>VMDR010000172.1:38432-345951 GCA_007922815.1 Macrotus californicus
CTCTTGAAGAATCAACCCTGCTTATAAAAAAAAAAAAAAAAAAGTTAGCAATTGTGTTACATGTATGTTCAAGTAGAAAAGTTAGAATTTTTATCAGCTGCTAGGGTTAATGATGTCTTTTTCTTTGAAGACCAGTAGCAGGAGGCTAAAATGAACAATCACAAGCTAAGTTCATAACCCCTACGAAATCACCCACTTTTAAGAGACAAGACTTCTGTACCTGCCCCAGTAACAGCACGGCCTCCTAGCCGTGCACGGGCGGCGCGTTCCCCACTCAGCGGGGCACAACGGGAAATTCAGCGTAACTGACCAGTCACGCACCCTACCGCTGAAGTCTCCTCTCTTTGCAGCAACTTCTCAGACCATGGACCGGCCTCTCGCACACCACTGGGGACAGCGCTGACCAGTCCACGTGAGGTACGTGCCCGCCCAGCGGGGGGCAAGCACCCACCGCCCTCCCCCCGACACGGACCTACCACTCTCGCCCACCCTCATTCCGGTTATCACCCGCCAGGCGGCCCACCAACCAAGGCAGAGGGGAACGGCTGTGTGCCCAGCCCATTCGACCAGAGCTGCGCAAAGCAGAGCCCTCTGGTGGTGAACGCAAGGTGTGCAGGAGCCAAGGAGGCCACCTGCCTGTGCCCTGGGCAAGAGCTCCTCCTACCTGTGAGGGCACCCCCACCCCAAACAGACCACGCCACATTCCCAGCTCCCCTTTCAGACTCCACAGATCCCTGACTGAGAGCCCTAACCCCCTGATGCCCTCAGCAGCGCTCTGCTGTTGCTGCCACCGTTCACTCGGTTGTCTTAGCAGGACTGCACACCCTGTCGCTACAAAGACAGACGTGCTGAGTTTGTTCAAAGATTGTTTGGATTTTAAGGGCGCTCCAGAATAAGCGGCATTTGACATAAAGTGCTGCACGTGTAATTTTTAAAGCTCTTCCTGGTGAAAGCTGAGGCTCTGCAAGAATGACAAATACCACATCGCCACACCTGTCACCTCCTTCGAGATCTCTAATTTATGGATCCAGGAAGCATCTAATGGCTGAGAACCCAGTTCTCCCGGATTCAGTCAGACTGGCCCCTGAATGCAGCAATCGGCAAGAAGACAGCTGCCCAGGACTGGAGCCCTGGGGGCAGGGAGGGTCACTGCTCATACTTGGAGGGTTACACCCATTTGATGCCCCTGCCGACCTCATCATTTTCAGTCTCTGGCAGATACAAATTTTAACACTAAACTCATAATATTCTTACAGTTCTAGTGTTATCACCGTTGAGAAAAAACAAACCTCAACTAAAGCTTAAAAATACATACGTTACCCTCAGTCATGATTTATTGATGGAAACTTCAGCTCAGTGATTTCCGAGTCGGGGGAGCTGCTTCCGCTCCTGTCACTGTATGTGTCCCTGTAGAACCGACACAGTCTAGTCATCATCGCCCACCAAACACGCGCTAACATCCCTGTGTGTAATCACCCTCACCTCACGGACACTCGTCTGCACACTGCAGACATTAGAAAGACTCCTCACCACATGACATGTTCAGCATAAAGCTGTAGAATCTCCTCTCATTAGATACACATGTGAATGACACTTCAGTCGTGACCCCTAACCACCAACTCAGAGTAGGTAACTGGTTCCGGGTTAAGGTGCACAGGGACGTGAAACTGCCCGAGCTGAAGCCAGCACCCTGGGAAAAACCACAGTCCCCCTCAGACCGTACGGTCCTACTGATAAACACAGCCCCAGAACCCGGATGCTACAGAGTGGGAGGCCTGACCACAGTGCCGGGGGAAGGTCACGGGCAGCACAGGAGCAGCCTGAGGAAACCTCAGGGAAGGAGAGGTCACCCATGTCAGGGTGAGAAGGAGCACCCAGCCAGGCCCCTGTCTCCCATGGCTCTCTCTGCTCATCACTAGGGGGTGACAGCTCGCTGTCACAAACCCGTGACCCCCTGAAGGACTGGAGAAGCTGGACCCACCTGGGCGAGAGCCTGCAGCCTTTCTGGAGGTAATGCTGGAGCCTCCCCACGGAGGCTAGAAGGAGGCCAAAGTACGGCGGGGATGGCTTGATAGGTCTGGACAGGAACTCGGGGTGGTACTGAACCCCAACAAAAAAGGGGTGCTCTGAAACAGATGCGAGAGAGACAGCTTCACTATATATGGGCATGTCAAACGCAGACGAGGAGAAAGAGCTCGCTAAACGTTTCACATTCCCACAAACACGGCAATGATGTGAACACAGCTTCCTGATGGGAGCCTGGGTAAATGCAACTACAAGGCACGGGAGAGCTGATGCCCCTCCCCACACGCTGTCACACTCCTGGTGAAGGGACCGCCTCTCCAGGTTCCTGCCCCTGGTGCCCCAGACCTCCAGGGGGTTGCATCATGCAGGACACATTGGATCAGAAAGGGGGGCTCCCACACCAAGTCCACAGGTGAGAGCTGCCCACAGAGGCCACGGCACGAAGCTCGTCCTTGGGGACACCTCCCCCCCTCAGAAAACAGGGCTACCTCCCAGCTGTGCAAGGTTGAGCGTGATGACTAACGTTTTCGTATCTTCCCACATGCCAAGAAAACCTTACTAAGTTTTCCATTAAATACAACAGCCCAAGTAATGACCTTCCAGCTCTACAATTTCCATCCTCTCTCCTCCAACGTCTTGGCCAACAAACTTCAAGCCTTGCTCCTCCAAACATTTTTTCAAGACTGGGTTCACCTGTTGAGAAGTGAAGAATACTTTCTCAGATTACTGTTCCCAGTGACAGAAAAAGAAAATTTTAAAAGTCACAAAGCTCCATTCCTCACCTCAAATCTGTGGCGGTGCCTCTCTTCCAAGAAATCTGGATCTCCATAGAGTTTCCCTGGCAAAAAAAAAGAAAGCAAGCAAAAGGCCAGTTAGCTGATGTACAGAATTCTAATTTTACAAAAAATGAAAACAAACTGTTCACAACCACATCCTGCTTTCCACTTTACTTTGATCATCGGCACGGTGAGGCCTCTGAGGATGGCCTCTGTGACTGTCCCACCCACCACAGCCACCAGCTCGGAGCAGCACAGTGGGGACTAAGCCCTGGGCTTTCCCTCTCCTCAACCACAGCACGACCACCTATGACAGAAACAGACTTGCGTGGCCACCCACGAACACAGGGGCACTGAGGCAGAAAGCGCTTTTGCCGGAAACTGCCTTGGAGAACTAATCAGGACACACCAAACATCCAAAGCCCTGAGAGAGATGCTTTAGGAGCCACACTGGTAACCCTCGGGGCCAGCGGTGAAGTCACAGCTGTCCAGATCCTTGGCACCCGGTGGCTGCCCATGAACGAGCGAGCGCCACACGGGCAAGTGGGCTGCTCCAGAGCCACTCAGGGGAGCCGGGCGAGGCCCCCCCGTCCACGGGACATCAGAGATGGAAGGACTAAACAATCGCTCCATGGACTCCAGCCACGCTGCTGCCCAGCCCCCAACAGACACAGAGCTGCTCCTGCTGGTGCAGAGTGCAGCCACAGCGGGCTGCAGCCGTGAGTACAGGAGGCAGTTTATTCCTGTACCACTGTCTAGTGATTGTATCGTTTTCCACGTGAGCAACTGTACCTCGATTTTGCCCTACCCTACATAGACAGGATTTTCCCAGCAAGCAAGAAAACGAAATCTTAATTTTCTTAAATATTCTCCACCCCAAATTTTCCTAAAGCTTTAGACCTGCTAGTATTTTTACCTAGTAGTATTTACCTAGGTTGAACCTTATGAAAATGCCATTTTTTGTGGGACAAAAACTGCCAACACCGGCAATTTCATATGGTCTAATCTCATAGATTAGGTGAGGCAATTACAATGGATTTCACCTAACTGCCTCATTCTGGCGATACACCACAGTCCCCCGGCCCCTGACGGCACTGCCAGCGGCCTTCCTAGGACCCCGCCTGCTTCAGGGAGCGACTGCAAGGCTGCACAACTAGGGAGGGAAAGCAACTGCTCAAGCAAGAGCAGAACCAAACACCCCAGAGCCCAGCACCAGCCGAGACGCGAGTCCTGGAGGAGCCAATCCCGAGGCTGGGCCAGCGGGGGCAGCGCTTACTCATGACGGAGTTCTTGGTCTGGAACAGGGTCCTCCTCTTGCCCAGCCGCATGGTCCCGCCCATCTGCCCAGGGTTGTGCTCTGGCATGTCTATGACCTGGAGGTGTCGAAATGCAAACACGCACTAGCACGCTGCTGCCGTTAGGGACGGACCGCTGGCACTGAATGAACTGAGTCTGTGGGGAGGCTCTCATTCCCCAGCCTGTCCTTGTAGGAGACGTTTGTCACAGGGGAAAATGCTCCCCATGAGTATTTTAAACCGTCACTGGGTAGGGGCCAAATTCTCCTGCCTGTCCTCGTGAGCGGTGGGCTGTCCCTGCACCCAGTGCTTGGGCTCACATGCGCTGCTGGGCGGCAGCAGTTCGCACAAAGACCAGCACAGCTGCTCCCCCAGCAGACCGGACCTGGGGTCACACACATCCCCTCTGTACCATCCGACCTTCCCTGTGCCCGCTCCTCCACCGCCCCCACCACATTTCAAAACCTTCGTTTTTCTCCTCCTGCGGTCTTACTATCAGCAAAGTTCAATTTCAGGTCGACAGATACACACTGATCATGTCGAAGAGCTCTGAGACCAAGAGCCTTGCCCGGCTTGTTTAACGTAGCATCCTCAGTGTCAAGAACGGGCCTGCCACCCCTGGGCTGGGGAGTCAAAGATAAATAAGGCACCGTCCTCGCCCATGAGCCACGTTCCTCTGGCAGGAGATACAACACGAGGTATGCTGGTCTCCAAAGGCTTTGTTGACCATTAAACAAATCGGTGCCATATTCCAGAAGTTAATGATATGCTCATCTCTCAGGGTTATTAGGGATTAAATGAATCAAAAGTAGGTTTACAGTTGTGAGTACACAAAACAATGTTTGTGTTATTATTTATTCTTGTATTATAGTTTCCCAAATGAACAACTGTAGACCCACTTTTGCCCACCCCTGTATATAAAGCAGTGGACAATGCCTAGCACATAATAAGAGCCTGTAAATATTCCGTATGAGTATTATTATAAAGTGTTCCTGGGAGCTAAGGAGAGTCGGGATGGGGAATTATTTTAGTCAGAATCTCCCCTAGCTGGCTGGAGTGACACCTGTCCTTAAAACTTTCCGTGGCAAACTCGGAAGAACAGTGAGAAATTATACAACGAAAAAGAAAATCCCTCCTATCCAGCAGGCCTGAAAGTCAGGACCTCAGGGTTCTCTGGGACGCACCCCCGCGGCCTCCTGCCGGCCTCCAGCCATCGACCTCCTTCCTCGGTGTCCCGTTCCCACCCCCTGAGCCCTGGTGAGAGGCAAACACTGGACTCACCACAGGGTGGCTGGTGTTGGGGTCAAACTCTGTGGAATTGGCATCTGAAAAATCAAAATATTTGTGCTACGAAAATATTTACAAACAAATCTGATTACTTAGAAGTGTCATTCCTAAGCTCTCAATCGCAATTTCCCTCCTGTTTAGAGTCATTCAGTGAGTAGAACAAAAAATCGGGATGATGTTTTGAAGATACAACACATACACACAAGCACATTTTTTCCATCAGAACTGCAACTCTCCGGGAGGGGCTGAGGCCGTACAAAGCGGCGCCATGGAAACCAACCGCAATCTCATGTGTTTCCACTTTCCGGTTCAGACTCTCTCCAAGACGGGCAAGTCCTCTGTCTTCCCTCCTCAGCCTCTCATACGTGGCCCTGCTCAGCTGCCTTACTCAGTAGCTGCATCGGAAATTAGCTGACTTGAAAAACCTGAATAACCTTTCTATCTTTTGAATGAATTGATCATCTAACCATAAGCAAAACCACTGAAGACTAAAAGGAAAAGCACCAGCCCCGGTACTGCTGCGTGTCTGGTCTTTCTATCCGAACGTGCTGGGTGCTATTCCCCTGCCGGGCCTCAACCGAAAGAACGCTCGTCACCAGGCCACTCACCCCCCAGGGGAGCTCAGGGGCGGCAGGTGAGACAGCACCTGCTCCGCAGCTGGAAGCTAAGGCACGCTGCCTAGGAGAGCGGGCCACCACCCGCAGTGTTACTGTGAAGCAACCTAGCCTCTCAGGACGAACAGGAACTGAGCCCAGCTGTGAACTGTAGGCTGGCCACAGAAGAATCAGACATACTTCGTAAAGCCAGACCACTTGTACCCCTTCAGGTTGCTTTGATTCTTTTTCTTAGAATTGAGAGGTCCTTCTGAAAAGCTAGACTGTCAGCTGGGCTACAGGGAATAAGGGGTTGCAGCAGACTCTTCCAGGGGTGGCCGCAGTGAACCACACCCCCGTATTCACATCGTGTGGTGGTTCCCCAAACCCCCACCACCCACTCTGGGCTTGGCCATGGGACATCAGCAAGCTTAACACGTGCTTGCAAGGTGGGCTTGTCATTTGGAAGCAGGTCGGTCTCCATGCTGTGAGGCAGCTCAGGTTGAATTAGTAACTGATGAGCTGCCACACGGAGAGAACTTTGCCATGTCCCTGCTGGGCAGAGCTGAATGCAAGGCAGGGTGATCTCAGACACACCACATGCAGCAGACAGCAGTCACCCCACAGAACACTGAGAAATAAACACTGTGTTGGAAGCCACCGAGTCGTGGGGTGGTCTGGACACAGTGGCACCATCTACCAGGCTCAGAGCCAACAGGGTTATCTCCTATTTGCCATCCCTGCGCTGGGCCTATCCGAGTGCCTTACTTTATCTACTATTTACAACCATGTGAAATGGATTCCGTTATCACCCCTTTTATAGAAGGTCCAGAGGTCCAGAAAGGCTAAGCAATTTGCCTAGAATCACCCATAACAAGTGATAAAGTTGAAATTTGAGCCCTGGTCTGACCAGCCCCACAGCCCAAGTTCATAATAAATGCACAGCCTCATGCAGGCCAGAGTTTTCTCACTGGACACCAGCTCGGGACGATGGCCACGGTGACCAAAATGTGAGGATCTCCAGAGCAGGAAATATGGGGTCAGAGAGTGGCCTCGGCCAGGCTCCCTCCCTCCTGGGGTTCTGCCTGGAGGAGCCTCGCCTTTCCTCAGTAAAGGTCCCGTCAACAGGCCCCGAGAGGTACTGAGAGACCGGGCCTGTCCTTCTCCAGGGCTCCCGATGACCCAAAAGGCACCAGCCTCCACTCCCTCCCGGAACATGTAAGCAGGAGATTAACAAGCTTTTAAGCAGACACTTACCTTGCCATCCCAGCACATTTCTTGAAAATTCCACCACCGCCAGCTGCATTCCTAGGCACACGCCTTGCGGTG
The DNA here is from genome assembly GCA_007922815.1 of Macrotus californicus. Lineage (NCBI taxonomy): Eukaryota > Metazoa > Chordata > Mammalia > Chiroptera > Phyllostomidae > Macrotus > Macrotus californicus. The sequence continues at coordinate 45,738 of VMDR010000172.1, forward strand.
GGAGAGGAAAACAAATGAAGCCCCACGGAAAAGGCAGCACCCCACACTCCCACCAGCTGCTGGGCACAGTGCCCCGCTGGTCCACAGCCCTCCGATCGCAAGCCCTCCTAACTTCCTGCTGCAGACAGGCACCGGCTACGTTTTGTCTGTATTGGATTTCAAAAACTGCATCTCCATGGGTGTGAAGACTCCAGGTTTGGGAAGTTATCCGATTTTAGAAATAAACAATATTGTATTCGGTACTTCAAAATGTCAAGTTTTCCTACCCCACGAGGAAGCATCTCAAGTCACCTTGCTCAATCACAGTTGGCTGGTGCTGCAGGCAAGGCTGGGAGGCAGTCTCCAGTGTCTCGCCCAAAAGACAAGTTCAGGATTTCCCGCCAGTTCATTCTCTGAAACTTCCACCACGTCTACATGCAACTCCAAGTTTAAACTTCGCATCTTAAAGGAGGGTCTGACTTTCTCCCCAAAAGACCAAAAACGGGCCTGCATTTGGTTTTGCTAATCCCATTTCACTTACGGACTCCTGCTGGCACCTTCCTTGTGTTCCTTCCTACTTCTTACCCAGAAAAGGCTTCTTCTGTTTCCGAGCCCAGGCGATAGCTTGGATTTTTCCTTCTGTCCCTCGAACACCGAACCCCCCTGGGACCAGCACTCCACTGTACAAGAGAACACAGCACAAGGCGACCCCCTTTCTACCAGTCCAGCTCCCAATCACCGCCCGAGGCCACTCCCCAGACAGGATGCGGTGAAGTTAGTCCAGACTCTGCACTGGACGACACCTGTGGTCACAGGGCCGCCAACGAGCTGAACGGAGACGCCACGCACTTAGAGCACACGCAGAACCACGGACTCCTCTCAGTGACGCTACAGCGCGCTTGCGACAAGTGAGTACAAGATGCTACACAAAAGCGAAACATCGCCACCCCACGGCATCTGCCACAGGCATGGCCCCTTTCCTCGTTTTTAATCTGTATTAATATAGAACATAATATAAACATGTTTTTTTTAACCTCTCGGCTCACTGTGCTCCTGGGGTAGGAAGGGGCCTTTTCTCATCAGCTCAGAGGGCCACACCGACCTAGGGTCTCAGCCACAGCTGCAGTAACAGTTCTTCTTGTGAACTAGAAATTCTTGCTCATGTGTTAGGGTTACAAACAGCAGCTGCTGAAAACAAACTACTCCTGATACTCTACTGACAGATACTCATCAGCTCTTCTGGCTGAAAAGCTGTAAATAAGCCGCATCGGTAGATGCACACAGCAAATGGGGTCAATGAGATGAGAGCAGGTGCTCTTCAGATTCTACTACACTGATAAGTTGTATTTTGGTAGAGATTGAAAAGGAGTTAAACAAGCAGATTTACCACGAGCACATGAAAGCACAGCACTTTGCGCATTAAAACAACCCCAAGCCGCCCTGACCGATGTGGCTCCGGTGGTTGGGTGTCATCCCACAGAGCGAAAGGTCACCGGTTCAATTCCCAGCCTGGGCACATGCCCAGGTTGCAGGTTCAGGCCCTGCTGGAGCACACACGAGAGGCAACTGAGTAATGGTGTTTCTCTCCCTCTCTTTCTGCCTCCCTTGCCCTCTAAGAATAAATCAATGAAATCCAAAAACGAACAAACAAACAAGAACCTCAAGCCCCTGAAAAGCAGGGCAGAGCTACTCACTGGGCGCTGCAGAGCTTCTGCCAGGCTTCGTGGTAGCGCACGGGCTCCTCCTGCAGGGTGCTCAGCTCCAGGTCCGTGGAGTCGATATACTGGGGCGGCAGGCGGGGGAAGAGGAGCGGCCGTGACCCCAGAGCCACGTTCACCCGTAGCTTCTACCTGATACTATCAATGTCCCTTCTTTCTCAATTTTTAAAGTTTTAAAATGATACTCTTAACAGATTTAAACCTAGTAATCACTTAAAATAAACATTAAAATTCTCCTTCTATTTTAAAATACAAGCTTTTCCTTGAAAACCCTTTCACTCCCAATCCCATCTCTGTCGCTCGGTGCTCTGTAGGCCCAGGAGCTGCTGCAGCAGACTCTGGGGTGTGCTCCCTGCTCCGCGTGCCCCGTCCACCTTCCACCTGGCCTGCTTTCCATCACTGCCACTTTGCTGAAGTTTAACTCATATACAGAAAACCACAAGCACAGCATCTGCCCCAGGCCTCAAGCAGACCCTCACTGCCTCAAGTAGACAAGGGGCGGGCCACTCTGTGTCCGCTCTGATGAATTTTATCTCTCACTCAGAGGTGTGACCCCCACCTTGATCCAGGTATAAAAAGGTACTGTCATCCCCAAAAGGTCCCTCTGGCCCCGTGTAAACCACCTCCTGCCAGCTTTCTTTCACCACGAGCTCTGCATCTTCTAGAGAGTCACGTAACTGGCACCGTGCAATATGGAGCCTGTTCTGTCTGGCTTCTTCGTTCAGTGTGTCTGGGATTCACCCATATTGCTGCGTATCTCGCAGTGCGCTCCTTTGTAATACTGCCCAGGTGTCCACCGTAGGAACAGACCAGAGTGTGCTTCCATGCTGACTTGCTCCGGACATTTGGGTTGTTTCCAGATTTTGGCTATTATGAAAAACTGGCCCATTTATATAAAAGTACTTTTTGTAGACATGTTTTCATCTCTCGAGTAAATATCTGGGAGTCGAATTGCTGCGTCATATCGTAAGTGTGAGATTAACTTTACAGGAAACCGCCAGACTGTTTCTGAGGTGGCCGTGCCCCTTATATTCCCGCCAGCCAGGTATGCGCTGTACACCCTCACCAACACTCTTAGCCACTCTGGTCAGTGTGTGCTGGTATCTCACTGTGATTTAATTTGCACTTATTTCCCTGGCAAATAAAGATGTTGGGCATCTTTTCACGTATATCATGGGCATCTTCTATGAAAGTGTCTGTTCAAATCTTGCACCACTTCTTAGACTGTTCAACTGCCTGTTTCTTCCTGTCCTGACTTCCCTGAACATTGAAGCAAGACCCAGGCGTGGCCCAGTTGAGGGGATTCAGGACCAGGCCTTCGCTGGCCCACCTCCAGACACCCTCCATTTCCAGCTCCTCCCTGCCCCCAGGCCCTTGGCTATGCTCTATCTTCTGTCGGGAATGCCCTTCCCTTCTGCCTCATGCATCTTCCCAGGCTTGACCAGGTATCCCTCCGTGAGGAAGGCTACCGTCCCCACACATCTGCTGAGGCCGGATCACCTGTCTTCTGTGTGCTCCCGTCACACCTAAGAGACCCTACCCACATTCACCTCTCACCTCTACCATCTCACACACGATAGACACAGGCCACCTCCAAGTGGATAAACCAATGAATGATCCAAAGAACTAGCAAAAAATAAGTCAGAGTAGTGTAATGAGGTCCCATAATTCTCAAAAAAATGCATAACAGGTCTTCCTGCGGGAATCTGCTCACCGACACAAAACAAACTAGATTATCACTCTGGGAAACCCCTGGAGACACAGGAGGCAAACCCACTGTCGACGGCGGGCACGTCTCCTCCTGAATAGCGCCAGCTGGGAGCTGCGACACTGGGAAAGCTGGGGAAGGGACAGGTGGAAGGCTCCCCAGAAGAGTGGACACATATAATACTTCCTCCATGCTGGGCACGGTCCTCAGCACTTCATATGAACTCATTTGACTCTTATAATGGCTCCAGGAGGAAGGTACTATCACTACCCCCTTTTAAAGGGGAGGAAACTGAGGCACTAAGAGGGTTAAGTAACTTGAGCAGGGTCACATATCTTGTAAGCGATGAACCAGAATCTGAGCCCTGGCTGTGTGGCTCTGGAACCCACGAACTACTTTCTGCCTCAGCTGCTGCAAGGAGACAGGCTGGGGCCACGTGCTGACGCAGCACCAGCTCAGCCCCGCCCTCCGAGGCACAGAGCCGAACTCCCAAATGCTGTCACTGGGTTCCACCCATGTTCCCAGCGCTGACTGGGCAACTGAACACGTATTTCAGAGAAACCTCCGAGCCCCATGGGGCAGGTATCAGCATTCCCACTTCACGGACAAGGGAACTGGAATCAGCAATTTTCAAAGTGCCGCTGGCTGGCCAGGGCTCCCCATCCCCATGGGGCAATTTTACTTGGTCACTTGATATGCACACCCAAGAATTCACTGTCCCTCAGCTTCTACTCCGACCATCTCTCCCCTTCATTGTTTCCTGAAAATGCTCTACTGTTCTCTCAGAGCCAGGAGCCTGCCATAAATCCTTTCTATTCCTACAAAAAAATTCTGAGCTCCAAAAACATAAAGCAGATATACAGCACGCAGGGGACGGCCCATGGCCTCCCGTCCACGCCTCAGCTGTGCCTGGCCCTCCCTCCTTACCTTGATTTCCAACTTGTGATTGATGGCCAGTGCGGAATGCTCCAGAGCTTTAATGACAGAGGCGTACGAGTCTGAGAACTTGGTGTACTTGCCCACAAGGGCGATAGTGCAGGTCTCCAGCAAGCGGTCATATCTATCAACCAAAGGCCAAGAAACAACACGTTACTTAGAATGTACATACAACCATGAGATCAAAACTCCTTTTAAAGAGAAGAAAAACAAGTCTGGGAAGAATTTAATGGGAGCGTCTATTATCTGAGCACCAAACAGTAAAGACGAAACAGTTTTCCAATCAACATGTCAGGCTTTTTAACAAAATAGAATTTTAGAAGCTATTACAAAGAACCAGCGTCAAAATCTCGAGCACACTGGGGTGGTGAACACACAATATACACAGGCGATGAATTAGAGAACTGCACACCTGAAACCTTTATTAACCAACGTCACCCCAATAAATTCAAAGAAAGAAAAAAATCTCACACATATTGTTTTACAAAAAATTAAAATCCCAAAGGGCAAAAAAATTAACAGCAATTCACAAGAGTTAATCTGATGAAGTGAACAGCCAAATATATTATAGGACATACACACAACAGTCCACATCCATTAAAAATTTCTATCACAAAGTTTAATTAGTAACAGAGCAAAAATGTTTATAGCGTTTGATGAAGACAGACCCTAAAACTGTGCCATTCTTGCAGCCACATGCAGATGTACATGTGAATGGAAAGTCTGAGCAGGAAAGTGTCAAAGTGGAAACGCACATCAAGGAAACGAGTGGCCCCTCCTTCCCCAAATGCTGAATGATGTCGTCGCCTGAATTCTGCACCTACAATAAGGCACACCCAGTGCTCTGAGGCCCTGCATGAGGACACCTGACATGACGTAAGAGTATCACCACATAGCTTGAGGAGGAAAGGAGAATGGGGACGGTTAAAGTGACGGGTTCTGGCAGCAACAGTATGATAGGACTGTCATCTTTGCCGACTCTTTCCTGGTGCAGGGTGAGTGCCATGTTCCCAGACACAGCTCAGACATTTGGGATGCCACCCAAAACTGCTCCAGCCTCGGCCAGCCAACGTGTGTGGGCCTCGCGCATGTGCACCGGCCCACTGCCAGGAGGACGCCCGCTTGCACCGGTTTTCCAATTGTCGGGAGACAAGGGTTTAGGTGTGTGATCTGAACTCACTTGTGACCTGGGCCAACTCCACCAGGACTTCCTCATCCGTGCTGCAACCACATGACAGCCGGGAGCCTTTCTTAACGCCCCTTACCATGTATAACCTTTGTTAGCAGGAGTTGCTAGCACAAGAGCTGAATTCTCTGAGCCCCTAAAGAAAGAGAACAAGACTGGAACTGCCCCAAACCTGTCAGCCATCTCCTTCCACTTCATCAGCATTCTCCGTGACTGCCTCTCAACAGGAAGGTCGAGCCTTCTGAGAAAGTAGTCCACAACCCCCTGCTCCTCCAACAGCAAGGGGACTCGGTAGATGGACGAGACGTCGTGGACACAGATCACCTGTGTAAAAAGCAGGAAAGGTTATTTAATAAAAACAAGTAAAAACTCGCTGGGCTGACAGCCACCCACTAGCTACATGACCTTGGGGAAATAACTGTTCTAAATGTGAAAACAGAAAAAAGGGCAAGTTTCTAGAAAGAAAAATATAAGTTACCAAAACCAACTAATCCAAGAAGAATTTAAAAATAGTGGCGAGGGTGGAGGGGACAAAGGGGGAAAACTGGGACAACTGTAGTAGCATAATCAATAAAAAATAATTTAAAAACAAGACAAAGTAAAAACAGTCGCCAATCTCTTATAAACATGGGTAAAAAAACAAATCACAAACCAAACTACCAATGTAGCTCAAAAAAAATCAAGTCTGTGTAGGCCTGTCCCCGGAACAGTGGCTCTCAATCTGGCTCCACACTGGGGTCACTTGGGGGAGCCCTGAAAATCTGTAAGACCGTCGCACGCGCACTGTCGCTGGGAGTGGGACCAGGCAGCGGCCCTCTTCAAAGCAGGGTTTGGGAACCACCACATTAGGAAATTTGACAGGAGAGTTCACTCCAGGAACAGATTAAAGGAGAGGAAAAAAATGCTTCAGTGGATACAGGTTTAATAAAAATTCAAAACCTATTCATAATAAAAATTCTTAGTAAATTAGCAATTTTGGGGAAAATATATTAAACAAAAGAGCAAATATCATTTAGTTGCTATTTATTATTAATGCAAAAGGCTGGAACAAGGCAAAACTGGCACTGTTACTACTTTTATTCAGTGATGTACTAGAGGCATTCGCCATTACAATTACATAAGAAAAAAATGTATATGAACTGAAAAATAAACAATTACAACTAACTGCATACAATATTATTGTTGAATCCATAAAAAACGAGAGAATTTGCAGGTAAACAATCAGAATAGAATTTTAGTAATATTAGCTTGGCTTGAGATCAGCAGAGTTTCCTATATGTGGGTCATATCTAATCAGGAAATAAAATTTTTAAAAATATGCCATTCATATAATAAATTATAAATACCTATAAATAAACCCAAAAAACTTTTCAAAGATAAATAAATCTAAAAATCACCTTTATAAAGAAAATTATAGATTATTAAAGGATAGTCCTGTCAACAAATGGAGCTAGCACAACTAGGTATCTACAGGCAAAAAGATGACTTGACTTCCAACTTTTATCGAAAAGTTACTATATATAAAAGTTAACTCACAAAGGATCCTAGATCTAAATGTAACACCTAAAATTGTAAAAGTTTTGTAAGGAAACATAGAAGACAATCTTTATGACCTTGGTTAAACAGAGTGCTTAGAAATGACACCAAACACGTAATGTATAAAGGAAAAAAGGATAAATTAGAGTTCATCAAAATGTGAAAGCTTCTGTGCTCTGAGGGACACCACCAAGAAAATGCAAAGATAAGCCACAGACTGGGAGAAAAAACGCAAATCGTATCTGATGAAAGACTTACAGTCAGGATATATAAAGAACTCTTAGGACTCAATCAGATAAGCAAAGCAATGCAAAAAACAGGCACAAAATTTGAAGTTCAAATTTAAATATAGAAATACTTGTCACATTTTTAAAGTGAATAATTTTACTGACAACCTGCTCTTTAACAAAATTGAATTACCTTCATTTGCTAGGATTAGAAATATCTAAAATAATTGCAGTGTGGAAGCATTTTTCTCAGTCTTTTGAGATCTTGCTTCTAGGTGTGGCCTCTGTTTCGGCTCAAATAAACTCACAAACATTTTCTACAGGTTGGACGTTCTTACGTTGAGAAACACAGCCCCTTCAAAACGGAGTTATAGCTGCCACCCCAGAGAAACTGCCTTGCATGTCTTACTTCTCAAACCTTTCAAATGTTTAAACAGGGCCAATAACCTTTGCACTGGGCCACACCAACACTGCATTCCAAACACCTGTTTGCAAAGCTAACAGGAAAACACAAATTCTGACGGCTGAACTGAAAATTAACAGGCATTGCTTAGAACCAGCACTGCCATGCACAGCTGAAGAATAACTTCGCTTATCTGCAGCTATAGAGATTCCTTCCTGAACTTACTAACACCGACAGAAATCTCTTCCTCCTATTCACGTAACTGCTCTTTCTTTCCTTTCTCATAGAAACCGCCTGTTTTCACCCTCTAACTAGAACACTGTTTGGGTTTCTACCTGAATCGGTTCTTCCCAAATAGCCAAAAACAAATCAGCAGTAATAATAGTGATTGAAGTGCATGATAAAAAGGCCGTTCCTAATGACGCAGTTATCCTGATGCTCCACCTGTTTGTTACGACCCCACTGATCCCAGCTTGGCATTCACACCCAGGAACCTGGTCGCAGGCCCCACCCTGAAGGCGTCGCCCACGTGGGAGATGACAGCTGCCTCCGTGGCGGTGAACGGCTTTCCTCTTGCGCCCAGCCACTGATTTTAGTGTTTCTATATTCACTTCCATGTTCCTGGTAGTTTGTAAGTGGACTTCTCTTACTTTAATCCTGCCATTTCATTCTCCCCTCCCTAAGCCAGCAGGGCTCCCCTGCCCAGTCTCCTGATCCTCAAATAACCTGATAGCAAAACAAAGCATCCGTAACTTAACCATAAAACCCTTCAAATCCATAAAAACTCTTCTTCAACCAAACCCAACCAAAGCTACAATCTCGACTTATCACCCCTAGAATTCCCAGATCATGCACCACACTTAGATGTATTACAGTTCCAAAATTTTCAATTTCCTTTCCACAGGTACCCTCCATTATTAGCACAGGTAACAAAAAGACTATAAAACAGGTTTAGACCCTACAACACCTTACACACCAGGCACCAGGAATACGAAGTTGAATAGGTGAGCCCTGCCCTCCAGAAGCTCAAAGTCTGCAAGGGAAACACCAGGCACACATGAGAGGGTGGTACCCTGGGCTCACCTCCAATACCTGTGAGCCCAGGGAAGGAGTCACCTGAGGCTCAAGGGTGAGGAGGTGTGGCAGGTAAAGCTGCTCAGATAATACTGTGTCCTAGCTCGGTCCCAAAAGAAGAAAATGAACAGGATGATTATGAGGCCAAGAGAGACGGGGGGACACCCATTTGGCATGGCTACAGCAAACAGCACAGGAAGTGGGCAGAGAAAGGGCACTGGAGGTAAAGTTCGTTTGGGGAACCACAAGACACAAGGTAATGGAGTCACAGAGCTGACAGGGACTGGCTCTTCTGGGGAACAGTCTACGGTCTCAAGTCCCAGAATAACAACAAGCCTTAGGAAACTGGCTAAGAGACTTCAGGATAATTCAAAACAAAAAACGACTCACGTGAAGAGGGATTTCTACTCACTTGCTCAGGTTCAACGTGGCAGAACATCGATATTTTCTCCTTCACTGCTGTGTCGAGGGGGTTCGAGCACCGGCACACAACCTGGGAGTAACAAAAGCCAGGCGCTTAGGTAAAAGGGACTGCCAGGCTGGGCTTCTCTCCTGACCGCAGTGAGAGGAGACATCACGCAGCTAAGCTAACTCCTCACACAGTGCGAGTCCACGGAGACAACCCTGAATCCAAACTGGGAGAAGCAGACAGAGTGGCAGCGCAGATGCACAGGCCACTGAACTACAAGACCCAAGTGGGGTCTCCTCAGCCATCGTTCGTGGTCAGGAGGGAAGAGGGAATAAATGACCGCCTAGGGAAATATAAGACACGACCGTGCACGTGCCAGGTAAGAAAATCTTTGTGAACTACAGCCCGGTTCCAAGAACTAGACTTACTTCTGCACCATCAATTAAAAGCATGCCAAGAAAACAAAGGGCTGTGTCCCACGGAGGAGAGATTTTAATTAGAGACACATGGTCAGGCTGAAACCAGGCGGTCAGGAAGTCTCACCAGATCTGGGGAAAGCCCAAGGCCTCTGAGTTCCCGAACACTGTTCTGGGTAGGTTTAGTCTTCTGTTCCCCTGTTGAACTTGGCTATTTTAGGAAAGGGAAAAAAAGTTAATTTCTGTGTGATAGGTATTTTCAAGTATGACTTTTTCCTGAACACCTTTTTCATGGGGAAAAAGATCATTTGATCACTTATCCAATTTAGCTTTCATTTTGGTAACAGTTACACATGCATATATCTTAGTCAGATAGGTCTACAAAGTCTGTCCAAAGACCAGCGGCACCAAACCCAAAAGACAGCCCCTCTCACTCCTTCAACCGGTCCTTCTGCCGTGCCTTAGCGCTGCTTCCCGACACTGAGTCTGAGCCGTTTCTAACCACGCCCCTGTTAGAGACCGGCCCGCGCCTGCCCTGTGCCTGCGACCCCATCTCACGTCGTGCTCCCTCTTCAGCACATGGACTTTGACAGTATTTAAACACTGTCCACCACCACGCCTGGGCCATCCTTTTCCTTTCTGTTCCAAATGTTGGTTTTTGGTTTGTGGGTTGCTGAGTTTAGATAATTTATTCTCCTCTCACACTTAACAGATCCATTTGCTGGGTATAGAATTTAGGTTGAAAATCATTTTCCCAAGCAGCTTCCAGCATCGCTGACGAGAAGTCGAATGCCATACTGATTCTTGATGATTCTCTGTAGAGTCTTTTAGAGTTTCGGCCCCACTACCCTGAAATTCCGGTGATGGCCTTGGTGTGGTTCACTTTTCATTCAATGTCCTAGGCATTCACTGGGCCCTCTCGATCTAGAAACTCATGTCTGGATATTTCCTTGAATTGTTCAGACAGAGTCATGTTTTTTTTCTGTAGAGGGCCAGAGAGCATTTCAGGCTTTGTTGGCCATGCAGTCTCTGTCACAACTACTCGGCTCTCCGGTTTTAACATGAAAGCAGCACGGACAACACATAAATATAAGGGTGTGGCTGCATTTCCATAAAATTTTATTTTCAAAACAGGGGCTGGGTGGTTTTGGTCTGTGGGGTATAATGTATGAACCCCTCGTCCAGATTTCTTTCCTCTCCATTTCTATTTCTGGGGAGACCCTACTATTTGGATGTTAGAGCTCCTGGACCAGTCCTCACATTCTTCCTTTTTCTCTATTTCTCTCTCTCGGCCTTTCTGCTCTATTTCCTGGAGTACTTCCTCAACTTTCTCTTACATTTTTCAATTCTGTTATCCAATTATTAATTTCCAAGAATTATTTTCTGTCCTCCGTTCCCTCCTTAGGCTATTCACTTTGTTTAACGGATGCAGTTTGTCTCCTCTTAATCCCAAGGCTATTGATGACAGGCTGCTTTGTTTTAGGTTCCTCCTCCTGCAGAGCCTCAATTTCCTCTAAGTTTCTTCCTGTTGTTTTGATCTCTTGCATGTTAGATAATTTCTCCAAATGTCTGGTGATCACTGGCTGCCAGCTCAGGTTTAGAAGCTAACTAGAGGTTCTATAAAAGTGGGATTTGTCCACCAGGGTCCCCACTCTGGAAACCTGCTGGCCTGTTTCATGGGGGAGCCTCTGAAGGCAGTGTGTCTTCTCCTGCGCTAGTCACGTACCCCAAGAAGAATCCTATAGTCTCCTATGTGGAAGGTCCAAGCCTGGCTGCGATGATTCTGGGAATCAAGTGGCAGAGGAAGGCAGGGTGTCTCAAGAGCATAAAGTTACACTTAACCCCATGTTTTTAGTTCAGTATTACCACCCTCAACTGTCCCTAGTGTCTGCTCATCCAGAATACCTCTTCAGAGGGAAAAAAACCCTCCAATGTTCTGCCAAGGTGGGGGAGGGGCTAGTGCCCCACTGTGAACATTGGGGAAGGGGATGTCAGTCTGACTGGTTCTGGAACAGCAGTTATGAGCCCGACCCTCACCCCTACTCCTAGAGGTACCAGACGTGGCCCATTCCTGAGCTTCTGGTGGTTCTGCAGGGCAAACAGGGTTGCTTCTCTGCTTTTCCTGGTGCAGGCTTAGGATCCAGTTCTCCCAGGCCTGCTAAGTCAGTTAGCACATGTCCCTCTGCTTCCTGCCTTCCTAATTTCTGTTACCGCTGACTCCTCTCGTGGCGTTTACCTTTGCGAGTTTTTGTCTATAAAACAATTCCCTTTTGTCTATAAAACAAAACAGTTTTTGTCTATAAAACAATTCCCTCAAAACAAGTCGTCATGGGGCTTCACCGAGCAGTTGAAGACAAATGAACATGCTCAATCCACCAGCTTTAACTGCAACGTCCCTGATTAACTTTCCAAATGTTTCCTACTGGATCTTTCTTTTATTTCAAGATTGTATTTATTTATTTTTAGAGAGAGGGGAAGGGAGGGAGAAAGGGAGGGAGAGACACATCGATGTGCAAAGAAAACATCGATCAGCTGCCTCTCACATGCTCCCAACTGGGGACCTGGCCCGCAACCCAGGCACATGCCCTGACTGGGAATCGAACCGGCCACCTTTTCATTTTGCGGGATGACACCCAACCCACTGAGCCATACTAGTCAGGGCCCCACTGGAGCTTTTTCAAAAGTATAATGATAATAATTTAAAATCTGTACAGAAGTGTTTTTTTTTTAAATTTTCTGCTTCCTGCAGTTCAAATATTTAAAACAGAAAAGGGATGAAAATCATCCTTTTCTCCCTCCCCTCCATCTCCCCAAAGGAAAGTTTCTGAATGACTTACCTGAGGAACCAGACTGACGTGGATATTACAAAAGTTCTCTCTTTTGACCTTGAACTGGAACTGACGGAAGGCCTCAATAAAGGGCATGCTTTCTATATCTCCCACTGTTCCACCAAGCTGGAAGGACAGTTATTTCAGAGGGTAAGCACCAGGCCTTCCTGTGGTTTGGTTCAGTTATCTAACAGATGCACTCTCCCATCTCAATCCCGTAAGCAGCAGTGTGACATGGACTACGGGCCCACACAGTGTCAATGAATGGCAACTAGACCTTTCTTTGTGCTAAAGGATTACCTTTTTGGATGGGCTTACCATCCCACAAGGTTTCATCATGGACTGTGGATCTTTCCCATCATCTCAAGAAGAAGGTCGAGTGGTAGCTGTACTAGGAATTTTATTTGCAGGAGAGCCACAGAGCGAAGAAACCCAAATCTTACCCACGTAGCCGCAAATGACTTTCGTATTAAAAATCATCAGTTACACACAAGCTGCTGAAACTTCCCAGTCTCCTGTTTTCCCAGGAACACGGAGACCCACCCGCTAGGGTCAGCAAGGCAGGAGTACAGACACTGAAACCACAGGGGACTCCTGCATTCTGAGACGAAAACGTGTCACAGGCTCCACTACGTGAACATGCCAATGCTGACAAAGGAGAACCGCTAGGACACATACCACTTTGGACGGCCCAGGCCACCCACATGACATTACTGTGCCCTCATCTGCCACAGCACAGGTAGGAAGGTCAAGGGCTTAGCTGGGAATCACCTTATCATCTGCTGATGGCTGACTAAGGGGGTGAAAGTGTATACTTGGTCACCTACGCAGGAATGACAGAGTTTAGAAAAGACTCATACACACCTCAATGACACACACTTGAGGTTCTAGGCCATCTTCATCCACAGGTATTAGTGCCTGTCTCATCACCCACTCCTGGATCGCGTCTGTGATGTGAGGGACCACTGAGAAGAAGAAAAGAAGCATGTGGCTCACGCTCTTCCATCAGCACGGATGAGAGAGATGCACTTCAGGAGACAACAAATGTCTGCACTCTTTCCTTCACAGAGAGGCAAAGGGTTCACAGAATATTGAGACCACTCTTAAATGGCCCTAAAAAAAATCTTTGGGCTCACACTCCCCACAGCCTCCTCTCCGGACGTCCACGCTGTGGCTGGAACACTATGAGACAGCAGGGCTGAGGGTGGTGTCCTGACCCACGTCACAGCTCTTGCCCCTGAGCAAGCGTACCCTGGCTGCACAGCCACGCACAGATGCGTGGCCATCCTACTGCCTACAGGTAAAGGTGGGCATATCACACCTGTGTGCTTTTCTAGGAACAAGAGAAACCAGAGCCCCGTTCCGTTATGTTTCCAGCTTCCGGAAGTGGAGACAATCCACTGCAAGGAGACAGTACGGTGCCACAGAGTGGCCAGGAGCACACGCCTCGGCTCAGAACGCCTGGGCTCACGTCTCAGTTCCGCCATTCATTAGGGCCGGATCTCTGGGCAAATTACTTACCTACTCTTAAGCTCGATTTCCCTACCCATGAACTGGAGGTAACAGCTTCTCCTTTCTAAAGCTGTGGAACTTACAGGAGACAGCACTGGTGAAATGCTAAGCAGAGTGCCTACCAAGTCAGGGCTCAATAAACACCGGCTACTGCTAAAACTTTCACAACCCATAGCTGCCAGGCTCTGACGGCAGATCCCCAAGGGGCGGGCAGTCCTCTTTAACTCGCTGTGTGTAGGGAGAGCCAACAGTGCCTCAAACACAAGGATGCTCACCATCTACTCCACACAGATCAACCAAAGTGATCTTTTAAAAATGCAAATTAGAGTTCACCGCTCCCTAAGTTTCCATTCTGACTAAAATCCAAACTCCAGGCTGTGGCCCAGTAGGAGGCCCCGTGTGACTTGGCTGTACCCCCCCCCACCCCATCATCTACCTCTCTGACCATCATCCCGGGTCACTGCTCCGGCCCTTTCCGTGATCAAGCCCTCTGTGGTCCTGGGCCTCTGTACAGGCCGTGAGAGCTCCCCCACTTCCAGCCCTCCGAGAGCTGGCCTCCTGGCTCACATGTTCTTTCTTCAGAGGCTCCCCCTGACCCCTGCCCAACAGCTCTCCCCACCACTTTCTCAGTCTGTCTTCACTACTCTCCAGCCACTGCTCCTATTGGACATCCCTTGCATTTGTGACCTCCACAAGGGCAATGGCCATTCTGATCTCGTTCATCAAGTATTCCCAGCACCAGGGAGGTCTGATCACCATGAGCATTCACAACATATTTGATGGACGAATGGATAAATGGATAAAGACCCTGGAGCCCAGAACAACAAACTACATAATCGAGATCATTGTAATTCCAAATGGACCTCTTTGTGTGTATCAGGAACTGAAGAGAAACACTTTACTGACTCAGTGCCTTGAACCCGGCTAACAGACCAGAGAGGTAGGTACTGTTATTATCTTCATTTTGTAGAAAAGGAAAACAGATCTGAGAGAGATTATTATGTCATCTGTCCACGCTCATAAAGCTGGTAAGTGGCAGAGCTAAGACACAAACAGGACCCAGTTAACCTAGTGTCTTGGTCTAGGGCTGCTCACTGTCAGCGGGACCCTCCGCTATCAGTCCAGTGTAGCCTAAAGCCAAAAGCAGGTTTATTCATACAACTCAGATAAACGCATTTCAGCAGTCCCCAAAATTTGGACTTAGGCCATTACACTAGACAAGTGGTTTTCCAACCCCACCTTTTGCAAACCAGCACTTCCCTCAGATGAACGCTGTGCAAAACTGCAAGACGGCAAACAGATACAGTGACGCTGGGCAGGTGGTAGCTCTGGAGAACCTACTTCTCAGACTCTCCCTAAGACCCACCCATCCTGATTATTAGCCTAAAGCCAATGTACACAATGGATGTTCTTTTCCCTATCACTGCCTATGCACAGACAACACACACACACACACACACACACACACACACACACACACACACACAGTCTGGCTTACTGCCCAGTCTATTAGCCTTCATCACTTCACACTCACCATTGTATATAAAGCAGGGCTTATCAAACTCATTTTCACCGGGGGCCACACCAGCCTCGCGGTTGCCTTCAAAGGGCCGAAATAATTTTAGGACTGTATAAATGTAACTACTCCTTAACTGTTAAGGAGTTGAAATTACATTTGGCTCTTTGAAGGCCACCACGAGGCTGATGTGGCCCCTGGTGAAACTGAGTCTGACACCCCTGGTATAAAGACAATAGCTCTCTTGCCCTGACTGGTGTGGCTCAATGGATTAGGCACTTGCCTACACTGAAAGGTCACCAGTTCGATTCCCGGTCGGGGCACACGCCTGGGTTGCAGGCCAGGTCCCCAGTTGGGGGCGTGCAAGAGGCGATTGATCAATGTTTCTCTTCCTCTTATCCCCTCTCTCTAAAAATAAACAAAATCTTAAAAAACAAACAGTTTTCTGGACTCAAATCACGCCGCTAGACTGACAGCTTCAATGCCATCCACAGAGCAGTGATGGCTTCTTCAATTTATTTTTTGAGTCAACTGAAGGCATAGTTCAGTAACAGTACACAAAAGAAACTCAACTGGTTAAGACTTTTAAACCTGAAAGGCAAATCCAGCCTTACCTTGGACAGTTTTCCCCAAGTAATCGCCTTTCCGCTCCTTGTTAATCACATGCTGGTAGATCTTTCCGGTGGTCAGATTATTGTCCTTGGTGAGGCGGATGTCCAGGAAACGCTCATAGTTGCCCAGGTCAAGGTCTACTTCCCCACCATCGTCCAGCACAAAAACCTCGCCTGGGCAACAGTGGGAATGTTTAGGGTGAGTGAGAAAGGCATACGCCGTGGCACAACTTGCGTGCCGAAACAGAGACACTCAACTAGAACTAAGTCTGGATTACCTACACACAAAGCAAAAGATATTTATTTCTAGATAACTAAAGAGGACACAAAAGAAAAAGCACCAACCATTCTCCAAAAGGTAACTTCACACTTCCAGTCTGCCAGCAAACTCAGGCTGAATCAGGAAGAGTTCTGCAACACCATGGGATGGGAGAAAAGTATAGCCCGGAGGGCTGGGGGCTGATGGGACTTTACAGTTCGTGTGGCATCTGCTGTTTTCAACGGAGTCTACTATTTGAGCAAAGCGAGGTTCGCAGTGTGACAAAAAGCATGACTTACCTTGAAAGTTAAACAAGATACATCGTTAAGACCACCTGAAAGACATCTGCTGGGCTACACTTTAGTCCTAAACAGAGTTGTGAAACTACAAAGCTTTTCCCGTTTCCTTGTTTAACATTCACCCCTCAAAACGTCGGTCTAGGAAGTTTGCCCAGGATGGTTCATTCCTACCATCACAATAAAATATAAGCTCAAAAATAGGAAAGGGGAAAAAAAAAGTCTTATTTTCCCCCTTAGAGAGAGAACTCGTCCTCTGCTCAGGAGTTCTGTGTGAAATATTGCTCCAGTGTGTCCCTCTTCTCCTGTTGCTGTTTATTCCATTAACATTTCCACCCCGGTGACACTTAGCCGTATAGATTTTTACCTCAACATTAGAAAGTAGGAGTATGAAAACAGAATTTCAAAACTTGAAAAGTGTGTTTTAACAATACATCCACCCCCAATTTTAAGCAAATAATCTTTTAGGTAATTCAGAGAGTCACATAACCAGATGACAGGTGCTCTCCTAGCCTCCCTTAACAGTTTCAACTCTTCACTCACCTCAAAAGATCCTCATTTATGTTATCCGAACTCTGTCCGCAAAACAGAATCTCCAGCTTACATGTCACCCAACTCCAGCATTTATCTGTGACCTAAATTCCTACAAAGTGGTCCTTTAGCCTTTTTGAATGAACACACCTCCATCAAAGGAACTCACAACTTCTGGAAGTCAGTTACCTCAGTCTTGGAAAGCACTTGCTATTATAAAGATCTTTCTTATATCACAGAAAAATCTATTTTCTTATCATTTCTTTCCATGCATCCTATTTCTAAAGCTTGGGACCACAAAGAATAAATATAATCCCTCTTCTCAAATATTTAAAGAAAGTTATTATGTCACTAGATTACCTTTTTTCAATCGACGTGACAAATTGTCACCCAGCCACCAAAAAGATAACTTCTGTTCTTTCTGTTACAGAAACCTCTGGACTCTCTAATCACTACATCGCATGTTAATATCTCTGCTTCCTCACCCTGACCAGCATGGCTCAGTTAGATGAGCGTCACCCTGCAAAGCGAAGGGTCACCAGTTTGATCCCCTGCAGAGCGCATGCCTGGGTTGTGGCCCAGTTCCCAGTTGGGGTGCACGTGAGAGGCAACCAATCGATGTTTCTCTCCTTCTCTTCCTCTCCCCCTTTCCCTCTTTCCAAAGATAAATAAATAAATTAAATCTTTAAAAAAAAAAAAAGAAAAGGAAGAAGATTTCTGCTTCCTCTGTCCAGGTGAGGAAGGCATCATTCTGCTACTCTAAGGACCTTTTTAGAAGGCAAGAAATGGAAGTTATGCAAAATACACACACTTCCAAGGGTTGGCTGACATGTTCTTCTACACACTACACAATTATTTTTTAAAAAGAAAAATGCACTTTGCTTACCGTGCTCATAGGGAGAGAATGTCCCTGCATCAATGTTAATGTACGGGTCAATTTTAATCGACGTGACGTGTAAACCACATGACTTCAGGATCGTGCCCACACTGCTGGCAATGATCCCTTTTCCAATTCCTGATATGACACCACCAGTAACAAGAATGTACTTCATTTTACTTTTTGACCTACGAGAGGGAAAAATTACACATTAAATATATCTCAATAAATCAAATGTATCTAGATTCAAATACTGACTCTGCCATTTACTAGCTCTAACCCTCTTGGAGCCTTGGTGTTCCTGTCTGTCATGTGACTTCGGAAAGCTGTTCTGTGGGTTCCTGGATCACTGAATGGCTTCCGTCACCTATGAGTCAAAAAACAACTGCTAATCAAGTAATGTACCTTTCTTTTTTAAGCTTTGACAACAATACTGAGAGCCAACCTAATTTAAAAAAACCAGCGCTTTAAGCTATTGGTAGAACACTATGCCCCAAATGTGGGCTGGCATCACCACCAGACAATGGCGTACCAGGAAGGTACCTAATTATTTTCCCTACATGGGAAAAACAATTTCACTCTTGGATGAGCACTCTCATTTCCCAATAAAATAGTGTCTCTGGCTAAACTACAATGTAGCACCAAGAAAACACAGCTCCTCTAGGTTAGAGAAGACAGAATAAAAGGAAAGAACTTCAACATTTAAAAGAAGTTGCAGTTACACCTAAAAATCTTTTAATTAAAGGCAGCTCTCTTCTGCAGTTTAATAACAACTTACTCCTTGCCAGCCATCTCTCCCAGGTATGCCCTGAAGAGTTTTATGTGTTGGAGGAAAGGGACAGCAGATAATAAACCAGTACGAAGCACAGAATGAGCAGAGGACTCAAAAAGAGGGCAGATTAGATTAAATCCAAAGAGCCAGATGGTTATGTGAGTGTCTGGAAGAAAGAGACTCGATGAGCGATAGAGGAGCGATAAGAAGCGATGGATGGCTGGCTGCAAGAACAGCAGAAGCAAGGGGCAGGTAAAACAACAGCATAGACAAGAGTGGAGGAGACGGTGACAGGCTCCCCAGGGATAATTTGTCACTGGCCCACAGCTTCAGAGGCCCCCAAACATCGCTTGGTCAACAAACCTAACTGTGATCAAAAGGAAAAACACAATCACCAAGGAGAGAGAATGCTTGCTTTGGCAAGGTCAGGTCCTTCTCTGGGAACACTCCACGTGAAGCCAAAAACAAGTTACGGAAAGGGAGAAGGAAGCAGGAGTTCTGCTTAATGCACTACCCTCGCCTCCCCAAAGCAGGAGTGAGCACGCTTGGCAAAGGGATAATGTTTAAAATGTCTTCCCCCTGACAGGCAGACACCGTCACCACGTCCTGCTCTTTCTGTCCTCTGTTACAGCATTTCCAAAAGCATGCTTCTTGGTTTCTACAAAATGCATATGGGGTTCCCAAAAAGGATTTAGAGACAGGTAAATAAGAGAAATGCTGGAATATCAGTTAAACAGTCAATTGGTTTCTTTAATGCAAGACCTCTAGGAGCCTTTAATAAGTTAACATTCAATGTGACCTCCAAAAAGGAGTATTCGGTATGCAGTTTTCCCAAACTTGCTTGACCCCCAAGTCCCTGACATCTGGGGGAAACACTTCTCTGACTGTTCCCTTGCAGTTGAATGAGTCCTTACTGACCCATGAATATCAGAGTTGGCTATATTTTAGATAAGCCCTAGCCAGGTGTATCCCAGAGACTATGCCTGGTCTTATTAAATTTTGGATGCTCCTCAAAATTCTTCAGCCACTCTGAGTGGGTTACAGAGTGACTAGTCTCAGCTCATCAATTTACATTTGAATTGCCCCAATTTTACTCTAAAAGGATAACACCACTCTTTGGGGGTGATTCTTGCAGTCTCCCACAGTGCCTGGCAATAAATATTCAATGTACTCCAAAGCCAGGTGGGGGCTAAGAGGACTCATCCACTCACATTCACAGGTGCCCATTACTGTGTGCAGGCTACTGTGCCGGACACTCTGGGGACTACAATTAATCAGATTTGGGTCCTTATCTCAAGTTGCTGGCAGTTCAGTTCGAAACAACACGTTTACAAAGAAACAAGTAATGCAGCGATGGTGAGAGCAGAGGGACAGCATGTGAAGGGTATAAAAGGGGGAGAGCAGAAAGCTTTCAGAGGCAACAGCAGGGTCACGTCCCAGAACCCACTAAAAGGTAAGGGGGATCCAAGGGTGGAGGACCCAGGCTGCGCCTGCTTTGCTGACCTGAAACCTGCAACGGTCTTAAAGGGCTGACTGCCCGACGTGAAGCATGGGGAAGGAAAGAGAGCGAACGGGAAGGTGAAAGCAACCTACGGAAACCAGAAGTAGGGCGAAGACAACTGATGGGAGGATGGGACACTGGGACACACACACACACACACACACACACACACACACAGTGGGAAATAAGTTGAAGTGTAGGCGAGGGACCCAATCATGTGAAAACTTGAACGTCCAATCTGAACTTTATTCTGAAGGTGATGGAGACATCGGAAGGTTTTCAAGCACATAAGTAACAAAAATCAAGATGCAGCAAAGGAATTCAACAAAGATGGGGAAAAGCTTCTTTTTTGTTTGTTTGTCTGTTTGTTCGTTAAATGTTGTGAGATCCAGTTCCAGCTCCATCACTTGGGTACTGAGACCTGTCAGGTCACTTAAGCTGCCTGAATCCTTACATCTGTAAAATGGGGGTGAGAATCTCCACGTCACTGCTGTCACAGAACTGCTGAGGATTCAAAATTATAATGTGCAGACAAACATGAGCAAACATGGTGAACTTAACTTTAAAAATGCAACACCTTCACCCCGGCGGCCGAGAAGGGAGGTGGCCGGCTGTGGGGCCGAAGGGGACAGCACCGGGAGATTGGCAGGCCGGGCGAGCTCCAAGGCCCCCTTAAGCCACAGGAGTCGGGGCGCGCTGGAGGGGACCGAGGCCAGGCCGCGGAACCCATCCCGCCGCGACAAGCCTGTCTCGGATCTTGAACCCCCTCCTGGCGAGGTGCCTTGAGGCCGGAGGGACGTAGCCCGGGGCAGTCCGAATGGAGCAGCAGCTGCGGGGTCCAGCGCTCTAAGGCCCTCTCCATCCCACGAGCCAACCCCGGCCTCCCGCTGCCGGGCCCTGCAGCCCTTCCTGCTGCCCCACGCCCACTGCGGCCCGTCTCCCCAGCGGCGCCCAGCCACGCGGCCCCGCGCGCGGGAGCCGGCTCCTCGCCGGCCAGGCCGCCCGCCCCACTCCCGTTAGGCACGGAAGTCATTGGGCAGGCCTGCTACCCACATCACCCGTGATTGGTGGGAGCGGTGTCTGTCACCTGGCGGCAGGGCTGTCCCGCGCTGGGCTCTGCCCGCGCCGCGATTCCTGCACCAGAGAACGGCTCCCCCGGGATCTCTGGAGTCAGCCTACCTGAGGCCCGCTTCAAATCCTCCCGTCGACTAAGGAGCTAAGGGGGAGACGCACCCAGCGGCCCCGGCAGCCAGTGAGGCAGGCCGGTCGCATGCGCCCGGCAGTCTTTCACGGAGGCGGGCCCTAGGCGGTGCGCACGCAGAGGCAGGGGGCGGGGCGGGCGCGCGGTCCCTCCCGGCGGCGGAGCCTGGGTGCGCCCGACGCAGGGCCCCGAGTGCGCATGCGCCCCGAGGACTAGGTTTCCCACCAGTCTGGCGGGCTGATTGGAACGGTCCTTCAGCTCCTGACACTGGAGAAGTAGCTATTCGAGACTGAGCAGGTTGTGGCATTTCTGCCAAGAAGCCTTTGTCATAGCCAGTGGTGCAAGCTTCGCCTCTTAAGGGGGAGGCGGCCGTTTTTGGATTCACACCTGGCAAATCCTTTGCCTGGCTGCAGCCCCCTGCCCCAACAGCCTTCCAAAGAATTCTGGATCCATCGCACCGAACCTCTGAACCTCTGAACCTCTGGCCTTGTGAGCAGGACGGTCAAAGGTCCTGGTGTTGCGACCCCAACCCCATCTCTCCCACTGCGCCTCCTGGGCCTTGGCCTCTAAAAAGGAAGCCCAAGAAGGTGGCTGGGCACAGGTTCCTTCCTTGTCTAGCTCCCTTTCCTCTACATCAGCCCTGACAGTGGCTGCTATAGCTGGACAGCGGTCCAGAGCCATACTGTGTCGTCCAGCTAACATTCACTGAGCGCTCAGTGTGCCAAGCGCCGTGCTAGGCTCCAAGGGGCCCTGTCCTAGGTTCAACGATGCAGTGAGGCCGACTAATCAGCTAATTACAGTTCACGATTGTCCTAAGTGCTTGTGGCTGAAGTGCCCTATTGGCAGGGGAGTGAGGGCCCAGCGGGGGCGCTGACTCACAAGCCTCTTGGGGGTTGGGGATGTAGGCAGGCAAGTGTTTCCTGAAAAGGGTGTCTTTAAAGCTGAGACCTGAAATTTACCGGCAAAAGAAAGGGAAGGGAGAAATCAGTCAGAATGAGTGAGGCAGAGGTGAAGCCTGTGTAAGAACCCTTAATCCCAGAAGAGCCTAGCAGAGCTGAACTGGAAGGCCAGTGCAACTGCGTTGGAGAGCATGGAAGGAAGAGAGAATCATGAGATCAGGCTGGAGAGGTGGGCAGGGCTGTACTATGCAGAGTATCATAGACCAAGCTAAGGATTTCTTTCCTCTAAGGGCAGTGGTAAACCATAAAAACGTTTGAGGAGGGGTTTTGTTTTTCTATTGAGTAGTGAATACATGCACACGATTAATTATATTTTTTATTTAACACTTCACAAAGGTAGACTTGAAAAGTGAGTCTCTCATCTCTGTACCCAGTGTTCCTGTTTCTTCCCTAGGAGCAATTTGTCACAAGTTCTTCTGTATCTTCATTAAAAGATTTTTTTTTTAAATGTGTGGTATCAAATTTGCATTTCAGGAGAATAACTCAAACAAATGGGTTTTTAAAAAATCCTTCCAAATCTGCATCACCACTGCTCCTACTCTGCCAAGCTGCCCCAGCTGCACTCAGCTCCAAATCTAAAACAGGCTTGGGATGTATTCAAAGTGTACGTCCACACATTCTTTCAAGAAGTATTTGGTGTTTATCGAAGTGTCTGGGACATGATAGACTTGAGGACGTATTTGCTGAAGTAATGAAGATGCTGTAGGAGATACTGTGCAAAAATGAGCCATTCTCTCAGCCACTTTTCTGGACGGCCACTTTACACTCCCCTCTCCTTCCTCAAACCTCTGCCATCCCCACCCCCAGACTCTCTCAGCTGATAGCCTCAGTTCCTCTCTCACTGCAAAAATAGAAGCCACCAGGAGAACTTCCTTCTGCTCTCACCGCTGTATCTCTCATCTTTAATCCCTGCACACAAGCTCTGCCTGCTTTCCTGTACTGTGGGCAAACTGTGCTCCTAAAGGTCAACCGCTCCTCTTTGCTTCAAGTGCCCTGTCCTCTCAACTCAACTCAAGAGTGTCACTCGAGTTCTCCCCAGCATCAACAGCTCTTCCGTCTCTGCTAGATTGTTTCCGCTAACATGATGCAATTTCTCCCATCTTTAAGATTTTATTTTTTTATTTTTAGAGAGAGGGGAAAGGAAGGAGAAAGAGAGGGAGAGAAATATCAATGTGTGGTTGCCTCTCATGCACCCACTACCGGGGACTTGGCCCACAACCCAGGCATGTATGTGCCTCGACTGGGAATCAAACCTGTGACCCTTTGGTTGTAGGCCAGCACTCAATCCCCTGAGCCACACCAGCCAGGGTCAATTTCTCCCACCTTAAAACCCCTTCTTGAGCACATCATTTTCTGGCTACTCCATTTCTCTGTGCTCCTTTTTAGCACAACTGCTAGAAAGCATTGTTTATACCTGCTGTCTCCAACTTCTTCCCTCACTCTTGAGCTCATTCTTATCACGCTGTTACTTGGGTAAGTTTACCAAAACAGTTCTTGTCAAAAATTAACATCCATGTTCCCAGACCTCTTCCCTGTACTGAGCAGCCTAGACTGACAAGTCCCAGGTAAAGATACCAGTGTGGCTGAATTCGCATGGTGTGAGTGCCTGTGTGTATTTGCACATTTGGGCTGCTCCTCTCCCCCACCTTGCACTCACAGACTCCCTTTGGGCTTCTGGGTGCAGTCATACAGCCCCCAGATCCTGCCCCTAAACTGGTTCCCTAAGAGCATTGTAACAACTAGTCATTCCCTCCTGAAAACATGTTCTTTAGTCCTGGCTGATGTGGCCCAGTGGATTGAGCACCGGCCTGCAAACCAAAGAGTTGCTGGTTGGATTTCCAGGCAGGGCACATGCCTGGGTTGCAGGCCAGGTCCCCAGGTGAGAGTGTGTGAGTGGCAACCACACACTGATGTTTCTCACCCTCTCTTCCTCCCTCCCTTCCCTTCTGTCTAAAAATAAATAAATAAAATCTTTATTTTTTGTTTTGTTTTATTTTTTTAAATTACTTTATTGTTGTTCAGTTACAGTTGTCTGCACTTTCCCCCCACCAATCCCCCCCACCCCAGCCAACCCCACCTCCCTCCCTTTCTCCCACCCTCCCCCTTGGTTATGTCCTTGTGTCCTTTATAGCGGTTCCTGAAAACCCTTCCCTACACTGTCCCCTCCCCCCTCCCCTCTGGCTATTGTTAGATTGTTCTTAATTTCAATGTCTCTGGTTATATTTTGCTTACTTTTTTCTTTTGTTGATTATGTTCCAGTTAAAGGTGAGATCACATGGTATTTGTCTTTTACCACCTGGCTTATTTCACTTAGCATAATGCTCTCTAGTTCCATCCGTGCTGTTGCAAAGGGTAGGATCTCCCTCTTTCTCTCTGCTGCGTAGAATTCCATTGTGTAAATGTACCACAGTTTTTTGATCCACTCATTGACTGATGGGCACTTAGGTTGCTTCCAGCACTTGGCTATTGTAAATTGTGCTGCTATGAACATTGGGGTGCATAGGTTCTTTTGGATTGGTGTTTCAGGGCTCTTAAGGGTATAATCCCAGCAGTGAAATTGCTGGATCAAAAGGCAGTGCCATTTTTAGTTTTCTGAGGAAATTCCACACTGTTTTCCACAGTGGCTGCACCAGTCTGCATTCCCACCAACAGTGTATGAGGGTGCTGTTCCCTCCTCATCCTCACCAGAACTTGTTGTTTCTTGATTTATTGATGATGGCCATTCTGACAGGTGTGAGATGGTGTGTCATTGTGGTTTTAATTTGCATTTCTCTGATGATTAGTGGCATTGAGCAAATTTTCATATGCCTATTAGCCATCAGTATGTCCTCTTTGGAGAAATGTCCACTCAAGACCTCTGCCCATTTTTTAATTAGACCATTTGGGGGTTTTTTTGGTGTTATGTTGTATGAGTGTATAAAGTTTGGATATTAACCCTGTATCAGATGTGCCATTGGTGAATATCTTCTCCCACTTGGTAGATTGTCTTTTTGTTTTGTTGATGGTCCCCTTTGTGGTGTGAAACTTTTTAGTTTGATGTAGTCCCATTCATTTATTTTTTCTCCTGTGTCCCTTGCCTGAGGAGATAGATCAACAAAAATATTACTGAGAGTGGTGTCAGAGGGTTCATTGCCTATGATTCCCTCCAGGAGTTTTATGGTTGCGGGTCTTACATTTTACATCTTTAACTCATTTTGATTTTTTATTCAGACTTTAAATACCGTCTAGACACAGGAAACCATCTGGAAGTTAGCAGAGGGGGGAGGGATAGGGGCAGGGAACATAGGTGAAGGCGAACAAGAGGCACAAACTTCCAGTTATAAAATAAATGTCAGGGGAATGTAAGGTACAGCATAGGAAATACAGTCAATAATATTGCAATAACTTTGTATGGTGACCGATAGCAACTAGACTTATTGTGGTGATCATTCCATAACATATTGATATATAAATACCGAATCGCTGTGATGTACACCTGGAACTAATGGGGTGTTGTGTGCCAACTATACTTCAATTAGGAAACATGTCTCTGAAGGTGACAAGAAACTGGTGGTGGCAGTTGTCTCTGGGGAGTAGAAGGGTGTCTGAGGAATAGAGTGGGTGGAGAATTCCTTATATTGTAAAAGTCTTTTTTTTCCTTTTGAACATTTTTATCATGTGTACCTGTTACATATTCCAAAAAATGAATAAAATAATGCAAATAAATGTTCACACAAATAAAAAGCTAGATGGCTAGATAGATAGCATTTTTATTGAGACAACTCCCAGATTTATATTTCCAGCTTGGACCTCTCTCTTGGACTCGACGTTTGAGGCCTTTCTAAGCACAGGGCCCTGAAGTCAGCCCTGTGCAAAGGTACACAGGCCATGTGCCTTGTCTTCGGGCGGGATGATTCTGCATGCTACTCAGGATCTAGAGCTCCCCGGGGATAAAATGAGGCTTAGACTCAGCAAAACCAGGGGTTGAAAAACTTTCTGCAAAGGGCCAGATAGTTAAAACTTCAAGCATTTGGGGCCATACAGTCTTGGCCACACTATTCAACTCCGTCTCTACAGACCAGAGCGGCCATAGATTGGACATAAACAAAGTAAGTGTGGCTAGGTTCTGAAAGACTGGAGCCAAAGGTCAAAGATCGCTCACCCCTGAGCTAAGTATGTCTCTTATCTCGCTTCCCCACTGCCCTTTCCTGACACCATTCCTCTATCATTCACTTGCACAAGAACCCCATCTCAATCTTTGTCCTGGGGAACCCAGCCTAAGACCGTATCCCTCCCACATGTCCTTCCCATGGTGCACTCGGTGCTCACCCAAGACACTTATCACAGGGTGCTGACATTGCCTATTTACTTGTCTGTCCCCTCCATGCCAGATTGCAATCTCTTTGACATTACTTAACCTTTCTGAGTCTCGGTTCCCTTATCAGCTACAGTCTTGTTCACCTTTTAATACCCAGGATCCACTACCCAGTGATGCACACACCATCATTATTTCTGTGCTACGTGTGATGAAACCAAGACTGAGAAATGCAAGCACTCTCCTTAAGGCACATGGGTGGGTTCGCTTTGAACCCTCTTTCTGTTTGTTCCCTCTTCCCCCCTCATTCTGCCTATCACCAAATCTTGTTGTTTCTTCACCAAAAGTAACCCTTCTTTGGGTTACTTCTTTCATTCTCACATCAATATGCTGTCATCCTAGTCTGGCATTTTAATTTTTAAATTTTTTTTATACTCACCCGAGGACATTTTTTTTTTTTTATTGCTTTTAGGAAAGACAGGAAGGGAGAGAGAGAAACATCAACGTGAGAGAAGCATTAAGCAGTTGCCTCTCACACACGCCTAGACCGGGGATCAAACTCACAGCCTGGCTATGTGCCCTGATTGGGAATCGAACCTGCGTCCTTTTGATTATGGGATGATACTCCAACCAACCGAGCCACACCAGCCAGGGCCCAGTTTGACATTTTAATAGATTACCTGGGTCCGTAGTGGGGCAGAAGGCAGACTGCAACTATTGACTTTAATTTGTCACGTTTTCCTAGATTGAGGCTATATTCTAAGATTACATTTTTTAGATTTTAATAATGATGTAAATGGCACAAAGTTGAGAAGCTAAAAGGAATGCACAGGACAAGCCTCCTCCCGTGCCTCCTCCTCAGCCGCCCAGTTTTCCTCCCAGAGGCCACCACTGTTATCAGCTTCTTGTCTGTCCTTAAGAGACACTCTGTGCGTGTCTGCGCCCTTTCTTACTGGCTATGTGTCACTGCGGTATTAGTGTGTTCTGTTGGGATCTCCTCACTTGAGCTCGCTCTCTTTAACGTTATTTAGTGAATTTTTCGGTTATACCTTCATTTTGCTCCTGAAGGATTTCCAGGCCATGTGTGTGTAAAATATGAGAGAAAAATGAAGCAAAGGAAAAATAAAGGTAGGAATTCATTCTCTTCAATGACACTCCATTGCCTTCAGGAGAAAGTGAGAACCACACGTTGGTTTAGGAGGATATGCACCAAAACCAGACTCAGTTCAGCTCTCTAGCCACCAGACCTACTCCACGCCCGGGCCGCACTGAGCTCATTCAGTTGCTCACACTTGCCATTTTCTTCTCCCACATGTGGATCTTCACCTAGACAGCTGCTGGAACACCTCCTCTGCTCTGTCTTACTAATGTCACATTTCAGCTTGGCCTTCCGTTCCCCAGAGCAACTTTTCTGGACAGCCTCCTGCCCCCAGGTCAGGGTAGTCTGCACCACCAGCCCCATTCTTCTGTTGCTGCCTGGATTTCCCCGAGCATGGCAGGGACAAGTTGTACCTCTCCTTGTCCTAAGCTCCCTCTTGTGAGGTCTGGGACCTGTTTTTCTCATTTACTGCTGCCTGCTCAGTGCCTAGCTGGTCCCAGCACGTGGTAGGCATTTGATAAATATTTGTTCCACAAATAAGTGAATCCAGATATTAAGTTAGATCCCAAATCCTATACCCTTTCAAGAGATGAGTCATAAGTTTGACTTTTAACTTCCCAGCAGCCAAAATGAAAAGGGCCAATATGATTAAGAAGAAACTTATACAATGCTCAGGAGAAATATGACTTTTTTAATAGCCTTTCACTGACCCCATGAGTTCTCTTACAAGCACCCCTAAGTGCCCCCCACTGTTTTTCCTTATTAGTGTTAATCAAAATCATACTAATTGATGGGGTAACTGGCTATTTGATGTCTGTGTTCCCTGCCAGACTGTCGTTCATTTTTTAGTACATCTGCAGCACGTCTCACATGGCCTGCATGCAGTAGGTGCTCAGTAAATGTTTACTGAGTGAATTAAAAAGGCCATGGTCCCTACCGCTGAGACTGGAAATTGATTTCTCCTGTGAGTCTTCATAGAGAGGACACAGGGTACATAATGTAAGGATGACTGGTCTCAGTAACACCCACACAGCAGACACCAGGCAACGGGCCCAGGGCTGTGTCTTATGATTGTCAGAAAAGGCTGATGGCAGGGCTATGATGTCCAGTTCAGGCAAAGCGACTCTGCAGAGAACCAGTGGAATGCCAGTGATATGAAGCATGCAGGGACCGGGCTCATTCAGGACTAAATGACAAGGCCTCTTCTGGTGTTCCTCTCTGAGGGCTGTCCTCTGACCTGAGCACTGGATAGACTTTGTGGGACAGCGAATTCAGTATTACACTTTCTGAGAGACACGTGGAATAAGGCTATTCTGAGCTCCAAGTTAAATTCAAAGGCTTTTAACAATTATTTCAGCTTGGGGTAAAGTTCATATTCACCCTAGAATTAATTAATGTCCTTCACAGGGAATATGATGGCAGGTCAGAATAATCTGATAGAGACACCTGTTTCATGTAGGCATATAATAATATATATAACTATTACATATGACTAGTTGTTATAATCATACACTGGTGCCTCAATAATACATGTAGGGGAATTGTAGTAAAAGGGAAAGAAAAAAACACTTTATAAAGACATGTTATTATGCAAGCATAATAATAAATCCTCTCTTCATAAATATACTAGGGTTCATCACCACATATTCCAGATTTGGGGGCATAGTCTGATTTCTTGAAAGTTTATAATTTTTAATAATAGTTATGTGTTACATATGGAACTAAAGTCATTTCACCATTAAACTCCTATAAGACTTTTAATGCAAATAAATGAGCAGATGGAAAAAAAATTAATGCTTTTTCAGGTCCCATGTTTTGACTTTTGGGTTCAGAAATGGCAAACAGGACTCACTTCCAGTACTCCCACCCATGAGAAGCCCCAGCCTCGCCTGCTTGTTGAGTACCACTCCTCTGATGTACAAAGCCCCTCTCTATTCATCTGTCCCAGCATTTACTGCGTTATATTGAGATTATCTGGATTTGCTTCTTTCTGGATTGAGAGAAAGAGCTGCCTCTTTTCAGTTCCAGTAACTGTAAGAAGGGGTGTTGAAGCCTCCCCCAAACTCCCATAGGCCCTCCAGAACCACCTCAAACATGCACTACCTAAAAACTGCGTGCTTGGGGTGCAAACAGGTCTTCAAGACAGGCCCCCACCACTTGCTTCCAAACAAACTGCGGCCCCTGCCTGCTTCCAGGGCCAGAGCATTCTGTCTGCAGTGACCAGCACAGTGCTTGGCACAGCACAGCCCTGGATAAATATTTCATGAACTGAATCAAATCTATGAAATTACCTTGTGACTTTTCACTTCTTCGTGATCTGGCTATTTCCCACCTGTCTGACCAAGACAAATGAGTATTCTTGCAAGAAAGTCAACCGAAAGCACTTCAGTTGGTGGGAAGATACCACGAGAGAATCCTTATATCAACTCAACAACCCAAGGGTCTTAAACATTTCCAGGCAATGTTTCTCCAGGGTGACTTGCGGACTGATGGCCCCTAAGGGGTCAGTGTGTCAATATTCTCTGGGCTCCCTCCGGGCATCCAGCATTCTCCCAGCTGCCACAGAGCTGAGTAATGTGAGGTAGGGAGACAGTCAGGAGACTGAGAGATTTAGAAAGATCTGCACTCAGGAAGCACTCAGTGAAGCCATAATATGTATGTAGAACTCAACAGTTATAATTTCAAATTCTGGGGCCAGGCTCCAGACATCTGCATCTCAGATGTCTCTGAGATCTATTTCTGTCTCCATGAACGACTCATACCTCTGCCTTTAGTGCCACAATTTCCTGAAAGGCACTTTTTAAAACCTGGGAGATAGGGCTCAGAGGATATCCAGCAACTACCAAGTTTATATTATTGGCACTTCAACTTCTGTTGTACATGATGAGAGCTTTTAAACATGATTCAACCTTTTAAAATGCCTGTATTCAACATATATTTAACTGCTTTGAACTCAAGAGGAAAACACCCATCTGTTTATGGGTTTCAACAACCAGAGAGACCGATGAGAATGATGTAATAGAGATGATGTTATCTTGGAGAAAAAGCTTAGGGCTGATCTTTTTAAAAAATTATTTACTTATGTATTGTATACCTTTTTGAAGTATGACATACAAACATCAAAGTATAAAAAAGATACGTGTACTACTTGATGAATGTTTCCCTATCTGACCACACCCAGGTAACTCATGCCCAGACCAGAAAACAGAACA
Organism: Macrotus californicus; assembly: GCA_007922815.1. Taxonomy (NCBI): domain Eukaryota; kingdom Metazoa; phylum Chordata; class Mammalia; order Chiroptera; family Phyllostomidae; genus Macrotus; species Macrotus californicus. The sequence goes on from VMDR010000172.1 coordinate 76,798, forward strand.
CTGCCAGCACCCACAAGGCCCCCGCATTCCCCTCCCAATGACCAGTTCCCCGAGCGCATCCACTACCCGGACTTCTAACACCATCGATTAATTTTCTCATGGTTCTTTTTAAAGCTAATCTGGGGATAATATGGTCATCTATTAAAGTGCTTCATTTTTTTAAGAATCTTAGGATTCACCACATTCTATTTGTCTCCTTTAAAATGTTCCTGTCTCCTCTCTCTCTCCTTCAGGCCATAGCCACTTCCTTTTTAGGGAAACAAATTATTCTCCTCTGATTCTCGTTATGCAAACAAAGCAAATGAGTTGGCCAAATGGGCATCTAGTTCAATTATTTATTCATGGAGCATCTGTTGGCATCTCTCATGTGCCAGGTACTGTCCCAGGCACCAGGTTACAAAGGCAATTACAATATTGAGGTCACTATAATATTGGGGAAAGTAGTGGGTTGCCTTGGAACTCCCAGGAGGGACATCTAGTCCATCCAGGTGGCCAAGAAAAGCTTCCCAGAGCAGTGTCTGTAAGGGTGGGCAGATGCCAACACTGGGAAACCAGGAGGCTAGGCTGGTGGAGTGGGGGGGGGGGATTAGGAGGGGCTGGAGGGAGGGGGGATCACGAGCTGAGTTACAGAGGGGGAGGAGCTCATCTATCTAGGCAACTGCAGTTTATTCCACCTGGAGGAAGCCCACAGCGGTGAGAAGATTTCTGGGTCACGGTGGTACATTGAACAAGTACATCAAACTTTCCCTCCCCACTGAAACCTCACCAAAACTACAACAAAGGGTAAAAGGGGGCCCAACATTAATACGTGGTGACAGAAGATGATCTGACTGTGGGTGGTGGGCACACAATGCACTTCACAGGTCATGTGTCACAGAAATGTGCACCTGACACCTGTGAGATCTTACTAACCGATGTCACCCCAACACATTTAATTTAAAAAGAAAACAAACGCAGACAATAGAAAGCTGTCTACTGCTCAAGAAAAAAAAAAAAGAAATGTATTTAAAAATACATAAAGGTGGGAGAACAGGACAGGTGACAGAAGTATACATTTGGAAGCAAGAAATTAGGTAAATGCATGAAAACCAAGCAAACTAAGAAAGCCCAAGCCCAAACCAGATCTCACCCTGCTGGCATGAGGGACTTACCACAGGAACTCAACTTTGCACATCTACAGGAGGAGCCGAGAGAGTGAAGATCCAGAGGTGGAGGTGAGGGAGCAGAGGAGTCGGTAACAAATCCTGAAAAACGATTCCAGGTGGGCACTGTGGGGCTTGCTGGGAGGCAGAGAAGCCAGACATGCTGGTCCCTGAGAGGGGGAACTTCACAGCCTTGGGGCAGCTACCCTGTCAGTGGGCCCAAGCCACTGGTGGCGTGCCTGGGGGCAGGCCAGCAATGCCAAGAGGAGCTGAATGTGACAGAGGACAAGCTGGAACCCAACAAGCGCTTCTGCGTCTGGCTGTCACCACGTCCCCCCTTCAGGGAATGGCGGCCACTGCTTCACTGTCACCTCAGGTCCTCAAGCGGTTCCTCTTTTGGCCCTCTCACCCAGGAATGCTGTAGGGCAAGGGGATCCAGGAAATATAATTTCAGTTTAACCAAGTTGAAAATAAAACTTGCATCAATGACTACAGCGAAGCAATAAGTCAGAAGGAGCCAGGCGCCAGCACCGAGGAACCCCACTCCAGACCAGCTCACGCCCGGGCCTCCGGCTGGGAGAGAAAGAAGTGCCATTTTGCTTCTGCTGCTGCAGTTTGGGTTTCTGTTGCTTCGGCTGAATGCCTGTCTCAGATAAAACACCCTCTGCTTTTCCAATTGCACTTGCCACTTTATAAACTTCAAATCCCTCCAAGTTGGGGATCTGCTGTTTGTCTTTCATTCTCTGTCAGACCTGGGCTTCCCATTCTGGTTGGCAGCTCCCACACAGGCTGCCACGTCCAGGCTCAGCTTGCCCGTGCTCATAGCTCACTGCTCTGAGGGGCTGCAGGGAACCTAGGTCTTTTCTCCAGGCAGAAGAGAAACTCTGCTTTCACAAAGATCCTGTTTTTTCTATTGTGAGACCCGCCTGTCTCTCTTGCCTCCTTCTCCCTGAACTGACCTTAGCTCTACACTTGACCCCTCAGCCTTCCTTCCTCTGGCAGGGCTCACTCACTCCATGTGGACACCTGTGTATCCTTAGCAGCCTCCTTCACAGCCAGGTGGGTGAGTGGTTTTCAACACTCATCATCTCCTGAGGGCCCAGGGTGCGCTCTGCTGCTTTAACCAAAGGCCAAGCCACCCCAGGGCCTGCAGCAAGCTAAGCTTCCATGACAGACACCCGAACATGCGGTGGCTTAAATAAGATAAATGTTTATTTCTTACTTATGCAACAACCTCAGGGTGAGGGGGTCCGGGCTGACAAGCCAGCGACCAGGGACCCAGGCACCACCTGCTGTGTCACTCTGCCTGCCCACAGGGTGTTGTCCCCCTCTGCGCAGTCAGGGCTGGTCTTTTGCCACGTCTGTGTTCGCCTCCCTGCAGGTGTGGGGAAACAAAGGAAATCAGGAAAAACACATTCCTTTTCAGTCAATAATGTAGAAGTTACACATACCCCTTCTGACGCATCCTGACTGGTCAGAACTGAGTCAGGGGGGCCACAACTTGGCTGGGAAATGTCCTCTCTAACAGAGTGACCATCTGCTGGGTAAACACAATTTACTGCTGAAGACATGGAGACTAGATTTGGAAGGGTAACCAAGTCTGCCTGGCTCCCATCCAAGACCTAGAGAATAATCACTCTCTTGTGCTTGCCACTGCCCGCTTCTGATAATATTCCTTCCCCATCCCAGAAAAACACATAGGGTCTACCCAGAGAATCTTCCCCAACAATGTAAAACTGGTGTCATCTGGTATAGCAGATGCTGTCCTCACACTGTCCGTGTTCTTAGCCCTCCAGGGCACATTGCCCTGACTTCCAGCTGTCAGTTCCTGGAAACATCCATCTAGGGCTCTCTGTGGCTGCCAGGGCCTGCTGTGCACACAGGGCAGGCCTTCCGTGTGCAGAAAGAACAGCCTTCCCTAATCCTAGGTCAGTTCAGCTCATCTCAATCAGCGCTGATGCAGGCCCCCTGGTCCAGGATGCATGCTGGGTAGCAGGGATACAGAAGGCGTCGGTGCTCCATCAGCCCTCACCATGTGCCAGGTCCAGTGCTGAGGACGCCTTGGCTGTGTCCTCATTTCATTCTCACACCGCCCTTGGAGGGCGGTTCTCTCCCGCGCCCCATTTCACACACAAGGGGACTAAGGCTTTGGAAGCATAAGTACCTGCTTGAATCCCACCCACCTTGTGATCAGCAGAGATGGGGTTTCGATCACCGTCATCGGGCGTGTCCACGATGGCTGTGTCAAATGAAAGATGCTCCCTGTCCAGAAAGGCTTCAGTCAAAAGGGAGAGCGCAGGGAAGCGAGTAGCTAACAACAAAAGGGTGTTGAAAGCATCAATGAAATAGGTAAAGAGGAGGGATGATGGTTTCTTTTGCCTTCTTCTGGCGGGGCTGCGTTCGAGGGGGAGCTAAGGAGCCACCACACCAGACCCTTACGTTTGGATTGTTACTGGAGGCAGAAACACCATTCTCTATTTTTAATCTACCATTATTTTGAATCTTTTTACAGCAAACTCTTTTAACTCAGTGCTTCCCAACGTTTTCACCTCATGGAGCACGTAGGAAATGGCGGTATTGATATTCGGGTGACATTCGGGTGAAGTTAAGATTTGAGAATGTCTATAGGGGACTGGGTGAGAATCCTAATTGCATTTCTTTGGTAGTATATAATTATGGAAAGAAATAAAATACAAAATATTTAGCAAAACAGTACATATTGAATTAAAATAAAACTTCCAAACAACATCTTTTCAAATTTTTGATGAGAAATGGCACGCTTTTTATAATAGATTCTAAATCTGAAACAACTACAAAACCCCTGACTATGTTTTCTGATTACACCGTCTTCAGGTTTGCTGCTGCCCGGAGCTGCTCACAAATACGTGCTGTGAACGGCGGGGACCTCCATCATTTTTCCTCCAACCGTCCAAAACTCATGTCTTGCTCTTAATAGAATTAGGATCCTTTGAATACAATTGTCTTTTAAATCTAAGTTCTGTGCTTTTTTTTTTTTGACAAAATGTAATGTTGAAATTTCATGTCGTAATCTAAAGGGCTTTAGGCTGTGATAGTACTTTGTTCTGGCCAACTGTTTTACGATTCTGATGAATTTTTCTCCAACACGCAAACTTTGCTCTGTTAGTCTCAATACTTTTTCCTTTGGATTCAAATAAGAGCTCCAACTTAGCTCACTAGGAAGACATTTATCATTTCCTTCCCCTTCTTTGAGTAAGTTTCTTCTTTGAGTTCACAAATGTGGTTAGCACATATTAATATTGTATCAGCGTCCCCAAGACCACCCTTGTGCCCTGATTTGCTAGAAGGACTCACAGAACTCAGAAAAGCTGGTGTGTTCGTGGTTATGGTCTTTTGCAGTGGAAGCTAACAGATTAAAATCAGTAAAGGGAAAAGGCTCTTGGGTGGCGTCCAGCAGAAACGAGGCATTCTCCCCCACTAGCGTCCCACAGAGAGGCCCTAATTCTCCCAGCAATGATGTGTGAAGATGTGGGCTAAGGGCTGCCAGCCAGGGAAGCTCACCTAGCCTCGGTGTCTGGGGTTTTCAATTAGGAGTCAATCACACAGGGACGCGGCACCCACATGACTGACCTTGGCTACTAAACCTCCAGGTCCCCAGCGGTCAAACTATGTGGCGTGATCCAAGGACTCGGGGATACAAAAACTCTTTCATGGGACAGGACATTCCAAGGGTTCAAAGGTCAAGGGCTAGTCTTGAAGACCTTTGGAATGTGTGGGGTTTCAGCAACCCAGGACTTTTGAATTAACTTATTACTACACAAATACACGTTCAGATGGCTCCTACAGTTTTTGATCAAGTTCATTCAAAGACTCGAAATGTCATTTAAGTCAGATTTTGAAGCCCATTACTATCCTTCAAAAAAATTGCAAAGTGATACTGAGTCACAATTTTCAAATTTTATTTTTATTATGTTTTCAGTTCATAAACTCCTGACAAAACTCTCCTTTGGAGAGTCGACTCGTTGCTCTATGGAATGGCAGAGAGCAGTTTTGTTGTCTGATTTCACAGAAGGCTGAAGACATACAGGCTTGGGGCTCAAGTCACCTTTTTGGTCCCATCATTCACGGTGGAATTCAGACCTTCGAGGACATCGTCACGTACAATAAGTTTCTGTGGATGAGGGACGAGGCTGCTGAAGTCTCAGCACTTTGGGAATGAACCTGAGAATAGAAAGCCTTCCCCTCTCGTTACGGTTGCAGCCACCCCAGGAGGCCACAAACTCGCTCGGTGTCACCACGTGTCTCAGTCAACTGAAGCTGCCACTGACCTCCGACTAGTTCCTCCTCACAGGCTCTGAGAGTTCTGCGGGTGCCTGAAACTGGCCGCGGCCCCTGACGGCCGTCGAGACATCAGTCTCAGTCCGTCACCAAAGATTTTTCGAGCTTCAGGATGAGTTTTGTTTCCGTGTCATCTCAGGTGTTTTCACTGTGTCTGTGCAACTGTTTCGAAGCGGCAACTTTTCTCTTCCCCAGCCCCAAACTTAGTATTGATCATTTTCATGAGGGCCAGTAACATCAGAGTTTCTGAAGGTAGGCAGGATATGGTGACTTTGGCTATTAAGTTCAGGACCTTGCAACCATTTCTTGAGCTCTGCCGGAGAGTATTGTAACAGAGCTCATGAAAGAACTTTGCTTCTTATTTTGCAATGACAGGCATTTACCAAAGATCAATGTTTTCCTGCAGCAGCTGAACGGCTTGCAATTAGGTGTAAGCGGAAATGGCCTTCCTCCTAAAAGAAAAGTATTGTTATTTTCTACTTCATCCTCTTATAAGAGAACATTCCTATACATTATATTTGTATATGCCGTGAGATAGATTAGAGTGTGAGTTTGGGTGGTGGTTTTTTTTTTTTAGAGAAACGATCATAGTATCACATCGGCTTACAAATTAGGTTACGTGTAATCTTGGAATTAAGCTTCAAGAAAGATACGAAGCTTGGCCAGCCACACATATCAATGACAACTTAGACTAATCCATATTATATTTAATGAGGCAAATTTAATGAAGGAAAAATGCATTATCAAGCAAAGAATGAATTCAACCTGCGTCCTGTGCAAAATAATACACTATCTTTGACAGTTCTTGAAAAACATACCATGTTTGGTCCAGAGTCTGTCGTTATTTCGGTGTGGTTGTCTGGGCCCGTGCCCCGTGGAAGAAGAATGTAAAATTCTGGAAGGATCAGAGTATTGGTGCACCACTGAACATTATGAAGTGTGCTTGGCTCAGCGTGATGTCATGTTCATTCTCGGGGAAACTGATGGGACACATGCCACCATATGGTACACAGCATGGGAACAGGTGGTTTGGAAATCGACACAAAGCAGGTGGTAGACTGAGGAATGCAGTTCAGGGTAGAGTCCGGGAAACGCACTTGGTGTGTGGATAGTTCTCACTGGGACTGTCAACTTTGGATGGTCCCACTAGGACAGGTGCTCAGGGTCCCAGCGAGTGTTAACGGTCTGAACGGTTTGCAGGTAAGTGTAGGCAGAGATGGCCTGGCCACCTGGCTTCTCATGCCGAGCTTGGCGGGACATAAGATTTCTGGGCCAAAGATAGAATGGAGGACCCCAGAGTACACGCGTAAGACCACCCTGGGTACATTTATCGCCTGTTGAGTGACAAGCATTTTTTATACTACTGGGTATAGTGATTCTGATGACATCCCAATTTTAATTAAAAAGTTGCCTATTGTGGTGAGAAAATAATTTTCCATAAAAATTAAGTCTATTTAAATATAAAGTACTTAAGGTTACTGTAGACCTTTATGACTAGAGGTCTTCTGCCTCACTAAGAATGTTTTATACACATTGCATTAAACTTTGACAAAAAAAAAGAATTCAGTAAGCAAAATAGGAAGTATTAAATACTAATTTCATTTAACTTAGTAATTAAAATTCTGAAAACCCACAACATATAACTATTGCTTATATTGACATATGATAAAAATATTTTGAAATCAATTTTCTGGAGCTGTAAAGTCTTACAGCCTCTTGAATAATTGATTTGATTGATTGATTTTCTATTAGTTCTGGTTTTGGACAAAAATTTTTGTTTTTATTCATGATTATTCTTATTGATACATAAAACACGCAGAGTGAGGAGTGTGAAGTGCAGTTACGTATGTGCCAGATCCGGGGCGAGACCATTCCCATCCTCCCAGAAAGCAGCCCTACCCTGCACAGGTAACCACTGACCTGACTTCTGCCACCAGAGGTTAGATTGCCCGTTTGAGGATTTCGCACAGATGAAGTCATACAGCTTGTGCCTTCTCATCCGGCCTCCTCACTCAGCAGCATGTTTGAGAAACCCGTCCATGCTGTGGTGCATGGCCCCAGCTCAGCTCTTCTCAGTGCCAAGTAGTATTCCGTTGTGAGCGTTTACTTACAGCCATGGGTTCATCTGTCTGCGGGCGAACACTGGGGTTGTTTCCGGTTTAGGGCCGTGGTGAACAAAGCCGCTGCAAACACACTTGTGCGCATCTTTTACTTTATTCGGCTCTTCCCATTGCGCCTCCTTCTGTGGGCTCAGACCCCCAGTGCTGCTGGACAGACACAGACCTAGGGCTGCCACCGCCAGGTCAGAGTGGGCAAATGTTTAACCTTCGAAATATTTTCTCATTTCTGAAAGCAAAAAGTAATTCATTCTACAATTCCATCAAGAATCAATCTGTGTTAAACAGTACCATTAAAAATCAATAGTTATTCATTCAATCAAAAATAGCAATGAGAACATGGGCAAATGAATTATTTTCACTATGGAAACACAACAGGAAGTAGGAATAATATCCATACTTCTATTTTTAAAAATGTGGAAAATAAGAGAAAATTCAGTTGAAGAAACGTCAATATTTCGTATGTACTCACAAAATAAAACATTGCAGATGTCAAACAAGCCATGACAAGGGTCACAGTCAGACCGCCTGCGATGGCCTGTCGGGAGTGTGGGAGACGCGGCCATGACAGAGCCTTTCCAGCAGCGGGTGCTTCGTATAAAATCTCAGCCACGTACATGATTACGACCAAACTCAGGAAGTTTACAGAGGGAACAGCTAAGTGTCCAAACATATTTTCAGCAGCAGTAAGTGTCTGAACAAAGCAACATGCCTAGAGCCCATTCCTGACACACGAGGTGGAAAGCTCTGTCCAAACTAATAGAAATAGTGATTCCAAGACAAGATGTGTTCTGTGGCCAAACAATTTTGGAGCATTCCATACTAAAGTTATACTACAAGTTTAATACTGCAGGGATTCTCAGAACCTTTAAGATTCCAGTGCCCACTGTGGATTCTTTTTGACTTCGAAATAAAAAGGGGTAAAGCAGAGACATGTGCAGCACACTTGAGTAGGGACAGGTGTTCTTATATAAGGTAGGTCTGGGGGAGTATCAGTTCAGGGTGATGCTCAGCTGCATGGAATAAAAAGTCAATGACTTTGTCAGATAGGGATTTATTATCCTTCAGTAAAGAAGTCTGGTGATAGGCACCCCAGGCTGGTGCAGCGGCTCCACAATTGCACCAGGGTCTCAGGTGCCTTCTGTCTCTCCGCCCTGTCATCCTTAGCACGAAGCTTTTATTCTCACATTTACCTCACTGTGGCCTCACGATGACAAGATGGCTGCTTTACCTCCAGCATTGGGCTCACATTCCAGGCAAGAAGGGAGCAGCAAGGAGGAAGAGTTGATACCTCCATCAGGAAATCAATGCTTTTTTCAGAAGCCTCCAGCACACTTCTACTTATATATCAGTGTCTAGAAATGGCTACCCCTAGAAGTAAGGAAGGCTGGGAAATGTAGTTTTTTAGCTTGGAACATTGCCTCCTTGAGCAAAATCAGATATGGGTTTACCTATTCTGGTCTCAGCTGACTCACATTTCATCTCATAATTTTTCCCCTTGATGCTGCTCTTCAATCACATTGATGATAACAGGTCATGTTACTGCATCCAGATGCCTCTTTTCTCACTGGGTGTGGTCCTCAGCTTCGTATGCTTTTGTTTCAATACCCAGTCGCCATAACTTTTGGGGGGTGAGGCTGTCCTCAACCTACCGGAGCCCACTTTTTTAGAGTAGAAAAACAGCTCTTTAACATCCATGAGCATTTATTGAGACACCAAAAATGAGTCAGGAGCTCCCAAATTGCTCATGGTCTCAAGGACCCAGACCCCCACAAACTAGTGCGTACATGCACTGGGAAATTGCTGCAGTGGTCAGGGCTGTACCGACAATCACTGCTGCCTGGGAGAGTCCAGGAAGGCTTCCTGGAAGAGGCCACATTTGACTTTAGAGAAAGAGTAATTTTTTTTTTGCAGGGAGAAGGTGGTCACGGTCACATAAGGAGTATTAGCATGTGGGAAGGCATGAGGTCCATGGCCTGGCTGTTTGGATAAAAAAAAGGGTGCCTGGGGATAGCAGGGGGCAACTGAGGGACAGGTGTACAGGGTGGGGCAAAAGTAGGTTTCCAGTTGTGAGTAGGTGAACACAGAATTTATTTTGTATTATTATTAATTATGGTATTATTTTCCATACGAACAACTGTAAACCTATTTTTGCCAACCCCATGTGTGTGGTGGTGGGGAGGGCAGACAGCAAAGGACCTTGAATGTTTAGCTTTGTCCAGAAGGCAGTGGAGAGGTATGGGTGGGGGATGGACAAAGGGGTGTATGGGTCAGAGCTGGGTTTTAGCAAGTTACCTCTGGTGGTGACATGGACAAGGTCCAGAGGGGAAAGCCCATCCCTTCTGTCACCTATCCACTTGCAGCTCCAGGCACAGACCTGAGCTTCCGGCACCAGAGGGCGCTATGACCTAGGACAAGGGCCTCCTGCCTTCCTGACCTCTCCGCAGGCACTTCCCGCCAGGTCTGAACCACTCTTTGGCTTGTCAGCACACAAGGCCTCGGGATATCTTTTGTATTGCCTCTTGTTATTTGACTTTCTCTTCCCATGTAATAATAACTGGAAACGAGGCACTGCTGGAGCAGTGGGCAGTAAACAGGGCAGATCCCTGGTGTCTTAGAGCACCTGGTCTAACCACAGTTTCTCAAAATGTGATCCCTGGGGCCAGCAGCATTGGTAAGTATGGTGAACACATGAGCAATGCAGATGCTCAGGATCCACTCCAGACCCACTGAGTCGGAGATTCTGGATCCAGGTGGGGACCAGCAACTTCTATTTTCACAAGCCTTCAGTTTGATTCTGCTGCGTGGTCAAGGTTAAGAATCACCAGTGTGAGAAAGCACTGCACAACACAGTGAGTGCCGCAGAAGGGCCCCAATTCAGAGGACCAAGGGCCACCTGGAGGCTTCCTGCACGAGTTGTCATAGAAGGAGGCAGTCGGGCGGGATGGGGGGCGGTGGAGAAAGGCATTTCAAGCAGAGAACAGTTATGCCAAGGTCCTAAGGAGGAGAGCTTAGTCTCTTACTAGACTCCAGCTGGAAGGGAACTCACACAAAGGGACTCGATCTTTGTCCCCTTATGGACACTCCTGATTTCTCTCCAGGGGGTTTCATGTTTTAAAAGATATTGTCTTCTAAAAAGCTGCCCTAAATAATTAATAATTCATTCGCTTCCTACTATTTATTAATCAATATATGTAGGTACAGAGATTGTGATTAGGATGAGATGTCCAGACTTCCTACCCTAAATTAATCATGATAGTTAACTACCACGTGCCAAGGGCTGACTTTGGGCCAGGCTGGGTGCCAAGCATTTTATGTGTGTTAGCTTATTCCATCTCTGCGTCAGCTTCTGAGAGGGGTGTTCAGCCCCATTTCACTGAAGAGGAAACCAGTGCTCAGGAGAAACTAGTCACTTGGCCCAAGACCCAACTAGGTGTGACCTAACCTAGGTCAGCCCTCCTGCACAGCAGGCTCGACCCAAGTGCTTTCCTGTTTCTTGAGAGTGAAGGACTTCAGCCCCCCAAAAAGATGCCTCGCCTGGCAGTACATACAGTCTCATCCTGAGCAAATGCACAATTCCTGTTACGCATTTAAAAGTACCAAAATAGCTCATGGTACCCATTTCTATCTTGAGAGTTCCCTAGGGTTCTGGTACTCCGGGCCAGAGTCTCTGAGCTAGTCCAACATTCTCTCTGTCTACATAGGAAAGAATATGGAAGCCCAGGGAGGGGCAGTGAAGTGGAGGCAGCCTTCCGGGGCCCCTCTCAAAGCATCCCCTGATATCACGAAACTAAAAAAGAAGTCTGGTCCTTGGGTCATTATCCCCCATCTCCTTTCCCACTCTCTCTGGTGCCCTCCCTTGCTCCTTCCTGCCCAAGCGTCTACTGAGTCCCTGTTCTGTGCCAGTCCCTGGCCACTGGGGAGACAAGACAAATAGGTACTTCATTCCAGCCTTTCAGTTTCCTGTGGGCCATAACACGTTGCTTCCACACGCTTTAATTAAGCTATCTCCACCACAAAGGCAGTTCTCCGACTGATGACATCAGTAGCAACACCAGTTGTGTCCTCACCCACTGGCTTTGCAGGATAGAATATAGTACAGCCTGGCCCTCCTCCCGCTCCACCTCTACCCGCCTCTCTGCCCTGTTTCTGAGAAGGACAAGCTCCATGAGCCATTAGCCCTACCTGTGGTGTTTAGGACGTACTGGCTGCCTCCTCCCTTTCTCAAAGGCTCTGTTTGGTAAACTGACTTGCCTATCTGCCTCTCCTCCCTCCTGCCCTCCGGCCATTGGTGGCTCACTGCCAATCTCTTTTCGCACTTCCTGACTGCCAGTTTTACAGCCAGGCTTTACCGTCTGCCTGGTGGGCGAGTGTGCTCAGTCTGTGTTTGTGTTAATAAATTAGGTCAAGTAACATCCTCCCTGCTGGCTCCTGGGAATACAAACAGTTAGACCTGGTGCCTGCCATGGGGGGCTCACCGTCTGCTGTGGGAAGGGAAGGCTGCTGTTGCCACGCTGGGAAGGGGAGACCAAACAAGGGAGCTTAACGGCTAGGGGCTCGCCTGGACTGCACTCGGGGTACACTTCCTACACTTCAGGGAGTACTGAGCAAACGCAAGTGGCCTGCCCGGCACTCTCAGGAAACAAGGCAGTCCTTGCAAACGCTAGCTCCAAAAGGAAGCCAGGTTCTCGGTGGGAAGTCTATAATTGCCCCGAGAGGGAAACGCGACCCTGCAGACAACCCCGTGTTAGCAGGCTGGGAGTCTGTCTTCAGAGGCAGACTTTCGGTAAGCAGCTCACAGACACAAAATGTCAGTTAAAATGTGTTCAATAAAAGTGATTTTTATTTTTTTAATATCTTATTTATTTATTGCTAGAGAGAGGGGAAGGGAGGGAGAGAAACATCAATGTGAGAAAGAAATATTGATCGGCTGCCTCTTGCACGTGCCCTGACTCGGGGTGGGGGGGTGAGGGGGAGCAAACCTGCAACCCAGCCACACGCCTTGACTGGGAATCCAGCCTGTGACCTTTTGCTCTGCAGGACGATGCCCAACCGACGGAGCCACACCAGCCAGGGCTAATAAAAGTGATTTTTTAAAGTGCTACAAAAGTCATATGGGCTCATTGCAAACATTTTAAGTGATAGAGAAATAAAATGTGAATTTCAACCTTTGCCTCAATCTAAATCACTATTAACACTCTGGTATGTAAATCTCCAATATATATAACCACATATGTGTGTGTTATGTACAAATATATATAGGGAGGGGGTGAAAGATCACTTTAAAATATAAATAAAATGTAACATTTGAATATGTTATAAGGTTATCTATATAAAAATATTATAGGTATAGATAGCATACATGGTATTCAACTTGCTTATTTTTTCAAAATAGAACACCAAATTGTAGGCATCTTCCCTGTACAGGCACGCACAGAAAGATCACTCTTTCGTTATCAGCTGTGTGCTGTCAACATACCATGACTTCCTCCATCCTCTGCTGATACACATCTTTCCAGCCTTTTGTTACTACGAACAACGCTGCAAAGAATTTCCTGTCTGTTTATCTCTGCTCACTTCTGCCAGTGGTTCTATAAAACAAATTCTCAAAGGCAGAATTGATTGCATCAAAGGACGCACACATATAAAGCCTCGGTGGAAATTGATAAATTTCTCTCCGAAAATAATGCACCCAACTTGCATTTGCCCAGCAGTGACAGGAAACCTATGGAGGCTCCGCCCCAACGCCTTTTAATATTTGCTAATCTGATGCGTGAAAAATATTGCCACATTGTTGTTTTCATCTGGGTCATTTTCTTCCTGTGGAGTCCAGCACCTCCTCATGTGTTTATTGGCCATTTGAATGTCATCGGCTGTAAAATGTATTTTCCCATGTTATTTGCCTATTTTCCTTATTCACCTTTTTCTTTCTCACTTTTCTTCCTTTGTACTTTTGTAAAAAGTTGATTTGTACAAGTTCTTTGCACACCAGGTTCTTAGTCCTCATCTGTCCTATGGAAAGGAATTTGGTATTTTCTTCAGTTCAGTGTTTATTTGCCTTGTGTGTATGATTTTTCTTCCTATATAGAAGTTTAAAAATATTCATGTAGCCAGATATGTCCATTTTTTTCTTGATAATTTCTGGGATTTGTGTCATGTTTTAGAAAGATTTTTCTCCACTCCATGATTAGGGAAATAAACATTCTCTGATATTTTCTTCTATTATTTTTATTTTTTAAAGATTTTATTTATTTATTTTTAGAGAGAGGGGAAGGGAGGGAGAAAGGGAGAGAAATGTTGATGGGCGAGAGATACATCCATCTCTTATCTCTCTCACGCCCCCAACTGGGGACCCGGCCCGCAACCCAGGCATGTGTCCTGACGGGGAATCGAAGTGGCAACTTTTCGGCTTCCAGGCCAGCACTCAATCCCCTGAGCCACACCAGCCAGGGCTATTATTATGGTCTTAAAAAAAATCTGTACCTATTTGATCCATTCTGGAATTTATTTTAGTGAACAGTACGCAGTGAGATAGGGACACAGCTAGACTTTTTTCCAGATGCCCACCGATTGTCCTCATATGCGTTTCCCCTCACATATGTGAAATGTTACCCTCATTGCACCCCAAACTTCCTTATATGTATAGGCCTGTTTGTGGATTCTACTTCACTCCATTTATCTCTTTATCAGTTTTTGAGCCAGTTACGCACATTAATTAATGTAGATTTTGTCACACTGATAATTTTCTCAAACCTTTCTCTCTGTAAGACCTTACCAAATCTGCTGGTAAACTACACACCTTTTCTCTGGGTTCAAGAGCCTTTAGAATGCGGTCAAACGTCTACAAAGTGACTCTTCATCTCTGTGACCATGTGCACTTTCTTATTCAACGCATGCTTACTGCGCCCCTGCTGCACGCCGCCGGGTGCGGTGGAATCCAAGAGACAGTGGAAACAACACGGACATGGGCCTGCCTCACGGATGAATTTTAGCGGTTAATCCTCAAGGCCACTGCACTTCCACAGTTCCTGAGTTCCCCGGGGCTCTGCGCTGTCTGGCCAGGGACTCCCCCGGAAGCCATGCCTGGACCTGCTTGCTTTCAGATGCCCCTGAACCGTGGCTCCACCAAGGCCAGTGGTAACAGGGCCAAACGAAGTTGGATTTTAAATAAACCTGGCTTCCTCTCCAACATTGTTGAGAGACCCTTATCCAAAGCACTGTGTTTCCATCAGATAGGAAAGAGCCATGGCCGATGGGGTCTTTGGGAACAATGGTATGCCATGAGCTTTAGGAAATTAATTTTTTTTAAGATAGAGGAACAACATCTAAAAAAGAAATTGAGAAGACTAACTTATCTAGAAATAATCTTTGATTCCTGGCAGTGAAGACAGTATGGGGTCAATCTAGTTGTGTGACCTTAGGCATGTCGGTTAACTTCTCTGCACTCCGTCTCAGGAACACTCAGGGCCAGCAAACAGACACTGTGCTGAGGTCTTTTCTCATACTCACTGTTATCTGATCCTCAGAACACCATCATTAGGAAGCTTCATGACTGCCAGTTTACACCCAGAAACCCAAGATTCAAAATGGAAATTGATATGCCGGAAGCCACTCATTTAGAAGGAGCAGAGCTGGTGCCCTGCTGTGCACCAGGTACTTGTAAGAACAGCAAGGAAGAGGGGCTGGCCTCACCAGAAATCAGGACTTACTGTGAAGTCACTCTATAAAGACAGTGTGGTACTGACATACAGACAAACAGGTTGACCCGTGAGAAGGAACAGAGACACCCAGGGCCCAACCCACACATGTACGTGACTTTCGAAGAAAGAAAAGATGTCCAAAAAATGGAACTGAAAAAAATGACTTTAAAACATATACAAAGATCAGCTCTACATGAATTATGGACTTAAATTTGAAAAATAAAACATTTATTAGAAAATGTGGGTAAACATCTCTTGGAGGTTGGAACAGAGAGAGATTTCTTAAGGCCCTGAAGACTACTCCCTATGAAACGAAAGACTGATAACTTGACCACATTAAAATTAAGAACCTACGTTCAACCGAAAACACCTTAAAGTAAAAAGGCAAATAATCAAGTAAGAGGGAAAACATCTCAAAACACATAAGCAACAAAGGATTAAGATGAACAGTATATAAAGAACACCTACAAATCAGTAAGAAAGAAAACTTTTGGAAAAGAAAGAGAAATGGACAAAAAGCCTGAGCGTGCCCCTCCAGAGAGGAAGAGACACAGCCGCTCAGTGTGAAGACAAGCCGTTAGTGATGGGGAGATGTGAGCTGGAGCTCCCGTGAAGCACGAGTTTCCATCCGTCCAATTTACCAGTTAAAAGTCCGATATCAAGTGTTGGAGGGATGTGGCCCCAGGATCTTGTGCGCATCATCAGCAGGAACACAAAGTGAAACTGTTTGGAGCAAGTCTGGCTCTGTCTCTGAAGCTGGACGTAGCTTCTGACGCAGCCGCTTTACTCAGAGCGGGCCTTTGCACGTGGCAAAGCCTGGAAACCATCCGGGATCAAACACATTGTTTGTTCATAATTATTTATTCCCTGTTCACCCTTGCCAGGCCTCCCTGTTTGGCAAAGACCCTTCCCCAACAGACCCTTGGCCCCACAGAATGAGAACTAGAAATGAACATTTGGTGCTAAGGCCATTGAAATATCGGGGCTGTTGGTTCCTGTAGGACTGGATGCCAAACACCCATCCTCACTGCCCACCAAACGGGGGGTGATGAGTGCACTCCGATGTGCTCACCCGTGGTACACCACAGACAGCAGTCAAAATGAATGAGCTACAGGGACGGGCCTCAGGTGTGAATTAATTTTGCTAATCTAACACTAGGTGAGACGAATGAATCTCAGAAATTATATATAATATGATATCCTTTGGTGAAGTTAAAAGTGGCTGAAATAAGAAGTATTCTTGCCCTGGCCGGTGTGGCTCCATTGGTTGGGCATCATCCTGCAAAGCAAAAGGTGGTTGGTTCGATTCCAAGTCAGGGCAAATGCCTGGGTTGTGGGTTCTGCCCCTGGATGGGTTGCACACGAGAAGCAACTAACTGATGTTTCTCACATCAGTGCGTCTCTTCTTCTCCTTCTCCCTCTCTCTAAAAATAAAGAAATAAAATATTTTCAAAAACCATTCTTTTAAGGACTACATATAGTTGCAACAAGGGAATGTATGGTCACTTATAGGTCACCAAGTTACTAGCTTTGTCTTTGGGTAACACATTACATTATAATAAATAACCAAGTGTGACATACATGGGCCAGTGTGAAGAGAGTGTCGTAAACCCAGGTTTACGACAACCTCATGCCGTGCACCTGGGATCCCCTTGAAAGTCAAATAGCAAAGACACTAAATGTTGAACTTCTAAACACTCCCTAAAAATCTTTCCAAAATTTTGACTTAGAGATTTGAACTTGCTTCTCTGGACATAAATTTTTAGATCATATTTTGTGATTTTGGGTTTCTATAGAGAGAAGAGAGCGGTGATTCAGCCTTCCCTCTGGCATGGCTTATTTTTCAGCATGGAAAAAAATTATTGATAATTTAGGAACGCTTTTTCCAGCTTCACAACTTGTTTGTTATTGGTCACGTGTGTAAATTTTTAGGATTGCCAAACTTGGGAAAAATCTCTGTCAGGTCTCTTTCAGGACAGTTTAAGTTTTCTTGCGCACGTAAATTAATCCTAAATCCTCTCTTAATTGATGAAACTCATTATCCAGTTTGTCATCAATGTCTTTTGTAGTGGCACATAATACATTTTATGTTCTCTTAGTTCAGTAATCGGTGCCAAGTCTGCAAAACAAATAAATATTTCTGCCAATGTGTCCACGTGATTCAGTCCTTTTTATTTATTGGATTATCAAAGACCCCAGGAAACTGCATACCTGCTTTTCAAATTTATCTACTCTCTCAATGGGTTGCTGTTTTTGGAATGACCTAAAATTTGGGGGGTACAATTTTCTTTTATTGGCTTCATTGTTCATTTTTATGGATTTGATTTCATACACTATTAAGTTTTAAGTATTTATGTCAGTTATTTAATAATATGTATTTAAAGATGACAAAGATATAAAGGTGCTCCTATATAAATCCAATTCAGAAATCTATAATTTCTCAATTGTTTTATTGAAATCCAAAAGTCTCTCCTTCAGCGAGGACTTGACCACTCAACTCATAGAGGGTTCTGGTCACTTTCCAATCCTGGATTCTCCCTTTTCTCCCCTTTGTAACAGTCGATCAGAGGTTAAGTTGTATACTGATGCGTTTGTTGTCTGTCTCCTCCAGTAGAACCTAAGGAATTTTTGGATCGGTTATATTCCCAAAACCTAGATCACTGATGGATGAATAAATAAATGTTTGTTGAATGACTGAGTGAGCGAATCTCTTCAGTGACAACAGAGCAGGTCTGCACTGTAGTTCTTGTCCAGATCCTGCCCTCAGCCACTTCCAGGCCTGCTGAAAGCCAGGGACTGCTATGAACTTGCTGTGGTGCAAACCCCACCGGAGCTCCCCACCCTCATCTCTTCACTGAAACCATCTCCATTTCTTTTAATTTTTTATTGACTTTATTGGGGTGACATTGGCTAATAAAATTGTATAGGTTTCAGGGGTTCATTTGTATAATACATCATCTGTATATTGTGTGTTCGCCACCCCAAGTCAAGTCTCCTTCTGTCTCCATCTATCCCTGTTTACTCTCTCCTACCTCTAAAACCATCTCCATTTTTAATCTCTTTTCCATAAAAAAGGGACTGCCACACCTCTTTTGATATAACACCCAAGTTATCTCTCCACCCAAAGTCTCTGTTCCACGTACAATTACTTCGCCTACTTTTGTCTTCTTAATATAGTATGATCTGGCTTAACATATTGGTTTTGCTGTCCTTAAATTGTTAACCCCACTGCTGCCTCAGACTCAGATGCCCCAAACTGAACTCGTCACATCCCCCGGCACGTGAGCAGGTTCAGCTTCAGGTTCTTTTGATTTCTTCCTTGATCTCGTTGTTCAGGAACATGTTATTTGGCCTCCATGTCTTTGTGTATGTTTTGGTTTTTCCCTTGTGATTGGTTTCTAGTTTCATATCATGAAGGTCAGAGAAAATGCTCGGTATGATTTCCATCTTCTTAAACTTCTTGAGACTTGTTTTGCGTCCTCAGTGTGGTCTATCTTTGAGATGTTCCTTGTGCACTTGAAAAGAATGTATATTCTGCTGCTTTGGTGTGAAATGCTCTGGAGATCTCAAATAAATCTATCCTCCTACCCTAGTGTGCCATTTAAGCCGTTGTTTTCTATTGATTTTCTGTCTGGAAGATCTATCCGTTGATGTCCATGGGGTGTTAAAATCCCCGAGTATGACTATGTTACTGTCGATATCTCCCTTTACGTCCATCAAGATTTGCTTTATATATTTAAGTGCTTCAATGTTGGGTACAGGAATGTTTACAAAGGTTATACCCTCTTGTTGGAAGGATTCCCTTATCATTAGGTAATGTCCTTCTTTGTCTCTTTTTATAGCCTTTGTTTTAAAATCTGTTCTGTGAGATATAAGTATTGCTACCCCAGCTATTTTTTTAAATTTCCATTTTCATGAAATATCTTTTTCCATCAATTTACTTTTAGTCTGTGTGTATCTTTCATTCTGAGGTGGGTCTCTTGTACACAGCATATATATGGGTCTTATCCATTTAGCTAGCTACCTTATGCCTTTTGATTGGAGCATTTAAGCCCTTTACATTTAAGATGATTATTGATAGGTACATGTTTATTGCCATTTTATTCCTTATAACTACGTTCCTCTGTTTCTTCTTCTTCTTAAAGAAGACCCTTTAACATTTCTTGCAATAGTGCTTTGGTGATAATGAACTTCTTTAGCTTTTTCTTGTCTGGGAAACTATTTAAGAGAGATTTTTCTGGATGGGGGCATATAGAAAATGTTCTTGGAGGAAGTACTTTTTGATGACCCTCCAAGAACAGAGAACAGAGAGGACTTACATGGCTTGTGGGCAGGGAAAGGGGAAGCAGGGAGGTGGAAGCTGGGAAGGAGGGTTGGAGCTGGCAGCCTGTCAGGGGCGCCCAAAGTGCTGGGGTAGGGGCTTGTGCACAGAGCCAAGAGAGCCCAGCGGAGGGGCTCATTCTACTAGACCAAGGCGGGGTCTCCCGGCTGGGCCTCTGGGTAAGTAAACATGCCCTGGGGAGGAAGGGCTTTGTGGGAAGTAAGACTAACCTATGCAGAGCAGGCAGGCAGGAAATTGCCGAGGGTGTTCAGGAAACAAAAGCATGTTCTATGGGATATTAATAGGGCTCCACAGTCAAACTCATTTGGAAAATTCTGGATGAACAAGGTGAAACAGATTTTTTTCCTGCGGGCTTTGTATGTGCTGCATTTCCAAAAAGGGCTGTAGACTCGTTTATTAACTTGACAGCACATTAGTTATAAAGAGATGTCAGAAAGGCGGGTGGGTGCAACCGCTCGGGGTGTCCTGGAAGCAAGGCCAAGGAATTCTGACATTCCCTCAGAGGCCATTGGAAGAGGAAAAGATTGTTAAGCAGGGAAGTGACCTAACTGCAACTGCAGGGTGGGAGGCTGCCTCCAGTGTCAGGTGGGGAGTGAACGTGAGGAAGGGGGCGCAGAATTTACTGCCGACTCACCGTGTTCCAGCCACCTTGCCGGCACCTGGCAGACATATGCGCATTTCATCTTTACAACTCTGCAAAGCTGGGTGCGGTTTTTTTTCTTACTTTAATACTGTGGAAACTGAGGCTCAAGAAACTTGCCAGCGCCCTGAGAGGTCAGAGCCAGTTCTTCAAATCCAGGTTAGCCAGGAGCAAATGGGTGGGCCTGAGCCAGGTGGAGCATCCAGTGCTGCTGAGACCTCCAGCAGTGTGGCCCTCTCCCAGGACCTAAGCCTGGAGCTATCTGCCACCAACCTGCTGGGTGACGGGGCCAGCTCATGCCACCTCTCTGGGCCTTGGTTACCTCATGTATCCACAAGATGATTGCTATTACTCCTCCCAACTCTGAGTTCTTATCCACACAGGCACTGCCCGGTAGAGTCCCGGACCTGATCCTCCATTATGGAAATTTGGAATTGATTGTCACATATCTGATGGGTCAGTCTCGTCTCATCCTGCCCTCACAACAACTCTGCAAGCATTCAGTCCGTGAGGATTTACCCCCCACCCACCCTATGCCAGGCCCTGTCCGGAGAGCTGCCATCTGCTGTAAGGCAGAGACTGCTCTGGCTCGTCCCAGGTCTCGCCCAGGCTCAGATTTGTGTCAGGTCTACCTACACTGACAGTCTAGCTCCTGCCCAGCCTGTTTTGCTGTAAGCTCACGGGCTCAAGGCTGGAGTGCAGGCCTCCAGAGCAGGATAAAAAGGGGAGGTGTGGGGCGCAGGGGTGACAGTGACGTTAGTCCGACCTGGCTGTGATTCGTGGTCCTGCCACCTACAGCTCTGTTACACAGTGCCAGTCACTTCGCTGCCCTGAACCTCAGTTCTCGCAGCTACAAAATAGCTCTAATCGTACTTACCCCATCGAGTTGTTGGGAGAACGAAGGCTCCCCCAAACACCCTGCCCCTTCTCATGCTTACTTCCAAATGCCTGCAAAGAGGGACACAGAAACAAGTGAACAACTACAGCGACTTCCTAGATTCCTTGAACTCTGGTGTTGGAGGTGTTCTTTCATGTGTCTCTATATGGCCTGCATGATAACGACAACTAGCATCTACTGAGCATGGAAGAGGCTCCTCTAAGAATCTTCCTGAGTGCTCTACAGACCACCGCTGTTACGGACAGAGCCACTATTTGGCTCCAGGCTGTATGGCTCCGTGGCCCACGCTATTAACCACTCCACTATCTGGTTCAGCAGGTTCAGTATAAACCTGTGTGTTAGATGGTAAGATCCCAGGGGCTAATAACCGTATCTTCTGCAGGGTCCAGAAGCCAGCTCAGACCTAGCCCTGAGGGAGTTTCAATAAATTCACTTACTTATTTCACTCGTTCATTTAGTATCTATTGAGCACCTGTGATATGCCCGGCACTGATCTAGGAGCTGGGGACATAGCAATGAAGAAAGCAGAGAAGACCCCCTGTTCCCATGGCAACTATATTCTAGAGGCGAAGTAGGCACTAAATGCACAAGCAAGAAAACTATCAGCCAGTGATTCACGCAGAGTTAAAATAGGACTACATGGCAACCAGTGACTGGGTGACTGCGTTTGATGGGTGGTCAGGGAAGAATTCTCTAAGAGGTAATGGTTTAGCTAGGTCTTGAATGATAAGGAGCCAACCACCTGCAAACCGGGGGGAACAGAGCAGCCAAACAGGGAGAGCAGCAAATGCAAAGGCCCTGAGATGGGAACAGGCTGGGCGTGTTTGGGGAGGAGAAGCCACATGCTCCTGGAGAGACAGCCCCTGCAGCGAGGTGGGGCCACATCCTGGAGGCTTCACGACCAGAGGAAGGAGTTTTATTATTTTTTACCACTTTTGCAAGAAGTGATGGGAAGAGTTGGAGGGTTTTAAACAGAGAAATGACATGGTCTTTTTTTTTAATTAATAGGTTTTATTTTTTGGAGTAGTTTTAAGTTTACAGAAAAATTGAGTGGAAAGTACAGAGAGTTCCCAGATACACTCTCATCCCTCCCCCCCACACACAATTTCCCCCATTAACATCTTGCATTGGTTATAATTAATGAGCCGACAGTGATACATTATTATTAACTGAAGTCCAGAGTTCACAGTGAGGTTCACTCTTCATGTACACGGGTTTTGACAAGTGTACAACGAGTAGCGTGCATCCACCGTCCAGTGCACAAAACATCCCCCACACTCCCCCATTCATCCCTCCCTCCCCTCGAAAGCCCTGGCAACCGCTGACCTTTTCACTGTCTCCACAGTTTTGCCTTTTCCAGAATGTCATGTACTTGGAATCATACAGTATGTAGCCTTCTCAGATCGGCTTCTTTCACTTGATTGGACTTTTAAAAAGACCATGTTAGCTGGTTCGCAGAGAACAGATCGGAAGGGGACAATAACAACAGCAGGGAGCTCAGTCAGGAGGCGAAGCAGCTGTCCAGGGGCTCAGACAAGCAGGCGGATGGGCTGGGGGCGGTGGGGGTGGGGATGGTGCAGTGCACGGTGGAAGACACCCGTAGAAGGACACGGGACTGCTGACAGACTCGCTGCAGAGGGAGGGTTGGCGGGAAAGCATGGGCGATCTCACCACAAGGTTCAACCCGGTCCTGGATAGAGTGGTGGTATAAAGTTTTCAGAAATATTTTTTTAAATTTCACTTCCTTAAATACTCTTAGTTTTCTCTTAGAATTGAAGAAATCGATCCAGAAGGATTTCCCAGTGTGCCTAGCAGTGAAGCAGTAACCAGGTCTACCTGGAACAGCAAACTCTGGCCTCTTCACCCCACGCTCTGTCATTGACAGCTCCCCACCCCTCCAGAGCCTTTGTTAAGTATTTTCTCTCTTGTTGGTCATTTTTTTTGCATAGCCAATAAAACACCAACAAAAGTAAAAGGCTTCCAGACTTGTACACTGATTCCCTGCCTGGGTAGCCTTCCCCTTCACCCTCCTGGCTTCTCGTGGCACCTGGCAGGAAATCCATCTGGAACTAAATCTCAGCAGAACCGCTTGTTAACGCATCCTGACCCCTGAATTAGTTCAGTTTATTAAAAAGCCAAAAGAAGGTGGTGGGGACTTGATGGGTTTCCTACCGAGGAACCTCACAGACTGAAGGACGAGGAGCTGGATACACCATCAATTTGAAGGACAGGTGCAGGATCCAGTAGAAGCACGCTGCCTTCAGGGGACAGGGCTGCAGTGACTCCAGTACTGTGTCACTCCCCTCCACTCACCCTCCCAGAAGGCAATGGATGGTCCCAACTTGGGGCGGGAGTGCCACTTGCCCCTGCTCTGATCAATCAGATCTTGTGGGTGGTCGGGGGAAGCACAGTGACACACGGTACAAGCCAGGTGGCTCCCAGTGAGGACAAAATCTTCTTGGGAGATGGAGCTGCTGGTGTCCCTCCAGGAAGCGTTGGCCATCCTGTCCCCAGGAACTCCGTAACTCAGCCACAGCACTTCTCAGATTGTCTGGTGATCATTCCTTGACATGTGCTTCCCTCTCCCTGGACAGTGGGCTCCTCAGGGATTGAGCCTCGACTTGCTTAGTCTGGCATGCTATAGCAGAGGCCCCCAGTTGCTGTCCTCCCTTCTTCACATTAGCTAGAATTTTTAGCTAGGCTCACGGCGAACTGAAGGAGTGGCATGCCCCAGTCTACCCTGCAGCTAGGAGTTACCAGGTGACAAAGTTCTGACCAGTGCCGAAGAATGGAGGTGATGTGGGCAACTTCCAGTCATACGTTTCCTGCAGAAGAGCATGCCCTTCCGTTCCTGTCCTCATGTTGCTGGCTGGACTGTGGATGTGGTGGTGTGCCCTATCAGACCACATAGAAAAAGGCAACCTCCCTAGGAATGGCAGAGCCACCAGATAGAGAGATCTGGGGTCCCCAACACCCTGAAGCTGCCGTATCAGCTTTGAACTGCTTACCCCCAGAATATTTGGAGAGGCAATAAAACCTCTTTGCTTTGTAACCCTCCTTCGGTCTAATATAACCCACACTAATAATCATGCTTAACACAGTGACTGATGCTTAGTAAGTGCTCAACACATTATGGTTGGATTATTAAATCAATTACAAAAAAAAAAAAAAGAAACCCTTAATTCCAGCATTTAACACATCAACTGTTTGCATATTCCCTCTCAGCTCTTGTCTACATGCACTTGAGATTTTAATAGAGGTATAATTAGAGCAGAAATAGCATTTCATATCCAGCCTTTTCCCTTTAATAGTAATTGCATAATAAAACACTTTCCATAAGTCATATTATTATCGTTTTAAGTAGGTGTATAATTTTCCCCCAAAGAGAGCAACCATCATGCACTTAACCACTCGCTTACTGTTTGATACACGAGTGTACACATTTTTTCCATTTTTTGTAATTGCCAGGAACGCTGCAATGTTACGACTCTAGTTTTTTACCCCATATTTTTGACGACTCCCCTAAGAACGGGATCGTTGTCTTCTCTAACATCCTAGATCACGCTCCACCTTCAGCAGCCACTCTCAAGCTGTATGACTAACAATTCGATCTGAGCCATGGTCACGACGAGAACAACAATCACACCAGCAGCTGGCGGTACCGCCGGCCACTGACTACGTAACTGTGCCCTGCTGGGCCCGTGTCGCGAGCACGTATCCGACACCTGCGCACTTGGAGCACTTGCTGCCTGCCAGGCAGAGGGGGTGGCACAAAGTGCCAATCTGCGCGTCAGACTGGATTGCATCTCAGCCAGACCGCCTCCTAAAGACCAGACCTCGCACCGTCACCTGACCTGTCTGCACCTCCATTTCCACACCGGTGAAATGGGGAGAACAGCCCTGGCCCATAGGGGTCAACTGGTTGGGGCATGCTTCCACAGCGGAAAGGTTGCTGGTTCCGTTCTTGGTCAGAGCACACGCCTGGGTTGCAGGTTGGATCCCGGGTCTGGACGCGTATGGGAGGCAACCAAAGTTTCTCTCTCACATCGATATTTGTCTCTCTCCCTTCCTCCCGCTCTAAAAGCAATGAAAGAATGTCCTTGGGTGAGGATTTAAAAAAAAAATTTTTTTAATTTTTAAAAATGGGGATAATAATGCTTTCGTCATGGGGTTGTGTGACATTTAAATGAGATAACGATAACTGTTCCTAGGTGCCAGCCCTGTGCTAAAGGCTTTGCATGTGTTCCTTGCCCAAGCACAGGAAGCGTTTTCACCCCCATTTTGCTGAGGGGACACCTGAAGCTCAGAGCACAGACCGGTGGCCCAGAGCTGAGTGATTGTCACTTAGGTCAGTCGTTGACTTCAAAGCTCCAAGTTCCTTCCAAAAGCATTCCTCCCTTTATGGTGCTCATCAAGCCAGAGCCTCAGAAGCCCAACTTCTCCAGCATAACCCCCCGCTGCCCCCCACCTGACAGCACACAGCCTGTTTCCACTGGCCACTGAGCAACTTCCTGTCCTTCCCACAGTTGTCATCGCAGCATGGAGAGCCCCAGAGGCTCGAGTAGGAACCGTTTACCAAGCGCTCCCTCTGCGCAGACCCTGTATTTGGTGCTTTGGGTCATTATCTCATTTAATCCTCGAAACAGCCCTAGACACAAGCACCATTGCCCCTACTTTACAGGCGGAGAAACCCAGGCCCAGGATGATAAAGTGAGTTGCCTAGGTCCGCAGGGTTATTGTGAGGTCAAGTGCTGAGGGTCACCGCCAGGCTGGGAAATGCAAGCCTCATGTTCTCACCCACAGCTGCCTGGGATGGTGGTTTCCAGGGGGTGGGAAAGGCATGCTGCAATGGTCCCGGGTTGCCACTGCCTACTCCAGGGCAGTCATGCAGAGGAACCAGCACGGCGCCCACTAGGGCCACCTGGCCTGTCAAGGCACAAAGACAGGGCTGGGATCCAAGAGAGAGCTGTTGGGGGAGCTTCCTGTGCTGCCCTCGAAATAGTCCAGCTCACAGCTCCCACTCCGGGAGGCGGCAGGCGGATCCCGGAATAGCTCCTTCCTACTGCAAGGTGACCTAGTTAGTAGGTTCTTCTTGTCATGTGCGGCTGGCTGAGCAAGGCTTTCACCTGCTTCTCTCTCCGCAGAGAAAGCCCCACCCAGCGCTTTCCTCTCTCCTCTCCCCCAGGGCTGTCCCTCCCCATTCTCCCACTGCTCACTCAGCTTAGAAGTCAGGGGAGCAGGTAACAAATGCACTGAGGGTGATGCTTGCTGCCCTCAAAACATGTTCACAAACACATCACACTTCCTTCTGACAGCAGGTAAGGAAGGGGGCACTTAACATCATCCCGTTTCACAGCTGAGGAAATGAAGGCACAGAGATGGTAAGCAACATGAGCAAGAACACACAGCTGGGAGGAGGCAGAGTCAGGATGGCAGGCCCTGGGTGCCCCTGGTCGCAGTGTTTCTCTCTGAGGGCCCCAGTAACGATGCCTTCCTCACCTGTCCACTGATGGGTCTCCCGAGCACCTGGTGGCAGAATTGGGTTGCAGAGGTTGAGATCAAAGAATTCGAGGTCCATCAGACCCGGGTGGAGGGTGGGGTTTGAGTTTTGGCATTTATCAGCTCTGTGACTTCAGACAAGTTGCTTTACCTGTCTGAGACTCAGTTTCTGTATCTGTAAAACGGGATGCCACAGATAAGCTGCTGAACTTCTCTGAGCCTCAGTTTACTCATGTGCAAAAAGCAGGCATAATATAACCTCTTGCATTGAAGGGAGGATTAGATGAGGCACCCAGGTAGAGCACAGCACACAGTGGGTGCTGAGTAAATGTTTGAGAATCTGAGCTTGAGCAGTCTAGGCAAGTAATCCCAAGACCAGAGGCGCCATCTTAGAGGTAGACAGGCAGGAAAAAGGAAAGATGCTGGAACAAGGAAGGCTTCCCAGTGGCGGTGGGACTGGCGCTGAGGCCTGAAATCCAAGGATGACTGAGAAAGGCAGAGAAGCTTGGGGAGGCCATCTCAGGTGGAAGACCCAGCAGGACAGAGCCCGGAGGTCGGACAGAGCAGGACACGTGGGCCGGCCGCAGCCTCGCATCACTCCTCACAGAAGACGAAACCCTTCCTCCATGACTTCAACTCCCAGAGCTCTTGTCCCTGCCCTCACTCTGCCTCGGTGGCTGCTTCCCTGTCGCGCACACACACATTCCCACCGTCATCCTCAGCCCCTTTAACCTGTGTGACTTCCTTCAGAGCGCCCACTCATCTCACGTTTGATGTTATACTATTCGGTCATCTGGGCACGTGTTCACGGTCTGTCTACCTCAGAGAGACTGTAAGACCCTTGAGGGAGAAGCCTCTGTCCGCCCCATTCACTGGAACGCCCCCATTCCTAGGGCGATGGCAGCACACAGTATATGCTCAGTGAATAGTGGTAAAGCAGGTGGATGAGTCAATGGTGGTGAGTCCAGGCCAACAGAGGGAGGGGCCTGGGTCGGGCTGGGAAGCCCAGCCTAAGGAGTTTGAGTGACTTTTCAAGAAGAATCAACAGACTTGTGACCAGCCAGGTAATGAATTGGTCAAATTTCTGGTCTGGGTGATGGGGAGAGGGGTAGTGAGTGCTTTGGACTGAAACCAGGTCATTTGTTTCTCAAGACTTTGATATGTCTCTTCTGGACTGAGTTCCAGGTTAGACACCAGAATCCAGGTATGAACAAGCCCCCATTCCCGTGGGGGTTCATGGAGCAGCAGGATCTTGAAAGGCGGAGAGGATTTTCACATGGAGAGACCTGGGCCTGGGCCTCCCCTGAGCAATGAGGGGGTGACAGGAAAGGGCAGCGAGAGCTTGGGAAGTGACCAAGAGGAGACAGGGGAAGGCAGGACTGGAAGGCCTCCTCCAGGGACTGGGGTGCTGTTCTGTCCCTTGTTGCCCTCTGAGTCCCTGGGGAAGCGGCTTCCTACCTGAATGCCTCCCCTGTGGGCAAGGACATGGGGAAGAGGAGGGCACTGAGCTCAACAAAGGGGCATTCTTCTAGGCACCACCCAGAGTCAATAGAGGCTTGTTGGCTCTGCTGCCTGGGGAGCAGCCAGGCGCACCGCCGGGAACCTGGGTCGCAAGGTGGGAACACTGAGTCCCGAGTGCCCGCCTGGAGCATTGTTCCGCCCCAGGGTAGCCAGGCCCAAGGCTCCCAACATCTTTTTCAAATGGGAGTGGGGGAGGGAGTGGCTGCTCCAGAGAGCATCCAGGCTCATCCTCACCTGCAGGTGGGGCCCTCAGGCTCACAGGCCCTGGGGATGGCAGCCCCTGGCCCCTCCCAAAGCCCCCCTCTCCAGAGCCATCTAGCCTCCCCTTTGACGTGGTCATTTCACAAGCATACAAAGGAGGTGTTATTTCTTTCATCTGTAAAAAACAAATAAACAAACCACACTTGGCCCCACTTCTCTATGGAGTCCCATTATTGGTGCTGTCCTCTTGCCCTTTTGTCCGCAGAGTGATCTACACTGGCTGTCACTAGCCCCTCTCCTCCCCACAGGCCTCTGCACCCACCGTGCCTCTGACACTGCCCTTGTCCGGGTACCATGACCTCCGCGTTGCCAAGTGCAGCGATCAGTTCATTCTCCATCTCCCTTGCCCCTGCGCTTCTCAGCTGCTGTCTGGTTTTCCTCCCTCCACAATGTGGGGAATGTGGCCAACAACCACTGGGAGGCCTCCCCTCACCCTAAAGTGCCGCCCCACCATTGAAGAGGGTCTGCCCTCTTCTTGATGAAGGACTCTGGGTGGCCCACTCTGGGCCAGGGACCCACCTCTGCACCAGTCATTTATGCCAGGGACAGGGCCGCGTGAGATTGGACGCTGTTAGCCACATTGCCCAAGAAGGGGTGAGTATAGCCAGAAAGATGTCCTGTGTGGACCCGTAGGGGTGGAGCTGGCCTCTGGACCCGGGCTTCGGTGGTGGGTGGGGATGCAGAGGAGCGGGTGGGTTCCACAGACACTGGGGAAGTAGACACTGCATTATGCAGTGACATTTAGAGGGTGTGAGGTTCAAGGAGGACCCACCACTGCCACCTCTTCCTGCCAGATGCCTGGTTAGACGAGGCTGGCTGAGGTGAAGGGGGGACCCAGGAGGAGTTGACTGACAGCTTTGGCCCCACGAGCATTGGTCCAGTATACAAGCATGTGCGCTGGCCTGAAGGCAGCTCCCCTGAGTTCTCATCTGCTGTAATCATGAGGCGCAGGGGGCACCCGAGACCAATCGCCCAGCCTCTGGAAGCCTCACCTTTGTCCCCCAGAAGTACGAACCACACTACCTGCCCTCCCAAGATTTGGGGAGGGTCGGCTGGGATAAAATGGCTTTGAAATAGTGGCAAGAGTTGTTATTCTTCTTGACAAAGTGATGGCTTCCTCTGCTGACCGCAGGAGACCTGTCCTGGGGAGCCTGGGGGCCTCTGCCTTGGTGTGAGTCCAGTGGGAACCTCCGCCCACCCTGAAACCTTCCCCCAACTCTCCTTAAAGCCCCTAACTCTAGAAATCATTGTTCTTCTATGTTCCACGAGCACAGTACCTGAATCAGAATCGCCTGGATTGCTCTTCGACCCAGTCCTACAGAACCAAAATCCCAGGGCATTGCTCAGGGACCCGCCGAGGACGCCACTGAAGCTGAGGACCACGGCCACAGAGCCCTTCCCATCACAGCCCGAGATCAGGGCTCATACCTGAGGCAGGTGGAGGGGAGTGGGTGGAAATTTGCATTCAGGTGTAAAGGGCTGACAGCTGACCCTTTATCCAGGAAAGATCACAAGGGGGGAAAGGGGAGGGGCAGATGGAAAGGAGGCAGAACCTGAGCAAACAAAGGGAAAATGACTCGAGAAGGAAAGAGAGAAAGGGAGGAATGTGGTAATATTCAAAGGCTAACTTGCCTTCCCCACAATGTTGCCAAAGTAGTACTTTGCTATAGTACTAGAGCTCAGCGAAGAAAAATGTTATTTCTTTCTGCTCCCTTGGTGCCTCCTCACCCATGAATTCATCTGACCCTCACTGCAACCTTGGGAAGTAGACAGGAAAGGGATTACTACCTCCCTCTTACAAATGAGGTGACTGAGGCAGAGGAGCCAGGTGGCATGCCCAAAAGCATTTGTTCATGAAACATTTGCTGACACCTGATCGAAGGTCCATCCTGGGTCACAGCTGAATGAGCCTGAGGCTGAACCCAGGTCACCAGACCAAGGCCAGGAGCCCCCTGGATCGAGCATCTCACTGCGTGGTGGGTGAGGTCTCACTAGGCAAGAGATTATCAACTAATTCTTCAACCTTGCCGGTTTCCCCATTTCTTCCTCCTACAAATTCTAGAGACTCTGAGTTCATATATGATGATTTGGGAGAGAAAAGTGATGTTTGTGTTTAATAATGTCAAAAAGGGAGGGTTAGAGAAAAATCTCCTTAAGAGGGAAAAGTTATTACTCTACATCTCTCACGGCCAAAACCAAGGAGAGCAGATACTAAGGCTCCTAGGAGCTCTTCTGTTTGGAGGACGGGGAGGTGTTTGCAAGGTGGGGAGAGTCAGGTGCTCACTACATTGCCCTGCCCAGGAGGAAGGGGACAATGGGAAGGGACAGACAGGGAGCTGAGTGAAGCCTGGGGCGAGGGGGCAATAGGAGATAGGGGGCTAGCTGCCAAGAAGGAAATTCTGGGGCAGAGAGAACAGAGGAGTCCAGTCAGCATATTTATGAGCTTTCGCTCTGCAGTGTGCAACGCAACACTGTCTTCCATCTTTCGATGAAATCTTCGGTAAAATCGAGCTTTACTCCCCAAGGCTTTGTGATGCACTTGGACGGGCTTGTGGGCCTTGGCTGAAATGCGAGGCCTTCCTTAGTGGTGGGTACAGGTTGCCAACAGAGGCTGTTCCTAGGGCTCTCCATACCGGTTTCCATCTCCAGGTCATTTAAAAATGGTTCGGCATAAAGCAGAAACAAAAAGATCTTTTGTCCTGAAACACAATGAATAATGGAAGTCCTGTTGGTTCTTATTAGTGACCGACAGATGTGATACCGCTCGTCCAGAAGACTGGGGCTTTCTGGTGGCAGGTTACTTTTGCTCCTAGTCCTTCTGTTTTCCCTGGCTCCAGCCTCGTCAGTCGAGATAACTCTCTCTCCGCTAATTCCGAGAACGGCAGCAACCCAGGCCCTTCTGAGTGCCCAGGCCACTGCTCACCACACACAAAGGGGCTTTGTGGGTTCCTGGTGAATTAAGCACAGATGGGTGATGGGGACAAGAAAGAAAAACTTCGGTGATCAGAGCACTGAGACGTGCCAAGTCCCCATCCCAGCGGTTACTGTCCCTTGGAGGGGGGATGTGACAGGAGGCTATGGTCACACTTTTTATAACTGGGGAAGAACTCATGAGGTGCTTAAAAAAATGTTTTTATCCAAATTGAATTTAAACTGTCTTGAACAACCCCCTAGCAGGATGAGCAGAAAGTCCAGAATTATCTTTGTGGGCAATGCCTCCCCTACCCCGCTGCTATGACTGCTTTGGGTCATTCAAGAATAGCCAGAGCTTCTAAAATCCAAGAGAAAGGGACCTGCTTGGCTTTCACTCCCAACATGGGGACAAGAGTCCACAGGCCATCACTGTCACTGCAATGCGACAGCTCTCCCCAACGTGACCCTCACGCTGCACCCCCTCACCGTAGCACTCTCCTGTCCCTGCTGCAAGCAGTGAGTGTGGCATCACCTGACAGACACCCCTACATCCTGCAGGGCCCAGGTCAACTCTGGGGCTGTGTCTCTAAGTGTCCCAGGTCATCCACAGCTTGAGCGAGCCGCTTTGCTGTCAACCCCAGACTCCCCTAAGATTTGGGCAACTCCTTTTAAACAATAGATCTTGAATTGCCCCTCAGCAGGGCCAGAACTCAGAATTCAAAACAGTTCGCTGGTGGAGGTGGGGTCAAGTGGGCTGTGGGGGAGGAGAGACAAGGGCGAATTTTTGGCACCTTTTTGGCTGAAGCAGGAAAAAGTTTTCGGCAGGCTACCTGCCCCCCTTCACCTTTTATTAAAGAGAACCCCTCTGTGTTTTATTTTTTGTACATGATTTGTTACCTTCAGAGTTTGGGGCAGTTTTGTGAAGTCTAGGAAAGTGGATGTTGGGCAGTAATTCTCGAATGGGGGGCCCTGAGATTGTATTTGGGGGAGACGCAACATCCAACAACTGTTTTTGAACAGTTGCTGTGCCTGCCAAGTACTGTAAAACATTCAGTGTTTATTTCTGGGTCATTGTGTGAACCCCTTTCTTTTTTTTAATCTGTCTTTCTCTTGCTATTAAGTTGTAAAACTAAGGACTGCACGCCGCGATGTCAGCAATGTTTCGTAAGATGCCAAAGGTCTGTCTGGTCTGCAGCAAGAGCTCCTGACTTTGGGGTTGCAGAAATCTGGAGGGCCCCAGAGTTACTGCAGAGGGTGAGTGGGCGGTCCTGGGTCCTGTGTGTTCGTCCTACACACGGGCGTCTGGCTGCGGGGGGCTGGCTGTCCGCTGCACCAACATTCCATCTGTGTGAACTTCAAATGTTTTCCTGGAGTTCTCTGAGCCTCAGTTTCATCACCTGTAAACGGGGGGGGGCGATACTAAAGGTGCCTAACTCGTTGACTTGTTGTGGAGACTAAAATCAATGTTACATTTAACATGCCGGTCTCTGTAACTGAGGCAGTGCTGACCAACAAATGTTGATTATTATTGCCATTATTCTAATGGCAATAATGACGACACTGGTAATAGCATGACGATTATTCAAATACCCGTTATTTTCCAGACACTGTGCTAAAAACTTCCCCTCTATGATCTCAAATCCCCATGGCACCCCTACTTTCTATAAAGTGAGGTCCAGCGACCTGCCTGAGAAGAGATTCTTCCAGCACTTTTATTCAATGCTGGTTTTTAAAGCCAGCTCTTTCTGGCTCCAAAGCCTTTCTCTGAGCCCAATCAAACTGTACCTGAACCAAACTATAGACTGATTATTTAATGTCTTGTGTATATACACACACAGCTTGGAAACTATTCACAGTGCTTAACAATCCGCCCAGCATCGGGCGGTCAGCAGAATGAAAAAGCCACGTTACCCCAAGCTGGGGTCTGAGGGGCAAGGGAGGCTCCAGTCCTGAGCTAAATGTTCATTCCTTAGCTGCTGGGCAGTGTCAAGTCAGCAAAGCTGCCGCAAAACCCATTTCCAAAGCCGGCGCCTTCCCCTGCCTGATAACTGGGAGCATTCTCTTTTTCTTGCTACCCTAACAATAATTATTGTAGACATTCCCTTTTCCCAGAAAATGTCCATTCTAGGAGTGAAATGTGGAATTGGCCTCCTAGAGACTTTTTCCCTGGCAGAAAGATTGTAACAAAACTTTGATAGACGCTCATAACCACAATGTCTGGAGAGTTTTGCTCTGTTTTTAGCTATGGAGACAGACAGGAGGAGAGGCTTCCAAAGACTTGGGGAGGGGTGGAACTTGGAGAGGGTGGAGGCAAGAACTACTTACCAATGAGGGCAGGAGCATTTTAATACAACATCAGAGCCAATGTGGCCACAGCAGGGGATCTCAGCTCTGAATCAGCCCTGAGTATAATAAGTTTAAACTCCATCTAGACCACGTGAATTTTATTGTGGCTTATGCAATACAAAAACTGAATTCACCATAGCTTATTGGCATTACAGATTTTCTCAGACTTCGAATATCATGTTTTTACACGTTAAAAAGTGTCCCATAAAAATGAACTAACAAGCAAAATAAAGACAGACCCATAGGCAGAGAGCAGCCTGACAGCCGGGGATGGCAGGTGGGGGAGGGTGGAGAGATTGAGAAAAAAGAGAGAAAAGGTTTACAGACATGGACAAGAGTGTGGGAATGCCGGGGAGGGAGTGGAGGAGGTTCCATGGGGGGATACAAGGAGATGGAGGGACACCTGGCATGGGATGGTGAACACAGAATACAGTGTGCAGACAACGTGTTCTGGAATCGTGCACCTGAAACCTGTATGATTTTGTTAAGCAGTGTCACCCCAATAAGTTCACTAAAAAGGGGAAACGGTGTTTTACATTAACAGTTGCTGCAGGCAAGCTCCCCTGATGAATGCTAAAAGAGTGGGTGAAATTTTAAGGATAAATGGAGTATTTGCTAGCCTCAAAGTATCTTCGTCAAAATACTCATGACCGTTGTGCTTGTAACAGATGTCCACAAACTCTTCGCTACTCCTTGCTTGGGGAAGTGGAGCTTAATTCTCTTTTGCTTGGCCTGAACGTTGTACCAAAGTCAGAGAACAGGCAGTTTCTCGTGTCAGACAAGGAACTCTTCTGGGTTGAGAAACCGAGAAAAAGAGAGCAAGAGCTCGGGATTCCAGTCTGGGGCCTCTCGAGAGTGAACACCCAGTGGAAGCAGATAAAAGACCGCAGAGCAAAGGGGCTTGTGCCTCGCTTCACCGGGCACTAGCGAGGACACCACGGGCAATGGCAGAGAGGAGCATTCAGGGAGAGAGAATTAGCACCTTGCTTCTAGAGTATATGGAAAGAGGAAAAATAGCAATTTTACAGGGGAGCCGCCTGGCCGACATCATCTTAACCAAGGGAGAGATTTGTATCACCAGTAACAAGGCATATTGACATCATATATTCCCAGATGCGATATGAGGAGAGGCCACCTCAGCTGTGTGACATTCTTCCTCCACATCCATGACCCCAACCTGGTCACAAGTGGCATCAGACCAAGCCTCAGGGACATTCTACAAAACACCTAACCAGCCCTCTTCCAAAGCCCTGGCCATGAAAAAACAAAGAGAGACTGAGAAACGGTCACAGAATGAAGGAGGCTACAGTGACGTGGTGACTGCACGCGACGCGGTGTCCTAGGTGGCATGCCAGGACAGAGAGAGGGCACGTGGAAAGACCTGTAAAAAAGTGTGTGGTGCACAGTGCTGTGCCAGCTTCAACTTCTTGGTTCTGACGGACGTGCCGTGGTCACGAGACATGATGTAACACCAAGCAAGCTGGGTGAGCGCTCTGGACCATTTCTACAACGCCTTTGTAAATCTAAAATAATTTCCAAATGACGGTATGCAGATAACAGAAGAAGAAGAAGACAATCACAAAGCTTTCACATTTCTCAATTCAGTAAACAAAAGCGCTCTCACAAAGGAGGAGAACTTAAGCTTATACAACACTTGAAGGGCTGGAGGAAAGAAAATCATAGCAACTCTACCAAAAAGCCGCGGGCCGTGGAGATGTTCCCAGTCATCCCGACGGACGCGCAGGGCAGTGCAATGATGCTGTCTTCCGGGTTGGCCTCGTCCACACTCAGAGCTGGGACCCGGGGGTGGGACGCCTGGCGAATAAGACCGATGAGGCTGGGTGGCAGGGGCGAGAGTGTCCCAGCGTGAGCTGCGGGGACAAAAGTCATTCACACACGCAGAGTGCTTAGCCCTGTGCCTGACGGAGCAATGGCCACTAAACATTTGTAGTAGGTGTGGTACCAGTATCACCGCTCATCAAGTGCCTATTGCCTTCCAGGCACTGCACCAGAAAGTTCCCATCCATGATCTCAAATCCTTATGACTTTTTACTTCATATGCAGTGAGCTTCCGGGACCTGCCCAGTGCTAGACTCTCCCAGAGTTTGTATTCATGACAAGGTCACACCGCCCCTCTGAGGCCTCGGTTGTCCAAAAAGTGAGGGGATAGAGTTGGTGTGGCACCGTGGGGCAAGGCTCAGGCGGGGAAGTCACAGGGCACTCTGTGCTGTCCCACAGGCTCCTTGTGAAGGTGAGCAGGCTGGCGGCTGCAGTACTTAGCGCGGCACCAAGCGCAGAGCCCGTACTCAGTTCACGCTGTTGGAGCCAGACAATATCGGGAGCTTTCCAACTGAGGGTTTTTTCCTTCCAGCCAATGTTTCTCGCTGCGCCATGCCTCCCCACCCCCGCCGCCCAAGGGAGTGGCAGAGCGCAGCCCAGGAGAAGGGGGTCGTCTGGCACTGACTGTCCAACTGGGTACTTAAAAGAGTCCAAAGCGAAACAGTTTCTGAAGAGCCAGGTGTTCAATTCCAAGAGCAAATGTATATTTGGGGAAGGGTAGAGTTGTAGATGAAATAAAGTTTTATTTCTGCGTGTCTGAGCTACATAGTATAAATGCTGACCTTGCAAAGTTAGTGGTTAATAATAGTGTTAATGGAAATAATAGGAGAGAAAAGAAATTATCCAGAATTCTAAAATCTCCTTAAATAAACTTTAATATGAAACATTTTTAAAGATTTTATTTATTCATTTTTAGAGAGAGGGGGAGGGAGGGAGAAAGAGAAGGAGAGAGAAGCATCTATTTGCAAGAGAATCATCGATCAGTTGAATTGCCTCTCACAAGCCCCCAACCAGACACGTGGCCACAACCCAGGCATGTGCCCTGACCGGGAATCGAACCAGCGATCTTTTGGTTTGTGGGACGATGCCCAGCTCCCTGAGCCACACCAGTCAGGGCTAATGTGAAACTTTAGACAAAACTTGGATGACCCAGAGAATGAAAGTTGTGCCAAAGTCAGAGAACAGGCAGTTTCTCGTGTCAGACAAGGAACTCTTCTTGGGTTGAGGAACCGAGAAAAGAGAGCAAGAGCTTGGGATTCCAGTCTGGGGCCCGTCCAGAGTGAACACCCAGTGGAAGCAGAAAAAAGACCCCAGACAAAGGGGCCTGTGCCCCACTTCGCCCGGCACTAGAGAGGACACCACTGCAATGGCAGTGAGGGGTATTCAGGGAGAGAACGTCACGCTCACTCTGCCTGCTCAGCCCAGTTCCCCACCTCTCCCAGTGCCAGTTAGCAAACTCCTGGCCCTCAGCCTGAACCTGGCCCTCTAGATCCTGGGTGTTTGGGTTTTTTCCATTACAGTTCACATTTACTATTATTTTGTATTAGTTTCAGGTGTACAGCATGGTGGTTAGACAACTAGATGCTTTACCAAAGTGTCCCCCCTGATATTTCCAGTGCCTACCTGGCACTGTGCACACATAGCTATTACGTGGTTATGATCGACTCTCTTTCCTGTTCTATTCTGTGATGCTGGGCGGACTCTCGGCCAGCCCCATTTCAGTTTTGTCGGCAGCTCCCACAGCCATTTCTGCCAGTAGGGGCAGCAGAGAGTCCACGGCTGGATGAGGAAGGGAGAGAGAGCCTACGCTTCTCTGTTTGTTCTTTCCCACATTCCCAGACCAGCTTGCCGTGGCCCCTCGGATATACCAGCACCAGACACAGGACCCAAAAGGGCCCGGATCTCAGCGTCTAGGCTCTAATAGCCCCGACTTCTTGCACTGTCCTCCCATCCCTAGGGGCGGCATCAGTCACCTGCGGTTGGTACCTCTGATATCTTACTGTTTGCTTTTCCACTTGTTGATGCTAAGTAGCCAATTCCTTATATTAAACCTTCTCTCTTAAAAACAGCCAGTGTGATTTTTTTTTTGTTTTACCTGATGGGACTAACTCGTACAAAGGCCTGGTTTCCCAAGGCCACTGTGGGTCATGGTAAGCATCAGCAGCTTCCAGTGGGGAGACTCTAAACCCTGATAAGACACTGATTATAAGAGACTTAGAGTCAGGACGACTCAGCGGGCACAGCCTTGACACCAGAGGCTATGACTAAGGAGTCACATTCTGGAGTGACGCATGCTCAGGCCCAAAGCCAGGCTGGACCAGTTACACCAGCAGAGAAGCGTTGGGGAGGGAAGCTGACACCAAAGACCCAAGCGGGCAAGGCAGCCAGCAGGGCCAGCAAGCCCAGAAGGCCTAGCCCAAAGCTGTGGGTGTCGTGGAAGGCTCCTCTGCTGCCAGGTGTCATCGTGAGGGAAGGGGGTTGGATGCCACCAGGAGACAGAGCCATCCAAATAAAGAGTTTGCACCCCGATTTGACTATTTTTGGCGATAAGAGTACATTTTCTTATTTAATTTTTTCTTTGGATGTAATTTCAGAAAAGTTACAAAGAATGAGGCAAAGAATTCCAAGATAACCTGCATCCCAATTCCCTGAATGTTAACATTTTACTACATTTGCGTTATTCTTTTGCACATGTTTTTTCCTGAGGTCGTGTGCACATTTTCCTGGTTTCCGAGTTGCAGACAGGTGTCTCTTTACTCCTGAGTCCTTCAACGTGGATCTCCTAAAACACAAGGGCTTTCTCCTCCACAACCACAGTGGAGTTGTTAAAATTGGGGAACTAACTTTATATGGTCCTCCGTCTAAGCTACAGACTTACTACAGGTTTTGTCCCCGAAAGTCCTTTACAACACAAGAAAATGCAGTATCGTGCGCTGCACTCAGTTGTAAAGAGAATAAACTTCCACCTAGAAAGGAAGCTAGGGGAAGGGTTGAGTTGTAGATGAAATAAAGTTTTATTTCTGCGCGTCTGAGCTACACAGTATAAATGCTGACCTTGCAAAGTTAGTGGTTAATAATAGTGTTAATGGAAATAATAATTTGTGGCCCTTGCTGTTCTGGGCCTGTTGTCTCTGAGACAGATTTGTGGTCACTGGTTATCAGCCAGTTACTCCATAAAAAAAGTTATTATCAAGACAAGGTAGCGGAGTGCAAAAGGCGGGAGTTCTGGAGTCAGACAGACCTGGGTTAAAGATTAGCTTTGCCACTGGCTGATGGGCCAGTCTGAACCTTTCAGAGTCTCAGCTTCCCTGCCTTTGACACGGAGGAGAGATTAGCACAGTGGAATGTGAAGCCCCGCAGCACTAGGCTCACATCTTGGCTCTTCACCAACTTGGGTTTTGGTCTGCTCATCTGCAAAGTGGGGAAAACACCACCAGGACACCTCGCCGGACTATTGGAAGGAGGAATGATTCTTGTACAGAAAGGCCTGGCTCCAGGCAGGTCCTCAATGAAAGATTAATTCCCTGCCATCAGCCCTTCTGGGTTCGGGCATGCGAGTCTTCCTCTTGGAGCCTCAATTTGTTTATTGGTAATACAGAGCCAGTGATACCCATTGAGAAGCATGAGAATTACAGATGGAAAGCCTGGTGCTCTGAAAAGCCGGGTGCACTGTGGTCTTGGCAAGAGTAAGTGATTGGCTGATGTGACAAAAACAGAGAGTGCTCTGGAATCCCGAGGCCTGCCAAGAATGCAGGCAGACCTGTTCTCCCACTCCTGGCTGGGCTCTGGCCCCAGCCAGGCTTCCTCCCCCTTCCCCTGGGTGCCTCTGTTGCTGGCCTTGTCCTGCCTGCCTTCTTCTAGGAAGCCACTCAGTCCTGCCTCCAGGAAGGGAATAAGGACATCATCTTGTCCTGGGCACACTGTTGGACAAGAGAGGGCAGTTCTAGTGCTGACCCCCTGCTGGGAAGAGAGGAAGGAACCCGCAGCCCCGCAGCCCCGGCAGTCTTTCCTCCAAGGAGTCCCACCCCTGCTCCTCCCTGTCTCAGGCACATACCAAGTTCATGATCAGATCAGGAGAGCAGAGAGCCTTGGTGGAAAGGGCTCTGGCCTGGGAGGAAGAAAGCCGCCCCCCCCATAGCATTCATAGGGTCAAGAAAAGCCTGGGGCAAGACCTGTTGGGGCAGGAGGACCTCGGCCAGTGAGGCAAGAGGGGGGCAGACATCCAGCTCCTCCACCTCTTGCCTGGATGGTAAAGCACATACTATGTGCCAGGCCTTGTGTCAAGCCCTTGACATTATATGTCTATTATCTTATGGAGCCCTCATAAGTCCTGGGGGACTTGGGGACACCATTCTCCTTTGATAAAGAAGAAAACCAAGGCCCAGAGAATGAAGCTACCTTTTCTAGTCAGTGTCTGCTCAGGATTGAAACCTGGATCTGCTTGATCCAAAAACCCATGTTCACTGGGTTTCTTGTGGGGTGGAAGGAGGACCTGGATCTGGGCCAAAAGCTGGCCGAACCTTCAGGGACCAACACTTTCTGGGTGCAGCCCAGTGATGCCACAAATTATGCACATATTCCTTTCCCTGGATTGACACATTCTGGGGATGCCATATTTGATGAGGACTATCCACATCACCTAACCCTGGCCAGATGTATCTGTAATTATATGACTTCTATGCCTTCTCCCCCACCCCACCTGAATATGGGTTATTCCAGGCACTGAGTCCAATTCCTCTATTTATCTGCCTGCATGTCAGGCAAATGCCAGGAATGTGGTGGGAGTTTGGTAGAAGCTTCTTGGCTGAATATACCGATGGGGTGGAGGTAAAATTTTTGTTTATTAGAGGAAGCATCTGAAACCCAATGCAGGAGTAAAAGGACTTGCCCGAGGTCACTTAGGCCTGTTTAATTTCCATCCAGGAAATTGCCCCAGATTTTCCCCCTTTTCCCCCTATTGCTCAGTCTTGGCTTGGGCCCAGAGTTTTGCTAAGAAGGGCTGCATTTGAGGATTCCCACAGGAATCCAAAGACCTTGTCTGGTCCCTCAAGACTCTCCCCTCTGTAAGATCAGGGACAAGAGCCCAAAGGAAGCTGGGAAACCAGACCTCAAGACATTCACCTCAAAAGGTAGACTCAGTGGCCTCTGAGGCCAGGGTTTGCTGACCTGGAAAATGAGAACAGCATGCTGAACAGTTTGTGTTCTATGGCGTAGTGCCTGCGGAGGCCGGGCCTGCGTTTTGTGGGCCATGACTCTCTGACTTGAAATGCAAGGACTGGGAAGTAATTCTGAGTCTATAAAAGCCCAAAACCCAAAGATTCTACTATTGCCCATTTTTTCTTCATTTCTTCATCTGTCCGTTCACTCACTCACTCATCCATCAGTGCAGTGTTTCTGAACTCCACTCATTCCCACACGTCACTTGCTTACCCAATTAACCTGTAAACTTACCTACTTTATGGTTTTCTTTATTTGGGCTCTTTTACTTAAATGCACTTAGCCTCCGCCTGAACAACAGTTTAGGTAGTTGTATCTATGACAGCAACAACATAGCTAACCACGTGTCACCTAAAATCCCCTCTCGTACCACCGCTGGGTATCTTTGCGCTCATTCATCTCTCCTCTGTGCATCTCAGTTTTTGCATCTGAGAAGTACACAGCATTTGAACACCATGATCTTCCAGCCCTGACATTCTAGGCATCTATGACTCAAAGAGTCATACACACCCAGGGGAGGAAAACCTAGAGTACAGATGGAATCAGCGGGACAGGGAGCTGGTGAAACAACATGCTTATCTGCCGTGTTTCGGAGGCTGAGCAGTGTGACTCAGGAGGCAAGACAGGAAGTCCCTTGGGATTGGCCAGTAAACCACCCCTCAGGGACAAAGAGAAACAAGGAGGTAAATTCCCAGGAGCTCCAAACAGCCCCAAAAGCATGAGCTACATACTCTTCACTGGACTTACCCAGAATCTTCTGAAGTTTCCAGAGTCACTGGTATCCCAGATGGAGGAATTCCCTGAAGAAGTCTGGCACTGAGAAATGACTGGGCGGAAAGATGACCCAACTGGCCTCCCTCTAGTCCCCAGAGCAGGAAAGAGGGATGCAGGTGCCTTCTTGGGCACCTGCTCAGGCCACAAGTTCCTATTTGACTCTAACCCAGAGAGACCCTAGGCCCTTATTTGTTCTGGGTAGTCCAGCCCCATCTTGTCCAGCTAATTGGTGTCCAGAGGTGGGTGCCAGTGTTAGAGGGAACCACTCCTGCATATCTGAATTAGGATGAGGAATTAGGCACAGGTACAGGTCAGGTAAGGAAACAGACTTGCTGAGGAGCCCTGCCTGGGACACCCATCTGAGAGAGAGGGAGGAAACCAGCGTCCTGAGAGATGCCCAGGGGAAGCTGGGCACTCACTCCCAGAGAGCCTTCTGTCCTGATGCCTTTCCAGTCCCAGCACTAAGGCCCTCCTGTGACCTGCCTGCCCTTAAGGTCTGTGAGATAGCCCTTAAGTAACTTTTTGCTTCAACCAGCTGGAGTGGGCTTCTGTTTCAGGCAACCAAATCAATCACTGATATAGTGAAGCTGACCTTTGGTCCTCTGCATCAGACCTGGCAGCCAGGGCAATGATAATGACAGCAATGACTGTCCCCGCCCCGCCCCCTTGCATTTGATTGACGCTTTAAAACTTTGAAAGTCCCTAACATAGGAATCATCACTTCCAGCCTTAGGGGACTTGCACCAGACCTACTCAGGCTCAAGAACCTACTCAGGCTCAAGACTCCTCTCTCAAGAGCAAAGGGGAAAGAACCTAGCTTTGGAGGCAGGGAGACCTGGCTTCCGATCCCCACTTATCGGTCACTTATTACCTGTATGACCTTGGACAAGTTATTTAACCTCTCTGAGCCTCATTTCCTTATTTTTACAAATTAGAAAGCAGGATAGTGTGAACCTGGAGTCAGCTTCTCTTGGCTCTGCCACCTACTGGCTAATGACCTTGGGAAAGTGACCTAATTTCTAAAAGCCTCTGGGTCTTCAACAATAAAGTGGGGCTAATGAAGCCTATTTTAACTGATTGTTGCAAGGCGTGACTAAAGCATGCCAAATGTTTAGTGCACAGTCTGATCAAACTGTGCCTGAAGCCTTAGAAGCCCTAAACAATTGAGTTCCATAAGCCAAGAAATTCGCATCAAAAAATTACGGCCTTGAAAAAATGTTTCCCACAATATCTGGCACATAGTAAAAGTGCTCAGTATAAGGTGGCCATGATAGCAACTTCTTATGTAAAGTACGCAGCATGATCCTTGATGCACAATCATTAATCCAAAGTTACGTATTAAAAAGTGCACGCTGGTCAGTGCAGAGGGTTTGACTCAGCCTGGCTTAGCAGGATTGCTTATGAGACAGACAAAGGAGTCCTAGCTGATAGCAAGTTTATAGTGTAACCACCACAAAGCTAACATGACCTCAGGTCATGTCAAGAAAAGTATTGTCTCTAGAAGATGGGAGGTGTTAGTCATGCCTCCCTCAGCCCCGATCAGACAGCAGCTAGAGATGGAGAGCGGGGAGGGCCTGGGAAGTGGGCGTGAACCCTTCACGTCCCAAAGAAAATAAAAGTAATTTCTTGGCAAGTGTACTTACTTGAAATAAACATATACCTAGACAAAGATTCAAAGATTTCTCTCCCTTTTTTTTTATCAGTGATGCTTTTGTTTTGGAGTAGAGTAAGCTACAATAATCCAGACTATGGTACTGGTGTAAAAAACAGAGAAATGCATCAACAGAGCAGAATTAAGAATCCAGAAATGCACACAGAAGTAGAACTGATTTTTAACAGAGGTGCAAAGGCACCGCCACAGAGAAAAGGCTGTCTGTCTTTTTAACAAACAGTGCTGGGCACTCACTCATCCATGTGTTAAAAACACACAAAACCTTCAACCTGCTCGTTGCGTCACGTAGAGAAGTAACTTGGAATGGATTTATAGGCCCACAGGTAAAACCTATATACATAGAACTTACAGGAGAAACATAGGAGAACATTTCTGTGGCCCTGGGGTGGGCAAAGTTTTCTTAGATTCAACACCAAAAACATGATCACTAGAAGAAACAAACCAATAACCTGGAGTTCACAAAAAATGGTGCTGGCCCGCGTGGCTCAGCTGGTTGGGCATCGTCCTGCAAACTGAAGGGTCGCTGGGGTTGCTGGTTCGGTCCCCAGTCGGAATGTGTTCAAGAAGCAACCAATCAATGTGTCTCGCTCACATCAATGTTTCTCTCCCTCTCTTTCTTCCCTCCCTTCCCCTCTCTCGAGAAGAATCAATATAGATAGATAGATAGATAGATAATTGTAAGTGTCTGCTCTTTGAAAGATCCTGTTAAAAGAAAGAAAAGACAATCTACAGCCTGGGAGAAAATATTTGCAAATAATCCATTTGGTA
Source organism: Macrotus californicus (assembly GCA_007922815.1). Classification (NCBI taxonomy): domain Eukaryota; kingdom Metazoa; phylum Chordata; class Mammalia; order Chiroptera; family Phyllostomidae; genus Macrotus; species Macrotus californicus. The sequence continues at coordinate 120,764 of VMDR010000172.1, forward strand.
AGGGATTTGTATTCAAAATACAAAAAGAACTATAAAAACTCAATAATTAAAAAACAAGTAACCCAATTAAAAACTGGAAAAACTATTTGAGCAGACGCTTCACCAAAGAGGATATGTGAGTTTCAAATAAGCACATAAAAAAGATGTTCAACATCACTAGTCTTTAAGGAAGTGCAAACTAAAGTCCCAGCGAGGGGTCACCGCAGGCCTTTCAGAGAGCAGAGTTAAAAAGGCCAGCCACACCGAAACTGGAGCTGGTGGGGATGCGAAATGGTACAACCACTTTGGAAAACAGTTTGGTAGTTTCTTTAAAAACTTAAACATTCACCTTCTATCTGACCTGGTCACTCCAGTCCTAGGGATGTACTCGGGAGCAATGAAAGCATGTGTCCGCACAATGGCTGGTGCATGAATGTCCATAACAGCTCTCTTTGTGACAACCCAAGCTGGGAGCCCGAGCGCCCACAACAGAGGAGCGCACAAACACACCGGTGGGTCTGCAGAGCACACCACTCAGCAATAAGAAGAATACGCTGTTGATCGATGCAGCCAGACGGGGAAACCTCAGTACAGTCACGCCAAGTGAAAAAAGGCAGACCGAAAGAGCACTGACGGAATAATTATATTTACATAAATGTCTCAAAAGTGGAGAGCAGGTTGGTGGTTGCCTGGGGACAAGGACACATGGCACGAGGACTCTTTTGGGGGTGATGAATATGCTCATTATCCTCATTATGGTGATGGCTGCACAGGGATGTATCACAACATAGAATTCTACACTTTAAATACATGCAATTTATCACACGTGGATAAGTACCCCAGTAAAGCTGTTTACAATAACAACACAACAACCAAGGGCCTCCCGCGTGAGTCACCTATGCAGGGCTTCTTCTAGGAGCCACACAAGACCCTGGCACACCCCTCTGCCTGAGCGCCATTGCTCCCTCTGGGTCAGAAAGCCCACCCAACTGTGCTGCCTGAATTGCAGCCCATGCCACCTGGAATCTTCTCTCTCTGAGCCCCACTCCAAGGAGAAGCCTTGTTGATAGCTTGGTAAATGGGGAGGAATAACACAAGCAAATATGGAACACCACACCCCCGAATGCCTACCCAATCCACGCTTCTGCTTAGTGCTGGGAACTAGAGTGCAGCCACGCGCCTTTCCCTCTGGGGGAGAGAACATGACATGCTCTAGACCTCCAGACCTCCAGAAACATCCCCGAGGTGACGGCCCATGGAACTCTGTAGCATTGACCTCCTACCTCCAGCCAGCATGTATGTCACCAGGGGATTTAGGATGTCTGCTACTTCTGGCTCACCGAGTCTCATCTGCATGACGTCATCAAAGCGGTAGACCAGCATGGCCTACCTGAGGACAAAGGTATGTCTCCCTGAGCCACCAAGCTGGAGAAGGAGGGGGGACAAGGTAAAGAATGAGCTGAGATGGGGGTGGGAGAGGGGAATGGATGGTGTTGAAGGAGGAGGGAGGAAGGTTCAAGGGTCAATTTTTGAGCCTCCTCATTGGTTCTCATCGCAGGCTCCATCTCTCCAGCCTGGGGTGAGGGAAGGGGTGGTGCGCTCTTTGATGAGCGCTGGGTGGACATTTTCCTCCCTCACAGCTTCCTGGTGAAGAGCAGGCACTGCTCCCCCCTCTTACCATTGATGAATCTGAGGCTCAGTGGGAAGGAGACCTGGCTGGGTCCCATAGTCAGCAAGAGTAGGGGTCTCCAAAATTAAAGACCTGAGCATTTCCAGCTGCTCCACACTTATGCATTCCTACCACACTCCCTCCAGATTCTGGAACTCAGGGTCCAGGCTGCAGAAAGGCTGCCGTGCCCAGAGGTGAGCTCTAGTGTGGGCTGTGGCAGGAACGCCAGGGTTGGGCACCACGGAAACCTAATAGAAGCTCCCCATCCTGTGGGGGAATATCCCCCATGTTATGTGTCCCCCGTCTTAGATTTGCCAAGTTACTGAACTTTTGAGAAACTTTTGAAATTAACCCAGTAAACTGAATCTGGGTTCCACATCCAGCAGGAGCCAGCGTTCCAAGAGACCAGTGCAGAAGCTGCAGCGCTGCCTCTAACTGCCGCTCTGGGTCACGGAGCAGGGCATGGTTCCTTTCCCTGAACTGACATTGGTTGAGCACCACCCACTGTGCACCAGGCACTCCTCTTGGGACTCTCCAAGCCTGATCTCCTTAACCCCTCCCAACAGTCCTGTGATACCCAGAAAGAGTGGAATCCACGGGACCCTGCCATAAAACTCAGAAGCCACTTCATCAGGGAGGACATGCCTTTTCCTTCTCTTCCTGACCTGGGGCTCCCTATGCTGGATCTAGGGTCTTGAGAAGGGAAGTCCGAGAGTTCCCTGATGTTGATAGATAATGGAATTATAGCCAAGGGAAGGGTCATCTTCAAGGAAACACCCCCCACTCTTCCTTGTAAGGCAGGTCCTTCCGACCCAAAGTCCTACTGACCAAAGCAGCTCCTCCTCTGCTCTGAGCCACTTGCCTCCTCCTTGCTCCCATGGGCCCCCCAAAGCTTCTCAGTTGAGATTTCACCCTGTTATATTAAATATTAGTAAGCATAGAAAATACTTTTATAATATGCATGTATGTTATAAAGATGAGAGGAGCGGAGGTGACTCCCGCTCTGCTCCCCCAGCCCGGCCACCTTCGTGCCACCGCCGTGTTCTTCCCGCTCCGGGCCTTCCCTTTTCAGGATATGAAAACCACCAGTCTGAGCTGTGTGTCTATCATCCCCTTACTGGAAAATTATTCTCCCCTATGTGCTTATATCCCTAAAAATATACCATTTACTTCCGCATGTTTGCGAGGTGTCTGCCGGGATCACACTGAAGGTATTCAGCTGTGACTTGCTCTGTTGGTTAAGTTTTGTCGTCCTGGGGATCCTGGACATCAGGAGCCATATGTAAGTCACCCGTACTCACTGCTGGGAGAATGGATTCCACTCCACTGTAGAGCAGACCATAATCATTTATACACTCTGCCGGTGATGAATATTTGGGGTGTTTCAGGGTTTTTTGCTATTACAAACAGGCTGCTGTGAACATTTTTGTACACATGTCCCAGTGCGAGAGTTTCTCTAAAATCTCTAAAGTAAATTTCAGGGAGAGGAATTATTGGGTGATCAGGCAGGTGGTCTTCAGATTTACTAATAATACCAAATGATTTTCCAAAGTGGACATGCTAGACAGAGCCTGAATCAGACCCTGCCCCCAAGGAACACTCAGGGTGGTGGGGAAGACAGGCAACCCTCGGGTCATCATGATCCAGAGTACCAAACAACAGCCCTGCTCTGGGTGCAGGAAGGAGAGGAAACAGCCCTGATCCACTTTCCAGGCCTGGACTGAATTCTTGAGCAAATAACTACATGCCAGGAGGTTGACATGGTCTGCCTCCTCTCATTCTTCGACAAGCCTGTATTTCCATTAGATACCTTTAATCTTATTTTACAGCTAAGAAAAACTGAAACACAGAGAGGTTAAGTAACTAGCCCAGGGTCACACAGCTGGTTAAACCTGAGTCTGGATTCCAACTTAGTCTCTCTGATTCCAAAATCCACCGTACTCTTCTGTCTTCCATTACAAACTGTTGCACGTAGAATTAATTATGTTTCTGAACCTTGACTGAGGGAGAAATTTCATAATTTTTACTCTTTCCTTCCCAAGTGTTATTATATTTTTTAAAACCCTCATCTGACATGTCACCAGCTCCTACAGCGCCAGCTACATAAGCCCTCCACCTGTCCCCTAGGAGCACGGCCCCTGGTGGACCCCAGCAGGGCACCAGCCCAGGTCTGTAATTGCCTGTTGACCTGTCTGATCCCGCTTTGTAAAGCCAGATCTACATCCGGGGCAGAGTCGGTGCCAGTAAGCATTTAAGGAAGGAGGAAGAGAGAAGAAAAAATCGGAGGGAAAGAATTTTTAAAACTCATAATAACAATAAATACTATCCGTTGAGTGTTTGCTCTGTGCCAAGCCCTGCCTCTGCATTCTGAGGCACACACGGTCTCCCTTAAGCCTTCCAGTCCCCTGAGATGCGTACTTCCATCTTCAGTTTACGTTAGAGGAGACTGAAGAGGGCGTCTCCTGCCCAGGGTTGCACAGCAAGTAAATGACTGCACAGCCAGTGTTCTCAGCGGCCACTTGACCACCGTGAGCCACTGCCCTGTGCTCTCAGGCAGGGGCGGGGGCGGGGGGTGGGGCAGAGGGATTAATCAACACAGTTTTGGAAAAAAAATGTCTAAATTGTGCCTCTCCTGGTCCACTTGGGTTCTTTGGGGTGAAATGCTCAATCTTTCAGGATTGCTCACACCCTCCTTTCCTTCTCTTGGGTAACATCTAAGGAGGGAGGGGATGGAGGGACTGCCTTGGATAACCCCAGGGTCCAGGAGGGGTCCATGGTCCCAGCGCTGCCTCCAGCTTCAACTCCTCTCTTGGGCATCCACGCTCTGCAGCTGCTCTGATGTGCACATTTCATCTGTCCTCTGGGCGGGTCCGCGGGCATCCACTGCCCATGACTGCCCTTGGCCACGGCTTTCACACCCTCTCCTCCAACCCTAGCTCCCTCTGGTCCACAGTCTTCCTAAGCATTTCCACACCCCCATCTGCTGGGGGTACTGGGAGCCCTATGTTGCCTTCTGTCCATCCCCTACATCAGGACTATTCAAAGTCAACAACAGTGGGGCTTGTCAGAAAGGCAAATTCTCAGGCCTGACCCAGAGCTACTGAATCAGCAACTCTGAGGTTGGGGCCAGCTAGCCATCCATGTCAGAACAACCCCTTCAGGGGACCCCGAAGCACGCTCAAGTTTGAGGATCACTGCCCTACCTCAGAGCTTCCCTCCCATCAGGGCTCAGAGCAAAAATCCCTGCTCCACCTAGGCCAGGTCTTGACATGTAAAAGGAAGTGTGGGGGTTCAGAAAAACTCTTTATCCTTCCCAAGCGTGTAGGTCCTTAAATTGAAATTCTGGATTCTAAAACTATTATAACTGCACAACTCTTTCAAAATATCCATTCAGAAAGCCAAAGCTATGGATTAGCTTCCCGTTGGCTGCTGATTCTGCCTCCCTCATCGACAAGAGATGCCTCAGTCTCCAAGGTGGGGAAGGACAGGAAAATTGCTGGGAATTAAAAATTCATGGGATAGCTTTTCAAACACCTTTTTTCACTTCACATGCAATGTGTTTTCAACTCCAGACTGATACAACCTTCGTGTCAACCCCGAAAGGTCCCACAATATCGAGTTCACCCCCTGGAGCTGCAGTCAACCCACGGACTCTGGACCCAGTCCCCCGGGCCCAACTGAAGGGTCATTTTCATCCCTCCCTCCTCTCCACCCTCACTGCTTTCACTGCCCACACCCTGGTCTCATCACCCCAGCCCGACCACTCACCAGTGCGCAGTCTTGGGCAAGTTACTTAAACGCTCTGCCTCAGTTTCCTCATTCAGTTTCACAAACAGGTTATGGGGCACCTACAATATTCCAGGCACTGGGCTTATGGCAGTGAAACAAGCAAGCTCCCTGTCCTTTTGGAGCTGACATTCCAGCGTGGCAGGGAAAGAGAGAACCTGGGGGTGTGGGGGGGGGGGAGAAAGGAGGGTTGTTATTTTAAATAAGGTGGCTAAGGAAGGTCCCACTAACAAGGGGACACTTGAGCAGAAAATTGATGGAACAAGCTACATGGATATCTGGGGAGACGACATTCCAGGTGGAAGGAATGGCCAAGTGCAAGAATTCTGAGCCCAGTGGCGACTTGGAACCTTGAAGGTTGACAGAGTAGCCAGTGTGGCTGCAGTAGAGCGAGGAGACATATGGGGGTCTGATAAGGAGCTGGGGGGAGAGGAGCCAGACAGATCATGTAGGGATCTATCTGCTATTGTCAGGACCTTGACTTTGACTCTGGGGAGACAGGGGCAGATCTGAGCAGAGGGGGGACCCATCTGACTTTATATGTGAAGGTCCCACTGGCTGCTGCATGTGAAAAGTAAGTGAAGGGGCTGGAGGAAGGGTAGAGGGAAGCAGAGACAGCAGTCAGAAACGGGGCAACTACAGGAATCCAGGCGAGAAACTGCAGGGTCTGGCCCAGCCCACCACAGTGAGGACGTGAGAAGAGGTCAGATGGAGAATACAGCAGAAATCAGAATCAATAGGATTCGCTGACAGGAAAGGGTGCCGAGGGCACGGGCAGGTGGTGAGGGGAGAGGGTACACAGGGGTGTCAAGTGCAAAGATGAAGTTGCTGTTTACTGAGGTGGGGGAGACTGAGAGAAGAGCACGTTTGGGAAAATCACTTTTGGGCACGTGAAGGCTAAGATTCCTATTAGACACCCAGTGGGGAAGCTGGTGGTCTGTTGGACATAGAGGTCTAACAGAGGGGAGATACAGGCTGGATATAGAACTGGAAGACCTTAGGGGATAGAGGGTGTTTCTAAAAGATCATGAGAGCACCCACTTTGTGTGGATGTGGTGGAGATCAAATGAGTTTAAGCATGTAAGCATTGAGAACAGTGCTGGGCCCGTATTGGCACTCACCAAAGGTGAGCTAAGTCACCAACATCATTTGAAGTCACTTAGACTCACCCACTAGCTTCCCACCTGGCCCCCCTGCTTCTGGCCCAGGACCACCTCCACGCCATCCTGGTCAGCGATCATTCCAAAGCCCATATCTGACCATCCCTCCCTGTTGAAGCCTGCAATGGTTCCCTATTGCCTACAAGGTAACATACAACAGCCAGAGGCCCCTCAAGCCCTTTCCTGATTCAGTCACTGCCACCCTCTCCAGCCCAGTCTCTGCCACAGCCACCCACCTCCCACTTTGACCCTCAGCAATAATGGGAACCCTTTGTTGACAGCTTAGTGTCTTTGAACGTGCAGCTGCCTCTGCCGTGACTTGTCCAGCAGAAAACTCTGGCTGATCCACACATCCTCCTTCCCCACCCAGGGGGCCGCTCTTCATGGGCCCCCCCCCCATCGGGGGGCTGTCCTCTTTCTTGTGTCTCTGCCTCCTACCTTCCCTGGTGTCCCCTGCCCTCAAAAAAGATTGTGTTCCTTCTAGGCCCATTCCTGCGGCACTGAACACTGTGCCTGCCATAGGCAAGGGGCTGGGGGAGGGGTGATTACTCGTGATGGGTTTTATTACTGTCACTGCATTTTAAATCAGCAAACAGAGGCCCAGAGAGATGAAGTCACTTGCCCAGGTCACTCAGCTGGTAAACGTGGGGGCCAGGAGTAGACTTCAGGCTCGTCTCATTCAAAGCCCTGTGCTCAAATGTGTGTGCACACGCAATTAACAATCTCAGACACCTAGGGGAAGAGAGCCCCTGGGTCTTCCAGTTGCCCCCTACTTAGGAAGGGATCCAGGGCTACAGGGAGGGCTAAACATTTAGGCCCAGAATAGGCCTTCACCTGTTTATTCAATTATTCGTTTGCTCATTCATTCTCTCACTCATTCATTTGCTTCCTTATTCTCTGACTCACTTATCCATTCAATCATTCATTCACAGTCAACTGTTTCTACTTCCAACTTTTACTCCCAGGAGACTCAAACCTTACCTCCTGCAAACCCAGAGTCTGTGGAGAGCCTGACCGGGAGACAGGGTGGCACAAGGCAGGGCGTGGAACCCACGGGGCTCGCCATGGGCCCTGGGGAAAGGCTGTCCCAGCCTGAGCCTGCAGGATGTGTAAAGGTCCAGAGGCTCAAACAACTACTGGAGACCTTAAACAAACCTTCCAGGAGCCTGAGGGGGCTGAGAAGAATGGCAGGGGGTCTGTGGGAAAGAAGGCTGGAGATGTGGGCGGGGGAGTCAAGGTCAAAATTAATTTGGGAGTTAGGAGTGGAGCAGGGTTAAAATTTGCACTGGGTTTAGGATGAAAGTTTAGAGCTTGAAATCTGATTATTTCTTTTTCACCTGCCTTTTTCAGAAGGATTTCTAGTGCCCTGGACCAGCAGTCAGGGTCTGGGGTGATGATCAGGGCTGCCAAGGACCTTAGCATCAGGGATGGGCTTTAGGGTCGGGACTCCAGGTGCAGTAAAATCACATCCTAGAGGAAGCAAACCCAGTGTTTGCTGCATGGAGTCTGCCTTTCCCTCCTCTCTGAGGCATGGATTTACTGGCTGTGTAATCTTGGGCACTCAACCCCCACTAGCCTCCAAGCGCCCACCTGTTAAACTGTTGGGCGGATTAGGATGCTGTCTGTAACCGTCAGCATCCTCTGTGGGCCAGGCATCAAGGGCGGTCCAGATGCTCTCCTGTGCTCCGACACCACCCTAGTGTTGATCAGGAACGGAACAGCCTAGCCAACCACCTGCATACAGTAGGTGCTCCATCAAGGTTAGTTCTCTCCCCTTACTTCATTTCCCCACAAAGCAGACTCCACGAGCCCCTTCTCGGCCTGGACGGCCCAGGAGGGCTGACTCACTCCCCTGGAGGAGTGGGGTCCAGCGGCTGGGGCGCACCCCACCTCCCCACCCCGACCCCTCCCGGGCCAGTGCGGCGCAGCTGGGGTCCTGAGCTGTCCCAGCCCCGGGCAGGGAGCCGCGCAATTACCCTAATTACAGCCCGGCCTCCGCGGCGGTGGCGAGCGCGGCCACGCCGCGCGGAGAACGCCCCCGGCCCTGCTGAGCGTGGGAACCGCCGTGCCCTCCGCCCCGGGCGGCGGTGGCGGCGGTGGCGGCGGTGTTGGCGGCGGTGTTGGGACCCGGCCCGGGAGGCCTCGATGGCCGATAAGCCCGCCCCGCCGCTGGCCAGGCTAATTACCGGGCGGCGCTCAGCGCGATCGCAGCACCTTTCATCTACCTTCTCCCAGCGCCCCGCGCCCAGGAGTCCCAATCCCACACCTGGGTGGAAGAGTGGCTGGCCCGCGGCCCCATTTGCGGGGGGGAAGCCGAGTGGCCAAGCTCGCAAGGAGGTGCCCACGCACCATTCATTAGTTCGCTTCTTTACTCGAGACAGTTCAGAGCAGGCTTGGTGCTGCGGAAAAGGCAGGAGGCAGGTACGAGCAACCTGGAGGTTTGAACTCTCCGTGCCTCTCAGTTCCTCACCTAGGAAATGGGGGCGACGGTCCCCATTCCACCTCCCTCCCAGCACTGTTGCTGTTTTATTGTTCTTTTGTTCGTCGATTGTACCCATTCCCTTAGAACATTTGGAACAATGAACTCGGTGCCAGGGTTAGGGTGACAAACTGTCCCAGTTTGTCCAGGACTGAGGGGTTCCCAGGAGGCAGCACTTGGGGTGCTAAAATTAAGATCATGCCCTGGCTAGTGCGCCTCGCTGGATAGGGCACGGCCGGTGCACCGCAGGCTCTCCAGCTCAATTCCTAGTCAGGGCACATCCTGGGTCGCTGGCCAGGTCCGCAGATGGAAGCATGCCAGAGGCAACCAATTGATGTTTCTCTTGCACATTGATGTTTCTCTCCCTCCCTTCCCTTCTCTCTGAAAATAAATAAATAAAATCTTTAAAAATTAAAACAAAAAACAACCACTGATACAGCAAACCAGGATGGTTGGTCACCCTGGATGTGCGGGCTGCTGGGGATATGAGCCACACCAGAGCCTGGCCTGGTCCATCTGAGAACTGGAAAGACTCCTGCCCACAGGGAGGGATGACCCTCGTGAACTGCTGGGCCTGGGACAGGGCGAGGGTGAGGCTTCCTGGTGATGATGAGCTACGCTCAGCTTTTTCCCAGTCCCCTGGCTCAAGGCCCAGGCAGATATGTTGAAGCAGGCCTACCCATTACTTGGCTGGGAAAGCCAAGGCTGAGAGACTGGCAGAGGCTTTCCCACAGCACTGCCATGAGTCAGTGCCCAGGGGCAGGCGTGGTCAATCTCACCCCCCTGTGCTACGACCTTGAGCAAGCCACCTTACCTCTCAGAGCTGCCTCCAATCCTTACCTGGAGGAGTCAGGGCTGTGGGTATGGTGGTGGCTGCGTGATCTCCAGAGCTGCTGGGATAGTACCTGCCATTGCAGGAGGCCTTTCCAGGAACCCTCCACTTCTCCAGGAACTCCCACTGAAGCAGGCCTCCCCAAAGGCAGGGGTGCCTGCCAAGAACTTGGTCACTGCTGGGTTTTTGGCAGTTGCCAGGTGAGGACATGCCAGGAAGAACCTAGAAAGATCAGCCTTTGGAATCAGACAGAATGGACATGAACTCCAGTAGGTTACTGGACCTGTCTCGGCCTCATTTTCTTCATTTGTAGCTCTGGAGCGGTACCGTCATCTCCCACCCTTGGGGCAGTGAATGAGATTCTGAAGATGAGGGTACAAGCAGGTGCTCAGGACATGCCAGTCCCCTTCCTGCCCCTGTGCTGGTCCCTGTGTTCCCCGGCCCGGCTGGCTTGGCCTCACCCTCCGCTTCCCTCTTTTCCCTCCGTGCACTGGGCACCTACCACCTGCTGGTTTTCTTAGGACCTCAGGTGGGGCACATGTAAAAAATGTGGAATTTTCCTTCTTTTATGGGAAGCCACAGTGACTCCTGAGGCCCCAGGTAGCAGTAGGAGGCCAGCTCCCTCACTCCTCACCTCTTTCCAACTGTTACCCTCTGCCTGGATGTCCTTCCCCTTCATCCCCGACCCCCACCCTCACCATCACACTGTCACCACCCAGTCCACTGCTCCTGTCTCCATCCAGCAGGAAAGCCTGCCCTGGCTGCCCCAGGCAGGTTGAACTGCTCCTTGGATGTCTGGCCTATTTTCATGTGCAACCAAACCCAGGGTCTAGCTCGTTGTAATTGGCAATAAATGTGGGGAGAAGAGAGGAGAATCAGGAGGGAAGGGGTGGACCTGAGTCTGCCCAAGTTTGGGAACCTATCAAAGGGATTCCTGCCCACCCTGTGCTCGGGATGTGGCATTCCCTCCAGAAAGGCAGAAAGTGACAGATGAGAGGATGCCTGTTGGGGTAGGGCACATGCTAGCTCCTTCCAGTGTCTTCCTGCCTCACCTCTTGCCCCTGTTTTACACCTTGATGGTGGCCATCAGCAACTCATGTTCACTGGTAGGGGACTGCTAGGACATAGACACCCAGGTGGGACGACATCAGCTTTGCTGGGAACAGTAGGTCTTCTTAACGAAAACCATTTCCTTGTGTGTAAGGGTCTTGACCAGATGACCTTGAAGTCCTTCCCAAATCCTTGCAGAAATTTTGAGACGTTGGTTCTTCATATCCAGCATCCATGGTGTAAAGCTTCTCTGTCTGATATGGTAGCCACTGAGCCCTTGATATGTGGCTACTCCAAAGTGAGATGCAAGTACAAAATACACATCAGATTTCAACAATGTAATATGAAAAATGTGGAACACCTTATGTGTTGAAACGATATAATTTTGTATATATTAGATTAAATAAATTTGTTATTAAAATAATTGCACTTGTCTCTTTTGACTTTAAAAACAATACGGTTACTGGAACATATGTGACACACATTCTGTTTCCATTATGCAGCACTGCTTAAAGAGTGGGGGTCACTCGGCTAAGCCACGACTTCTTCCCTGGGCTCCAATCAGGTCTGGGAATGTTGGGGTCTTATTCTCTTCCTTGGAGGGAAGACTCAGACCCTGCTACCTTATGAGAAAGTGCTATCTCCTCCCCCCAAATGAAGGCACCCCAAGTCTCCTCTTGCCCCTTGAGTGGATGAGTTCTTGGGAATGAAGGGCAGAGCCCATCCTCCAATGCTATGCTTCCTCCACAAGGAAGACACAAGGAAGACGTGACTGGGAAATTCCTTTCCAGGCTGGCTGAGAGCCCAGCAGGGGACAGGCTGGCCCACCCAGAGGAAACCCCTGGCTGCCTCTTCCTGCCTGGCCCACCCCTGCCCCCTAAGTCAGGCTCGGGGGTACCCCCAACCCCTAGTTCCCAGCCAGGACAGCACCAGGCTGGGCATTCAAGGGGGCACATGACTCTTCCCCAGGGAATTTACACACCAAGGAAGCAGGTCACACCCACAGAGTAACTGGAGATGATCACACAGCAGCCTGCATCTGCTGGGAAACAGCAGATCTCTAATGAGATACGGGCAGACACAGGCCCTATTTCTCCCTGCCCCACCCCCACCAATGCTCCTCTCCACATTTGGGGAAGGAAATAAGGAACAGGACACAATGGTTAATAGTGAAACCTAGCGCTCCTTCAGGCATAAATTTAAACTCCAGTTTGGCCAGCTGCTTGCTGTGTGACCTTGAGCATTAATCTCCCTGGGCCTCAGTCTCCTCGAATGTAAACTGGAAACAATCAGAGTGCACGTTTTGCATAGCTATTGTAAGAGTTCCGTGACCTTGTGCATGCACACTGCCTGACAGAGCAAATGCTCACCCAACAGCTACTGTGACTATTATTAATAATAACAGGATCTGTCCTCATTCACGTACTTCTTTTCGTGACTAAAATCAGCCAAAACTAGACTGCCACAGGGAGCTTCTCCAGGACTCTGAGCACCAGTCACTGGAACACAATTTGACTGGGAAGGGTTTGGCAGGGTGCCTGGTCTGATGTTTCGCAAAGACCGGTCCCTCAGCTCTGTGACAGTTTGAGCTGGTCCCCTCAGTGGTGTTGGCTGGCCAGGTCTTCAGCAGCATAGGCTGGGGTGAACAGCAGGGAGAGAAGAGGACCCTGCCCCTGGGGCAGCCCATTTCTGTGCTCCCCTCCCCCATACACGAGACACCTAGGGCAGGAGGGGTGGGGTGAAGGTGAAGGGAAAAGTGCCTGGAGAATTCCAGAAGCTGTTTTTTTCTTTTTCTTCATTTCCCTCAGTTCAACTGCAAAATGAAAGAGCAGAAAGAGTATCACCTCCATTTCCCTCAATATTCCCACTTAACACTGGATTTTCAACAATAACTGGGACTTTTTTTTAAATCCCAGAATGAGCCTTTTGTCTCAGCAATTCCAGATCCTCAAAAGGACAAACTCCATCAAGAAAACAATCACGAACCTCAGTGCCACACTGGGAACCGGGCAGACGGCAGAGACTGACCCCAAGCTGGTGTAGGGTCTCGCCTCGGTGGTGCGACACACCTGCCACAGAAGCAGGACAGGACTCGGGCCACGTCCGACCAGGTCTTCGGAAGAGCTGATGAAATGAGCAGTCGCCTCCGTGACCTGGAGAAACACATTGCAGACCTCAGGACATAGGCTGGGGTGGAAGAACCGGAAGAAGAAAGCAGATTAGCTGCTGCCCAGGAGAGTGGGAGCTTGCTAATTCCCACTGAAATCTGCAACGTTGCTTTTACAAGCCCAGAGAAGATCAAATGGCTTTTTGCAGCTAACTACTATGTGTGGACAGGTTTTATATTATAAGTATGTATTCTTCCTATCACACACTTCATAGTTTATAGAGTGATCACCTCCCACCCCCAGTTTCTTGAACATGGTAGCTTCACATCTGGGACTTTGGTCACTTGTGCTATTAAACAGTTAAACACTAAGAAAGAAATTCCTGGCTGGTGTGGCTCAGGGGATCGAGTGCCAGCTTGCAAAATGAAAGGTCACCGGTTCGATTCCCTGTCAGGGCACATGTCTGGGTTGTGGGCCAGGTTCCCAGTGGGGGTGAGTAAGAGGCAACAGATTGATATATCTCTCACATATCAATGTTTCTCTCCTTTTCTTTCTCCCTCCCTTCCCCTCTCTCTAAAAATAAATAAATAAAATCTTTTAAAAAATACACAAAGAAAGAAACTAGTCATATTAGCACATAATCGTGTAGGACAAAGTGTTATGCCCTAATTTTTCTGCCTTCAAAATGGTTAATGGAGTCTTTTTGTTATGTTGGTATACCTTTGTCAACTGCTCTTCCTCGAGAGAAAACAATAGTTCAATCTGAGATATTGTTCAGTTGGATTTTTTCGTGTTAGAAAAATGGCCTTTCCTCCTATGAAGTGGTAAGGTGGCTGGTAGTTCACTTCAGGATGGCTTGGCTAGCTGGTTATGTTGTTTTATGTGTCTTGACTTAGTGAAGGCACCTTAACACCTGTTCCTAAAATTTGAAAGGGGATGGTTTACTGATCCAAAGACCTGGGGACCACTGCCCCCGCTCCCCATTCAGCCTCCTACCCACTGCACCCCTTCCACTTGTCGGTCCCAGGCTGCACCGGCAGAGAAGAGATGGCAGGAATCCTGGCAACTACCATCTCCGCCCCTGGCAAGGGGGCTCCTCCAACTCCACGCAAGGAGGCACTCACATTTCCAGAGGCTCCCATACCATCCTCGCACCCCTCTGACTCTGAAGAACTTCCTTCCACTGAATGGAAACCCATCCTGGTGATGGCTGCCCACCGCCCACTGGTCCTAGATTCATTTTCAGAGGTCACCCAGAACTTGCGCTCTCACTGCCAAGGACAGCCATTTAGAGATCTGAAGGCAGTATGATTTAAGGGCCCCGAGAGGCTTCCCTTCTCTGGGCTAAACAATCCAGTTCCTTCCTAAGACGGCCTCCACCCTGCCTGCCCCTCAACCCTCGAGCTCCCCTCCAGGAGCTCAGTATGAGAGGCGCAGCAGTGTGGCTGGCGAGGGTGTGAGCTCTGGGCTCAGACAGGCCTGGCATGGTTCCTGGCTGCACTTCTTTCTGGCTGTGTGACCTTGAACAAGTTACTTCAGCTCTGTGTGCCTTAGTGTTCAGTGTCCTCACCTCAGAGCGCAGATAATAACAGCTCAGATAGGGTTGTTGTGTTATGAGGATGAGGTCAGTTAACACACGTTAAGCCTTAAAACAGCGCTTAGCACAGGCGGTGCTCAGCATGTGTCATCTAGGATGTGTTTTGTGAGCCTGCCCTCCCCGCCCATCGCCAGTTGGCTGGGGGAGGTGTGGGGGGTCCCTGCCCCAAGCTGGGCCAAGAAGCCTTTCCCTGCCTGGGGTGGGGAGGGGGGTGGCGTGGGGTTTTAGACCTGGGAGGCAGAGAAGGAAGTCCATTTTCTCCAGTAGCTGAAGGTGCAAGGTATAAAACTCAGGCCTGTTTTCTACATCATGAAGAAAATCAGTGTGCTGCGACAGAGGAAAAACATATTGCTCAGAAATAAGCAAAGACAAGGGAGAACGTTCTGGTTCCAGTTGCTCCTAAAGGCCAGCTCCATCCCAGCCCTTCCTAGTCTCAGGAAGCTTCTGCTGTGTAACAACCACCTCCAAACTTAGGGCTTAAAGCATTGAACATTTATTAGCTCCTGATTCTCTATGCTACAATTGGGCTGGACTCTACTGGGCTCCCCTGGGCCCATTCATGCAGTTGCAGTCGGCTGGTAGCTTGACCTGGGTTGCTTGGTCCAGGATGGCTTGAAGGTGACCTAGCATTTACTGAATGTCTGCCATATGCCAGGCAGTGTGGGAAATACCCAAGTGGAGAAAATGAGTATTTACTGACATCCTACTTTGTGTGAGGCCGTGATGGAAATATTAGGTGTGTTATTGCACTACATCTTCCTGATTGTGTGGCCAGATAGTTGTTATTAAGATTACCTCCATTTTATAGATGAAGAAACTGAGGCTCAGAGAGGAGGAATAACCTGCCTAAAATCTCAAGACCCAAAGGGGCAGAGCTGGAACCAAGCCAAGGACCCCTGAGTGCCTGAAGAACCCACACTGCTCCCTCCTGGCCCTTCCCACATTACAGAGTAAAAGTTGGCCCTACGCTCACGCTGCTTTAAGAGTTGTCAAGGGGACTGAGTGGACACAACATCCAACAATGTAAGACGTAACGCTATTCATTCAGCAAATGTGCCCCCATACCTACCTTGTGGTAGGTACCATGTTAGCTGCTAGGGATGGGGAAATGACTCAGACACAGGATGCAGCAGCAGCAGCAGCAGCAGCAGCAGCAGCAACGTGGAGGAAATGATTAATCATGCCTGGTTTGGGCTCAGCGTTGATTCGTTTATCAGCCTGAATCTTAAGGGATGCGTGATGCCGGTGAGGAAACGCGGTTCAAGCTAAGCTCCCTTTCCCACAGATGTACAGGGTCTCAGAGTCCTGGTGACACAGCAGTCAAAGGGCAAGGTCATCCTCAGGGAGAAAGTCAAGGGCTCTCAGGCCATTCTTTGAGCCTGGTTACAAAGCTCAGCACAGGTCACTTGTGGATGTTAGATCAAAGTAGCAACTTCCAGGGTGAGGTGACACCCTTGCCATCTTCTAAGGCAGCTTGGGGATTTCTGAATCCGAGGAAGGAATTTCTGCCAGCCCAGAGCTGGGATGCTCAGAGATGCGGCCTCCACAGGCCCAGGGCCCGGTCCCCAGTGGGTAGGCGTGAGCACCAGAAAGGCAAGCAGGGCAAGGAAAGAGCTGGATTCTGCTGTGAGTTCAAACTGCATCAGTTTCTGGCTCTGTTCCCATGAGCTGGTGATTTATTCTTCCTGAGCATCCTTCTTATCATCTACGAAATGGAAACAAAACTCCCCATCTTAGCCAACATTTTTTCTCCCTTGAGCTAGTGTAAGCAAAACTCTAGGGCAGAGGGCGCATGAGCCTGGCGTTGCTCACCTATAAAACTATCAGAACTTCAGTCAGGACTCCCTGCCCCTTCTCCTCTCCTTTATTTTCTCTCCTTGTTTGCCTCATTTTTCTCCCTCTGCAGACAGGCTTCTACCATTTATCTGGAGCCTGTGGCAAAAGCTGGCTGCCCCATAGCTCGCACATAGGTTTACGTATGACAGTCCCAGCCTCATTCAGTCTGGCTGCTATCTTTCAGTGCCAACTTTGAACTCCTAGGAGAAAGAATCTGGTCCAGCTTGGGCCTAAGGTCCGCTACTTCGGTCTATGACACCGGCGGCTATGTCCCACAAAGGTGGGTCACAGAGCACACCTGAGGACCCCCACAGGTAAAGTGAGGAAGGGGACACTTCTCAAAGAAGGAATGTCACCATACGCTATGCAGATTCCCCCAGGAGTTACTGTGGAGATTAAATAAATCAACAAACATCAAGGGCCTGGCACCGGACAGGCATGCCTTTCCAGGGAGGGTCTCAGGTCAGATTCCCCAAAGCCCGCTCTCAGGAGAGAAGTGCAGAGACAAGGGCGTGGCCAGGCGTAGAGGGCACAGTCCCAGCCTGGCCCACGGGGGGCTCTCAGCTCCACTTGCCCCACAGTCAGTTTCACCTTCAGGCAAGGGGACTAGTCCACTGTGCCCTCACCGATCTGTTCTCAGGACTGGCAGGGCGGGGGCTGGGGAGGCTTCCATCTGGCTGAGGGCCAGTCTCAGGAGAGGGGGAGCAGCTGTGATTATTATTAGCCAACATCCTGGCAACCGGGAGGTGGTGTGCTAGCCAGGAAAGGGGTCCAGGTGGGACCTCAAAGTCACCCAGCACCAGACACCTCACGCAAACACACGTGGTCACTAGCTGACTCTTGCCTTTACCTCTCCCTTTCACGTGTTTAAGAGTAATGCTAAATTATGTATTAGAAAAATGCTTTTTAATGTCATGCATGATTTTGCATACTGTATATTAGCATATAGAGTATATACAAACATACCTATTACTATAAAGATGTAAATGTAATAAATCTCATAGGGGATTCTTAAGGACTAGATGTGCTTTTTGCCTTACCTGCTGATTCTAAAACTTAACACCCTCATCCTTATTAAATATGACTCCACTATAAGTGGTTGAGCTTCTCCATCCCTCCCTAATCACCCTCTTCCACAGGTCGCAGGGTTCCCGTCCTGGTGAGGGCCTCAAGAGGAGAGGACCTCCTGGATCCAGTGGCTTTCCATCCCACTTGAAACACATCCAACCGCTTGACTCAGCCCCTCTGTGCCCACGTGACCTGACCCATGACTCCCTGTCTGACTGCTGACCCTAAGCTCACCAACCTCCAGCCTCAGGGCCTTTATAGACAGTTCCTCAAACCCACCAGCTTGTTCCCGCCTGAGTCTTTGCACAAGCTGCTTCTTGCCCAGAACATCTTCCCCTGTTCTTTGCAGAGCTGGCTGCTCATCTCCATCAGGTTCAACCTAACGTCACCTGTCTGGGAGGCCAGCCCTGACCCCTCCTGCTAAAGTAAGTTCCAATTACGTTACTTATTTCTTTCCTAGCCTTGACAGTTTGTAATTGTTTTTGGTTTTTCTCTTAGTTCTTGTCTCTGTTGTCACTAAACTGTAAGCTCCATGATGTCAGAAAGTGCCTGCCCACCGTAGGAGCTCAGTAAGTACTTGTTGAATGAATGGATGGATGAATGAATGAGTGAGTGAGTGAGTGAATGAATGAATGAATGAGTGGGTCTGTTGCCATGCCCCGGCAACTCACCTCAAATCCACCCTGTCCTTCCCACTGGCAGGAGAGAAAGTTCAATAAAAGGACACCACTCTCCCTTCCATGCCCTTCCCTGCCCCCAGTCAGTAACAATCCCTTGCTTGAGCAGGCAAGTGTAGGACATGAAGTTCAATGACCCAGGTTCAAGTCCCACCCTTGCAGCTTGCTCATTACGTAGCATTAGCCAAATGATCCACCTCTCTCTAGCTCAGTTCCTTTCTGTGAAATGGGTGAAATGCCTCCTGCCTTTTCTTCCCCTCGGGTTGATGTGCGGAGAGGTGGAAAGTGTGCAGAGATGGTTTTCGGAGCGAACAGTCAAGGACCTTCACGGTGCAGGCCTGATCGCTCCCTCTCCAGACACAAACGGTCATTATTCCTGCCCCACCCAGCTACCTGGTACTTCCTGAACTTCACTCTGTACATTCATGCCCTGGTGCTTTCATTTCAAAGCTGTGCTCTTTGTGGAGGAAGGTCATTTCCTTGACTCCATCTGTCCAGACCCTGCCCATCTGAGAAGGCTCACTGCTCTGTGACCTCTTCCTCCACCTCCGGCCTCACTGAGTCTTTGATGTCCATCTTACTCTTGAGATTGCCTCCCTTCCTGCACTCAAGCTCCTTTCCCTGACTCAAACTGCTGACCCCAAGATCACACTGCACTCTTTGGTACAGACTGGAAGGAGGCCCCATCACTACCCTCCAGATGATCACCACCTAGTGGGATCAGGGGGTCCAAACAGCGCTTGGTAACTGATTGCAAGCTCAGAGACCGTAATGGTTAAGTGCACTTGCACAGAAGTTACACACACTTGGCTTTGAACCCAGGATGCATGGAATACAAACCTAACTGCTTGACTAAATAAGGCACGTTTTTTATTTTTCAAATAGTAAAAGGACCAAAGTAGGTCATCCAGGACTGCTACAGAGGCTCGGTGGCATATGGAGGGCACAGGCCCTTTCCAAATTCCACTCTGCCGTCCTTAGCATGTGCTATTATTTTTCTCTCCATACTAGTTTTCTCATCTAGAAAATGGGAATGACTACCTCCCTTATAAGGAACATACACTAAATAAAGATTAAGCAAGCTGATATATGTAAAAAGCTTTAAAAGAGCGTCAGCACATGTTAAGTGCTCTACAAAGGCTTAGCTATTTTTTCCTTGTGCTCAAAAAATGGCTGCTATCCCTCCAGGCATTACATTCTCATCCCCGGCCGGAAAGAAAAAAAGACAAAGCACAAAAAAAAACAAGTGTTGGCTGAATCCATCTGTTTTTTTTTAATTGAGGTGAAATTCATATGACATAAAATTAACCATTTAAAAATTAGCAATTCAGTGGCATTTGATATATTTAATGCTGTGCAACCACCAACTATTTAGTTCCAAACCATTTCTATCTCCCAGAAAGGAACACTGCACCCATTAAGCAGTTGCTCCCATTCTCTGCTCCTGCCCCCACCCAGCCCCTGGAAACGGCCAACCTTTGTATTGTCTCTGTGGATTTACCTATTCTGCATAATTGCATCTATTTTTAAAGAACTTTTTTAAAAATGAGCTTTCCAGGAAGCCCCACCCAACCTCTTTTGCCCACGTCTCATTGGCCAGGAATGTGTCTGATTTTTGTCTGGGCACATCACTGCCCTCCACACAACCAGCATTCCGTCACTCTCTATTCTAATACTTACTGAGTTCCTACAGCCATATTTTACTGGTCCTCAGGCTCATGAATTCTTTTTTACATTTTAACTTTTCCAAAATAAGAATCGCCTTATATAGATACTATCTCATTTTTAATGAGATGCTGGGATGACCCAATAAATGAGACAGACACAGCCCTTGCCCTCCTGGAGCTCACATCCGTGCACAAACAAGTGCACAAAATAAGTGAATTGCTTAACGTCTTAGGAAACAATAAATGCTGAGAAAAAACACAAAATGTCGAGCAAAGGAAGGCCCATTTGGGATGGAACAGGGATGGTTGCTGTATAGTTATAGAAACAGTTAACTGTTGCTGTGTAACAAATCACCCTAAAACTGAGCAGCTTAAAGCAACAAACATTTATTGTCTCAGTTTCTGTGGGTCAGGGTTCTAAGAATGGCTTAGCTAGGCCTTTCTGGCTCGAGGGCTCTCACAAGGTTGCAAAGTAGACATCAGCTGGGGCACAGTCATCTGAAAGCTTGACCGGGGCTGGAAAGTCTGCTCTGAGTTAGCTCACACACAGCTGTCAGCAACAGGCCTTAGTTCCCCACTGGCTGTTGGCAAGAAGTCTTGGTTCCTTGCCATGTGGGCATCTCTATAGGGCTCTTTGAATGTCTTCACTTCACCAGAGCAAGTGATTCAAGAGACAGGAGAAATCCACATGGAAACAACATCATCCCTTCTGCTATATTCTATTTGTTTGGAGTGAGTCACTATGTCCGGCCCACATTTAAGGAGAGGGGAGTTTAAGGTGTATCAGAGAGGGGAGTTTAAGGTGTATCAGAGAATTCGTGGACATTTTTGGAAACCACTACAATGGAATAGGAGAGTCAGGGTAAAAGAAAGATCATATTTGAACAAAGACTTGAAGAAGGTGGAGAAAATAAGCACAGCAGATACGGCTGTGAGGGAAGAGAGGGTTCTGGCCAAGGAAAACAGCTGGAGCTGTTGGGGTAAAGCTTACCCAGGATGCTGGTCGAGAAGAAAGAGAGAGTGAACTATTGGGAGACAACTAGTGGGGCAGCTACAATCCTTCCCTCCATTACTAGATACATGACCTTGGGCAAGTCACTTCCTCTCTGAATCTGTTTCCTTCTCTGTGAAATGGGAAGGATAGAAGTAACTACTCATAGGTTTCTTGTGAGCATTAATTAAATAAGGTAACACATGAAAATCAGCCAGCCCATGTCTGGTGTATAGTAAATACTCAATAAATGTTAGCTAATTTTTTTTTGTTACTATCCAGCACAGTAGCCTCATTCTTGTTGTTTGAGTATCAGGTACAGTGGTACAAATCATCAGTAGGGAGCTCTTGGAGGACATGACTTCTAGGGGATCTAGTAGAAACTTCTCCCCTCCTCTGTACTCTACAGAAAATGTTGCAAAGAGATGAACTTTGTCTGCCAGTCAGAGCCTGGACCTCAGGTCTCACGGCAGTCTCCAGGTTTCATTGCCAAGTTAGCCAAGCTGCTGGTGTGGGAGAGGCTCGGCCAGGGACTGGGGAGCCAGCTCAGAGTTTCTAGAGCAAGGCATCACTCCTGAGCCTTCCAGTCTTAGTCAAACCATGGATGATTGTTTGCTGAGCCCTGTTGGAGCCTTGCTTTGTCTTGGTTACTGGAAATGGGGCTGTCAGTGAGAGTGAAACCCAAGAAATCCTGCCATCCAAGACCTGTGGTTTTTGGAAGAGGCAGAAGCCCCTTGAGGTGGATCCTTCTGGATGTTCTCAAGAAAGGGGACTGGACATAAGGGAAGAGCAGGAAGAACTGCATTCTTACTTGGTGGTACAAAGCTGTCCCTAGGTCCTATCAGCACCCACCAGGGCCAAGCACTACTCTGTCCCTGTCAACTCACGCCAGGGGGACTCAAGGGCTTCTCCTGCCCCATCCCAAACCCAGTGGTCTCATAAAGTGGCTTCAAATGAAAGCAGCTTGGATCATTGGGGAGTTCTGTGCTCAAACATCGTTGCTTTTGACCTTGCTCCACCACACACCTGGTGACACCAGCCAACTTCCTGAATTTTTTTCAGGGCCTCAGTTTCCTTCTTTGTCAAAAAGGACAATAACTTCTGCTCTGCCTAATTTATTCATTCAACAGACACTTAAGTCCCTACTATGTGCCCAGCCCTGTTCTGATGCCTTAGAAATACTGGGCAGAACATTCTGCGCAAGACATTCAAGGCCTCTGTTTTCAGGGAGCTGAGATGCTAGAAAGGAGACATTCTTTGAAATAATGGTGGTAGAAGAAAAGCAGAGCAGGGGGAGGGGATGGAGAGAGCTGGGCATGGAAAGTCTTTTTGAGGGGATGAGTTTTAAATAGAGATCAGAACAAAGTAAAGGAGTGAATCATATGGATGTCTGGGAAAGAGCATTCCAGGCAGAGGGACCAGCAGGAGCCCCGAGAAATGAATGTGCCTCGGCAGCCCACGGCAGGGCAAGGAAGCCATTCGTGGAAACGCCAGGAGCAAGTGGGGTCCGACCAGAGCAATGCTGTCTCAGCATAACTTAGATCAGGTCTCTCCTCTGCCGAAGCGCTCACAGGGCCCTATAAGGCCTTGCATGATCTTCCTCACTCCTCTTTCACACCCACCCCCGCCACACCCAGTCTCCTGCTGCTCCAGCCACACTCCCCCCCTGGCTCTTACACCTGCCTTGGGGAATTACGCTAACTCAGGGGCTCAGAACCACCTGTAGGCCTTATTAAAATGCAGACAGCTGAGCCCCAGCCTAGCTACTGATTCAGAAGCTGATTCATTCTGGGGAGGGGTACAACAATGTTCATTTCTAAGAAGGTCCTTGGTACTACAATCTCACCGTTGTTCCCTCTGCTGGGACCACGCTGGCCCAGACATCACGTGACTGATGCCCTCTCCTCCTTCAAGTCTTTGCTCAAACTAAATGGTCTCAGTGAGACCCACTCTGACCATCCCCAGCAACACTGCAACCTGCCCTCTGTACCCCCAAGCTCCTCCCTAGTCTACTACTCCTTTTTTCCCAGAGTACCTACCACTTTCTAACATGTGGATAATTATCTTACTTAGTTTGTCGTTAGCTATATGTCCCCAAGTACCTAGGAGAGGTTCTTCACTCAGACTCCAGGAACTCCTGAGCTGCCCCATGGACCCCCAGAGAGCTGCTATGTGATAGTTTGTGACCGTGGTATCTGTAGTTTTCATCAGATTCTTGAAGAATTACTTGATCCTGAAACCTAAAAAACCACCAGCAGATCAATGCCCGACATAGAGTAGTTGCTCAAACAATATTTGCTGACTAAATTAAAAACCTTTTAAACATTATTTACACACACCATTTTTTTAAAAACAAGGAAGACTGCATAGTGGCACTATGGCTCCCATATGTGGGTGTCCTGACCCAGCTAGGTCAGAATAACAGGGTTGCTTTTCTAAAGTATAAATTCTTATGATTCAAAACACCCTCAGAAAGTCTGAGTCAGGAGGTTTGGGTGGGGCCAGAGATTCCTCACTTTTCAAAGCCCCCTCCCCTTCCACCCCCACACACCTCAGGTGAGTCTGAGGTGTGGCTGGCTGGGTTTAGGAATTTCCGTGTGAAGCCTTAATTGAAGAGAGACGCAGGACAATCAACTGCACTATGCAGCTTTTACACTTTGCAAAAAGTATGATCACACCCACGGTCACTTGTGACCTTCCCACAAGCTCTCAGGGTGACAAGGCAGGGGTCCCAATCTCCCTATCCCTGAGCAGAAAGCTGAGGCCCTAGGAACCAAATGACACCCTCCTCCCAACACCCAAAGGTCACACTGTCTTCACGTGGTGGAGCTACAATCAGAACGAGGGCCTCCGGACTCTCACTCTAGTCCTCTCTGAACCACCTGGATAAACCCAAGTTCCAGGAAGTCCCAAGGCCACTACCAGGGGAGGGGAGGCTAAGAAGGGAGGGGTAGAGTGGCAAACTCTGCAGAGAGCAAGGTTCAGGGAGGCTGTCTCCTGGCCCCTGGGAGAGACTCCACCTGCTCTGAGGACACGGACATTCATGTGCTAACTTAGTCTCCTCATCTGCAAAATGGGGCTGATAATCCATGCCCTGTCCTCAATAAGAAGCTTGTGGACAGCAGAGCACTCTACACATTCATTTACGTTATTATTGTCGTCTGGGAAAGGTACAACATCCCAGCTCAGATCTCCAGGGACAGAACTACATCCAACATTTCATTCATTTGAGAAACATTGTTGAGCACCTACTATGTGTCAGGCATTGTGCTGGGCACTGTACACACAGGGCCTCATTACCCAGGGGGGTCGGTGCTGCTGCCGCCCCCCCCCCCATTTAACAGATGAAGAAACTGAAGCTCAGGAGAATGAGTTGCAATTTATTCCATCGTTTGTTCATTTACCTAACTTTTACAAAAGCCTGCTCTGGGCAAGGCTCTGGGCCAAGTGCTGAGGTCATGAGGATGAACAAGTCCTTCAAGGAGACATGCCCATAAATTACTTTAATAACAACTCAGTACATGCTTCCACAGACAAGTGAGTGAGAACCAGAGAAGGGGCAGCTGTCTCCCTGGAGTTATGGGAACAGGCAGCTGACCTTTTGCAGGACTTTGCACTACTAAAGTGGTCGTCATGGCCATCACAAGGCCTGGGTCCAAGTGTCGCTTCTGTCAAGGCTCTGCTGTGTATTCCCAAGGAAACTCCTTCTGCTACTGAGCCTCGGTCTCAACCTGAAAAATTAAGAGACTGGTCTTGTGATCCTGAAGCTCCGGGAGCCTAAACTTCTGGCCATCCCACCCCTAACTCTGGTCAGTTCAAGCTTGACCCCAGCCAACACCGAGGCTGAGTCTAGGACATTAAGATCAACCCCCTAGAAAAGCACCCAACTCCGCGCGGGCAGAACAGCACTCCAGAGCTGGAGCACAGTTGGGGTCCGAAGGGCGGAGCTCCGACGGGGGCGGGGCTGAGACCTCCTGGAGGCGCGGCGCGATCCTCCCAGGAGCGTCCCATCCAGCCAATGAACGCACGGAAGCGGGGCGGCCCCGCCTCTGGATATAAGTCCTGAGTCGCGGGGAGAGGCGAGGAGGTCTCCGAAGCTGAGCCGGTGGGTGTGTGTTTTTCTCGTCGCCGCGAGTTGCGGCCACCGGGCGCACGGGAGTGCTTGAGTCTGGTGCGTCCTGGGCTAGGCAGGAGTACCGGTTCGGTTCAATTTTCCATTGTCCGGCGGGGTTGCGGGGAGGGCACTGGGCCCGGATCTCTTCCTGCAGAGGGACAGCTAGCCAGGTCGGGTGGACGCCTGTGCTGACAATCCGCCTGTCATCCCCGCAGGCAACCAGCCCGCCGTCATGGCCGACCACCTGATGCACCCCGAGGGCTACCGCCTGGTGCAGAGACCACCGCCCGCTGCGCCCGCCCATGGCCCCCAGGCACTCCGGACGCTGCAGCCCTATGCGGGCCCCGGCATGGACAGTGGGTTACGGCAAAGGGGGTCTCCGCTGGGCCCGCCGCCACCTCCACTCGGGGCCCTGGCGTGCGGGGCCTTCGGGCCTCCGCCTGCCTTCCAGCCCTTTGCGGCCGTGCCGCCGCCGGCCGCCGGCAGCGCGCACCTGCAGCCGGTGGCGACGCTATACCCGGGCCGTGCGACCGTGCCCCCCGGTGCCCCAATAGGTCCCCCGGCCCTGCAGCCGGCCCCTGGAGCCCCAGCCCCGCCGCCGCCCGTGCATGCCCTGGGCGGCATGGACGCCGAACTCATCGACGAGGAGGCGCTGACGTCGCTGGAGCTGGAGCTCGGGCTGCACCGCGTGCGCGAGCTGCCGGAGCTCTTTCTGGGCCAGAGTGAGTTCGACTGCTTCACGGACTTAGGGTCGGCGCCGACCGGCTCTGTGAGCTGTTGAGCGCGGCCCATCGCCTACCTGGGGTGCCTGAGAGGAGAACGATTCTGACCGCCCGCCAGACTGCGAGGCCAGCACCTGGGCCCCGCACGCACCCTCCGTGAGGGTGGAGGCAGCGGGCTAGTGGATGGAGTTAACTACGGCTGGGACACCTGGCGTCACCCCAGGCCCTGCCTCCTGCAAGATGACAGTTTGGCATCACCTCTCTGAACCGGAGCCTCAGCGGTAAAAAGGGCACTGGACCCCCTTTCTGACTCCATATTCTTGGATTCTGTGTCCTCTCCTCTGGGACTCTCCCTCATCCCCCCAATCTGAGCCATTCCAGGCCTCTGCCTGATTCCCCCTCTCTCCTTGTGCAACCCACTGTGGTCACTGGGTCCCTGGAGCTGCCCATCTACTGGGGCCTTCACCCCCTCTGCCTGGGCCTCTCACCTTGGGCAGGGGAAGATTGTACATCCAGTCCCCCTGCAGAGTGGAGCAACGCCCCATCTGGCCTCCAAAGACCAAAATAAAATTGGGTCACTTTACAGACTTGCATTTTTATTTCCTTATCTCTCCAACCCTTGACTATATTTGGCTTCTAGAGTCCTGAGGCTGTTGGGGAACCCCCAGGTGGGATGGAGGCCACACCCCTGGTAGTGCCCAGGAAAGGAAATTGACAGTTTCTTTCAAAACTATCTGAGTTGTACAACTGTTATGTCATAATCTAGAAGGCAGAGGCTGCCACCACCAGGTGGCAGGGTAACCCAAGGGCGTCAACATTGGATTTCGCAGCTCCTGGGAGGGAGAGCTTGGCTGAGCTGCCCCCACCTGTTGCTGGAAGAAGACAGCACAGAAGGTTAAAAGGGAGCTGGGTGGTACATGGGGACTCAGAAAACTCTGGCTTTGAGCCATGGCTCTCCCCCTTGTCCGTTCTTCCAGATTTCTGAGGCTATGTTCTCGGAGAGAGATGGTCCCAGTCTCAGGTGGCTGTGAGGACCAAATGCAACGTGCGGCTGTTAGGACGATGTTGGACACCAAGGCAGCCCTCTCTCTATAAGTGACAGTGATGACTAGTCTACAAATGGGTGTTGGCTTTATTCCAGTCCCTGTGCCAACTGTTACGTGCCCTTACGGAGTGAAAGTTCAGGTGGAAGTCGGGGGTAGCAAGGGTGGTGACAAACCTGGACATCAACTCATGCTGGTACAAGGAAGAGTGTGATAAGGACCAGAAAACAGGATGTCCCAGCAGGTAAACCCAAAGGAGGGAACAGTTTCAATGGGTTGGGGATGGGGTCATTTCAGGGTTAGGGAGGTGGTGACATTTGATATGGAGAACAGTCTTGAGTGATGAGTACACCTTTAGGAGTTGGAGAAGGTGACATGCAAGGGAAGGGCCCATTCGAAGGCAGGTAGGCACACAAGTACAGGGCACATACAGTGAGGCCATGGGTGTCTAGAAGCGACAAGGTCCAAGTGGCTTTGCAGCAACATTGTGATGTAGGCACAGTCCCCATTCAATGGAAGAGGGACACAGAGCTTGCTGAGGCCTGGCAGGATTTGGCTTCAGTCCTGATCACCAGTGTGAGCTCCTGGCCACCCTCTGCTGTTGACTCTCTGGAAAGATTCCTAGGTACTCAGGGGTGTAGGAGAAAGGCTGGAAGAGAGACTGAGGCAAGAAGGAGGCTGGGTCAAAGACTCTGAGGACCGGGCTAGGATGGGGCCGTGGGGCCAGAGAGGAAAGAAGGAATTCCAGAGACTCTGGAACTGAACAGAGAGCTGAGACCTTGTACCCCCAGTGGTGGGGCTGCACTCAAGCTTGTCTGTCAACACGACTCTCCCTCCAGCCTGTGAATTCACCCGCAGTGCACTGTGTCAGCGCCAGCCCTGGAGCCAGCAGGACAGGCGTGGGGTGGGCAACAGGAGTGTTCAGCAAATGAATGAAGGTGTCCCCTAAGATAATGGGGCTTTCTGGGACAAGATGGGGAGGAAGGGCAGAGAGGCTTCTGGACAGAGACTGGCCTGAGCTCTGGGCTCAAAAAGGCCAGTGTTTGTCCAAGCTTGGACCAGGACCCCAGAACAAAGACAGAAACTGAGGGGCTGGACTGGACACTGTCCTGATTCTCTTCTCTCTGGGTCTCAGTTTCTCTACCAGTAAAATGGGGTTAATATGTCTGACCTGCTGTTCCACAAGGCGTTAAGCCTCACAACAAGTGAGGGGCAAATTTAGGGATGGGTTGATAAGCAATTGTTAAACTCAGGTGCTCTCATATAGAAGGGATTTCACAATGAAAACCCGACACCTGCCTCTTTCTAGAGTTTAGGGGACAGGTAGCAGAGGGAGTCCAGCTGCTGAGTGATTTCCCACCCTGCAACCCTCCTAGAGGGGCCACTGACAAATTGGACAGCAGACGAGTAGACAGCAGAGAAGGTATGGCTGGGGCAGTCCACCACTTGGATCCCTAAATCCCTAACACTATGGAGGATTCTGACCCTCCCAGCTGGAGGGGAGGTGGATGGAGTGTCCTTCCTGAGGTTTGTATTCTAACAGCCTCAGGGTCCAGTTTCAGAAGCAGCTCTTACCAGCTGCCTGGCCTCAAGCAAGCCAACCTTCTGAGTCTTGGTTCTCCTACAGTACAGGCATACTGTGGGTTCAGTTTCAATGAGTGAGATGTAATCTTTTTGCTTGCCTTCAATTTGTAAAAAATGCAACATCTGTGAAATGCAATAAAGCAAAGTACAATACAAAGGAGTATGCCTGTAATCACACCAGCTTCCGGTAGATTCAACGGGTATCTCTGACCTCTTCCGAGGCTAGCTACCTCCTTATAGCAACCTGGCTCCCTTGGTTCCGTTCATTTCACTTTTACACCTGGGCTGGGTCTTTGGGCCTGGGAGGTACATCATAGTGTCCCACACAAACATGGGGTGGGGAGTAGGGTAAGACCAGTGTCATAGGAGTCATAACAGCAAGTGCCTCCTTAAACTTGGGCTGTGGGTGCCTCGTTTGCCCAGCCCAGACCAGCACCTCTCCTATCAGAGGGGATAAATTCTTCCTAGAGAATATCAACCTTACAGGGCTAATATGATAAGACTCTAGATTATGTATTGACTTTTAGAGAGAGAGAGAAACGTCCATTGGTTAATTCTTTTTGTTTAAAGATTTTATTTTATTTTATTTTTTTTTGTAGAGAGAGGAGAAAGAGAGGGAGAGAAACATCGACATGTGATAGATACATGGATCAGTTGCCTCTCGCACGCCCCGAACTGGCCTGGCCCGTAACCCAGGCATGTGCCCTGACTGGGACTCAAACCTGCGACCTTTCAGTTTGGCTAGCATTCAATCCACTGAGCCACACCAGCCAGGGCTGGCTAATTCTTGTATGCGCCCTGCCCAGGGATCAAACTTGCAACCTTAGTGTATCAGGACAATGTTCTAATCAACTGAGCTACTCAGCTGGGGCCATGGTAGGTTCTTAATAACAACGAGCAGCTGCCATAATCACCATCATCATCATCATCATCATCATCGCCATTTCAGCTCAGTTCCGTGTTCAATAGTCATTTGTTGAATAAATTAAGTGAATAGTCTGTTCCTAGTCTTTTCCCAGGCTGCTTAAATCGTTTAGCTGATTATTAAGTAATCCTCTTGAGTTTCTTAATCCATTCTTGACTAATTTCATGCTACCCTGCTGTTAGAAATGCTGGGTCAGAATTACTGCTTATTGAGGACTGAGTCAGAATTTGTTGAGTGCCTACTCTGTGCAGATCTGATGGGACCTAACAGCACCCAGTAGGTGCTTCCTCTTCCAGCCTCTCTCACTGTGACCCAACCAGGTAAATTAGCACTGCTAGGTAGTTTCATCCCCGTTGCAAAAGCCAGGAAATTGGGACTCAGACAGTGAATTATGCCTCCAAGTCACACTCCAGTAAGCAGTGGGGGAGCATGCCCATTCTGGTACATCCCAGACCCTTCCCCTTCCAGGCTGGGGCTGGCCCAGGGTCTGAGCCTGAGCAGAAGAGCAAGGGCAGAGTCCCAGACCTGGCACTGCCACTTTGTGGCCATGGATGCAGAGGAAGTCACTGAGCCTCTTTGGGCCTCAGTGTTTTCCTCTGTGCAACGCGGAGAATAAGCCCACGTTCAGAGGTATGTGTACAAGCATTCACATGAGACCTGGTTCCTGAGAGCACATTGCAAATAGTGCCGTGCTGTTCGGTTGGGGCGAGCAGGGGGTCGACAGCCATGCCTTTTACCCTCACGCAGCTGATTTGGAGAGAGGAGAGCCGCACACACTTTGGAACTTGAGATCTGGGCCAGCCTGCAACGTGCGATGCAGAGAGACACATGTCGAGGTGGCATGGCAGGTGCTGCCGAGTAGCTCAGGGTATGGGAAGCCCTGGGTGCTGGTGGTGATGAACAGGTAACGTGTGTGTCAACTTGGGGAGGGCATCCCGGGAAGGGCCCAAGGCCCAGAGTGTCCCCGGGCCGAGAGAGGACATAAAGGAAGCTACTTGGAGCCTAGTCTGCTCATCTGTCAAATGGAGATGTCACAGGCTTCTTGAGAATGAACTCAGGTGATGTTAAGTGCCTGCCCTGTGAGCTGCTCGGCTAGCAGCTCTTGCTGGGAAATATGACCATGGGGACAAGGAGGAGAGAGCCTTGTCCCAGGCAGCCTCCAGGTGCTTCCCACCCTCCACTCCGGCCACCCTGGTATACCATGTTCCTTATGCCTCAGTGCCTGGGCCTCTGCTGTTTATTTGGCCTGAAATGCCCTCCCTGGGCCCTTTTCCACCTGGGAAAAGGCCTGTTTCATCACATGTCAGGGTTGATGACTCTTTCCCTAGACTGTAAGGTTTTAAGGACAGAACCTGATTTGTCATCGTCCCTACCTCCACCCACCGTGGCTCAGAGTGGGTATTAGGAAGTGCCAGAGTGAGCGGCTGCTCCCTGGCTCTGAGCAGGGAGCTGAGGCTGAAAGATGGCGCTGGGCTGGAGTCTGGAGCTGGGAGCTGGGAGCTCTGAGCTCTAGTCCCAGTTCAACCATGACCTTGTGAGCTCTCTAAACTTTGTAGCCAGGACCACATTCCTCACCCCTTGTCCCTCACAGGCGCTGGGAGGCAGTGAGGTTGGACCAAGGGAGGAGGGCAGGGAAACGCAACACCTCCCGAGCACCCTGGTGGGGCAGCGGCTCGGTGCGCACTGTCTCCTTCGGTCCTCACAAGAGCTCTGGAGTTGGGTGTAGTTTTCTGCCTCATTCTATTCTGTTGGCCTTATTCCACACAGTCGAGGCTCAGAAAGGTTAGACCACTTGTTCAACCACACTCTTGGGAAAAAGCTGTTCTTCTTTGCAGGATGAGGGGAGGTTGGACATCAATAAGCATGAAGTCCAGATGTGCCCCACAGAGCAGGAGTACGGCCAGGACAGGGTGTTCCACAGAGCTCATTGGAGGGTGGTGTCCAGAGGGACTTGCTCCTTTGCCTCTTCCTAGTGGGAGCTACAGCTGGGAGCTCTGCCATAGCATTGGCACACCCCGTCAGCAGGGCCGACCCCCACCCCAGCACCCCAACCTCCTCTGGCCCAGAATATGAGCCGATCATTATTTGTTCGTTTTTAAAACACATTGTTTTTAGTCACAAGTAATACGTGCTTGAGGCAAAATAATTTCAAACAATCTAGAAAGTCACAAGTAAAAAGTCAAAGACATTTCCCAAGTTTTTGCTCACATAATACATACAATGTATACCTCATGTATATGTAGATAATGTACATGTATATGCCTACCTTATGTACTGTACATTGTATACATAATATACACCACTTTTTCACATAAGTGAGATTATATTATTTATATAATTGGATTTATTTCACTTAATACATTTTGGACATCTTCCCACTTCAGTAGATATGGCTCTACCTTAATCTTTGTAATGACTATATTGTGCATAATCTAGTTACCAGTCTCCTACTGATGGAAATTCGGTCTCCTAAATTCCCCTGTTACAGATGATGCTACCAGGAGCTTCCTTGTATATTTACCCTGGAACATGTGGGGATATCTCTATGGAATGGATACCTAGAGGGGAAGTTACTGGTTTAGAAGGTATAAGCAAATAAAACTGTGATAGTCTCTCTGAACGGTGTGGCTCAGTTGGTTGAGCATCATCCTGCAAAAGTGAAAGGTTGCCAGTTCGATTCCTAGTCAGGGCACATACCTGGATTGCGGGGTGGGCCAGTTCCCTGTTGGGGTGTGTGCGAGAGGTGACCAATTGATGTCTCTCTCACCCATTGATGTTTCTCTCCCTTCCTTCCTCCCTCCCTCTCTACCCCTCTCTCTAAAAATAAATAAAATCTTTTTAAAAATTTTGATAGTCACTGACAAACAGTTCTCTGAGAGGCTGATCCTTTTGCCTTCCTGCCAACACCTTTGGCTCACACTCTTGATTACACTGGACAGTAGCAATGTTTTTAGTTTTTCCCTTTCTAAATGAAAAACAAAGTTACTTAATTTTCATTTCTTTGATTATCAATAAAGATATTGTCTATTTGTATTCTAAGAATTATTTGTTCATATCTTTGCCCATGTTTCTCCTCAGTTGTTTGTCTTTTTCTTATTGATTTCTGAGTTCATATTATATTGTGAATGGTAAACCTTTGTCTTTTGTAAATGTTGCAAATATTCTCTCCCAAAATGTTACTGGTTATTTGATGTTGTTTATGCTCTCTTTTGCCTTTTGGAAGTTAATAATTTTTATGTCATCAAATCTCTCCATTTCTTACCCCCATAGCTCCTGGGTTTAAATTAAGGACAGGGACGGTCTGGCACTCCTCAGAGCTAGCTGGAGACACTGGCGGAATTGTGCTTCTAATTGGGACCTGCATTCAGAGCAAGGTCGACAGGCTAGCCACAGGGATTGAAGGACCAGCCCAGGTCTTGGGATCCACAGACCTGGGTTTAAATTCTGGCCTCAAAGTACATATTTGACATCTGTCAAAGCCACTTTACACTCTGAGCCTCTGTTTTTGTTTTTTGTTCTAATGTAAAATATATACCAATACACGCACACCCAAGTGGTCAGACTCAATGAGCTAAAAGCTGACACGTTCAGCACAGTGCTTGGCACACAGTAAGTGCCCAATGTTAATACAATAGGTGCTGAGAAAGCTGTTAAAAGTATCCAGAAAAGGAGTCCAGAGTGGGAGGGTGGCCTCAAAGCATGTCCCCTGTAAATGGCAGAACGATGGGCTCTTCAGCTTGCAGGGGAGACCCAGAGGCAAGGTGGACCACCACTGTTTATGCCTCCCAAGACCCAGTCACTCTCCTCCTGGTGAAAGGCTTCCCCAAACTAACTTTGGGGAACCACCTCTCCCGCATTTAGTTTGAGTAAGTTTGCCTGTTTCCCTATATATGATTCAAAATAAAATAATACTGAACTATAAAGTTAGTGTGAGAAACTCCAAAAATATTCAGTTTTTCATGACTATTTTGAAATAGCAATGCTTTACCACCTTCCTCTTCCTCTTCTTCTTCACCTCAAAGCTTTTCAGATTGTCAACTAGTGCTCTAAACACCTGAGCTGACCGCTAGTTAGGTCACCCAGTACTGACTTACAATAACTCACCTAATACTCTCAGTGACCTGACTTAATATATTATTATTGCAGGTTATACAGAGGCAAAGAAACTGAGACTCATAAGGTAAAGTGACTTGCTTACTGCCATGCAGTTAGTAGTTTACTGAGTTAAAATATTCCGTGTACTAAGGATAGAACATACAGCAAAAGATATTTAAATATTAGCTCAGCTGCTGTAACAAAGGAAACCAGAAGTTTTAAAAGTGGCTAAAAACAGACTTCCAACCAAGATGGAGGCATAGGTAGACACACTGTGCCTCCTCGCACAACCAAAAGAAGAACAACAACAAATTTAAAAACAAAAAACCACTAAAACTGCCAGGAAACCAAACAGTATGGAAGTCCAACAACCACGGAGTTAAAGAAGAAACATCCATCCAGACTGGTAGGAGGGGTGGAGACGGGCAGCCGTGGCAAGGTGGTGGCTGGAGAACCAGGCGGGCAAGGCTGTGGCTGGCAGACCCACATCTGCTTGTGGATAAACCAGGAGGAACAACTGGGGAGCAACACAGACGGAGCCCGGGGAAATAAAGCTTCAAAGCCTCTGACTGAAAACTCCTGTGGGGATTGAGGCGGCGGCAGTGGGAGAAACTCCCAGCCTCATAGGAGAGTTTTCGGGAGAGACCCACAGGGTCCTAGAACATGCACAGACTTACCCACCTGGGAATCAGCACCAGAAGCGCTCAATTTGACTGTGGGTAGCGGGGGAAGTGACTGAAAGCCAGTGAGAGCTGAGCAAGCGGCACTGTTCCCTCTCAGACCCCTCCTGCACATACAGCGTCACAACGCAGTGACGTGGTTGCCCCGCCCTAGTGAACACCTAAGGCTCCACCCCTTACTACGTAACAGGTGTGCTGAGACAAAAAGAAAAGGCCCAGATGAAAAAACAGATCAAAGCTCCAGAAAAAATACAACTAAGCGACGAAGAGATAGCCAGCCTATCAGATGCACAGTTCAAAACACTGGTAATCAGGATGCTCACAGAATTGGTTGAGTATGGTCACAAAATAGAGGAAAAAGTGAAGGCTATGAAAAGTGAAATAAAGGAAAATGCACAGAGAACCAACAGTGAAAGGAAGGAAACTGGGACTCAAACCAACAGTTTGGAATAGAAGGAAGAAATAAACATTCAACCAGAACAGAATAAAGAAAGAAGAATTAGAAGAAAAAATGAGGAGAGGCTTAGGAACCTCCAGGACAACTTTAAACGTTCCAACATTTGAATTATAGGGGTGTCAGAAGGAGAAGAGGAAGAACAAAAAATTGAAAACTTATTTGAAAACATAATGAAGGAAAACTTCCCCAATCTGGCAAAGGAAATAAACTTCCAGGAAGTTCAGGAAGCTCAGAGAGTCCCAAAGAAGTTGGACCCAAGGAAGCACACACCAAGACACATCATAATTACATTACCCAAGATTAAGGATAAGGAGAGAATCTTAAAAGCAGCAAGAGAAAAGGAGACAGTAACCTACAAAGGAGTGCCCATAAGGCTATCAGCTGATTTCTCAAAAGAAACCTTGCAGGCAAGAAGGGGCTGGAAAGAAGTACTCCAAGTCATGAAATGCAAGGACCTACATCCAAGATTACTCTATCCAGCAAAGCTATCATTTAGAATGGAAGGGCAGATAAAGTGCTTCCCAGATAAGGTCAAGTTAAAGGAGTTCATCATCACCAAGCCCTTATTATATGAAATGTTAGAGGGACTTATTTAAGAAAAAGAAGATGATCAAAAATATGAACAGTAAAATGACAACAAACTCACAGCTATTAACAACTGAACCTAAAACAAAAACAAAAACAAAGCAAACAACTAGAACAGGAACAGAATCACAGAAATGGAGATCACATGGAGGGTTATCATCAGGGGAGTGGGTGGGGAGAGCAGGGGGAAAAGGTACAAGGAATAAGAAGCATAAATGGTAGGTACAAAATAGACAGGGGGAGGTTAAGAATAGTATAGGAAATGGAGAAGCCAAAGAACTTATATGTACGACCCATGGACATGAACTAAGGGATGAGGAGGGGAATGCAGGTGGGAGGGGGGTGCAGGGCAGAGGGGAATAAAGGGGGAAAGTGGGACAACTGAAAGAGTATAATCAATAAAATATTTAAAAAATAAATAAAAGTGGCTGAAAGAGCAAAAAAGATTTCTTTCTAGTCCCACCCTGTTGGCCAGGCCCAGACTGCTTCCTTCTTGTTGCCCCACCATCCATGATCCCAACCTACTCAAAGTCTAAGTTGGCTTTTTATTTCTGTCTTTATCTACGGAGGCTGGACCACGGACACATACACAACCGAGCTCCCAAGGAGAAGAGAGTGAGGAGGTGGGCACACCCAGTGCTTTCAGGCCCAAATACACAGGCCCAAAATCACTTCCACGCAGATTCTCCTGACAAGAATTTAATCATATGACCACACCTAGCTGCAAGGGAGGCTGGGAAATATGGTTTCTAGCTGGCAACCATGTGTTCAGCAGCAACTCAGTTACTACGTAAGATGGGAAGGCTGGACTTTGGTGGACAGCCAGCAGTCTCTACCACAGCAAGTGGTAGTAATAACTGGCTCACTTGAGGTTAGAACTCAAGTCTCCTATGTCCCTGGGTACCTGGTGGGGGGTGGGAAAGATGTCAGGGGTTTGAGTCCTATATAAAGAGAACTGTTGGAACTCAGAAGAATTGGTATGAGTCAGTCATCACCGTGAGCATGCATGTTGGGTAATTCCATTCTTTAGTCTCAGTTTTTTTATCTGTAAAATGGGGATAATAATGGGACTTACCCATGAGCGGCTGCTGTGAAAGCACTTACCAAAGTTTGTGACACATACTAGGTGCTCACCTGGTGCAACAGAGCGGGTGGAATTGGGGCATGAACACACAAAAGAAGGAAATTCCAGGGGAGGTGACAGTGTGCACAAGGGCCAAGTGGCATGAATGAATAAGCTTGACTGGAACAAGCAGCAAGTCCAGCGTGGTAGCAGGTAGGATGGGTGCTCAGAGGGGCAAGGGATATATCTGAAGTAGACAAGGATCAAAGAGGGCTGACCCTTGAGTGGCAGGCTGAGGAGCTTGAACTTGATCTTGTTGGTAATGGGGAGCCATGGAGTAATGAGCAGGATGGAAAAATAATTAGATTTGTGTTTTGGAAAGATCACTCTGACTGCTGTGAGTAGAGTGGACTTGAGACGGGCACACTGAAGAAATGGAGGATGCTGAGAAGACTGTCATGGTGATTTGGGTAGTGATGAGGGACCTAGGACAAGTGGTGACAAGGCGAGGTAAATGGGAGGGACTGTAAAGACACAAGTAGTATGTTGGGTCATCTGGCACTGGTGTCCAGGTGGAGGCGGGCCAGGGAAATGGGCCACGCACTCAGTAGCAAAGTCTGGACTGAGGATAAATATGTTGTGGAGTTATTAGCATACCCATGATTGCCACTGGAATGGTCAAGTGGCCAAAGACAGGACCTTGGGGGAACACAGACATGTAAGAGCAGGAGGGACAGAGACTGAGAAGGAGCATCTGGGAAGGCAGGATGGGAGCCGGCACAGATGACGTGCCGTGAAAGCCAGGGAGTGTTTCCTGAAGGAGAGTGGTCAGCAGGGTCTAATGCTGCTGAAAAGCCAAGTAAAATAAGGGCTGCAAAGTGGCTCTTCAATTTGGCGACTGCTGAGTGCAGAGCAGTTCTGGGGAGAAGAGGGTGGGGGTGTGGCTGCAGTGGGTCAGCTGGAGGTGGGAAAAGAAGAAGGATCATCAAATGTAAGTGGTTGGTTTAAGTCCTCTTTGGGACCTCCATGCTTTTGTGGGCGGAGTGATCCATGTCTGGAGCTCCTTCACTGGGTGTTACTGCCCAGGGAGCACCAGCTAGAAATGGGGTGCAACACCTCCCTTTGCTCAGGAGGTGGCAGCACCACACTAAGTGACATCGCTGGGATCAACACAATACATATAAATGTATTTTCAGGGAAATGAAGCTTAGTTCCCCCAAATCAAAGATTTTGGGGGAGGGAGGATCACTATCTTGGATGAGATCCTGGAGCAGAGGAAACTGAATGTAACCTTGGGGTCAAATCTTGCCTCTGTCACGTACTGACTGAGTGACCTTGAGCAAGTCGTGCTTCCTGGTTGGCAAACTGGCACTAACAAGCCCAAACCTACCTCTCAGGTCACTGGGAGTCCCTAAATGAGTTTGGCTGTGTCTGATGGCCGTGTGGGCAGATTTAGGGCAGAGGTGGGCAGCGGAGACAGGCTCAGAAGCAGAGGGAGGGGATCTAGGTCTGAGGAGCCCCTGGGGGCTGCCTGTGGTCCCACAAGGACTGGGCAGAGCAGGTTTTGGAGCCAGGAAAGCTGGGTTCAGATTTTGCAGCGAGAGAATGGAGGCTCACAGAGAGGAAATTACTTTCCCACGGTCATGCCCCTCAAGCAGACAAAGGCATCCAAACCAAAGTTTGGAAAAGAATTTGATGTTTAACTTTTCTTTGAAGCTTTGAGTTTGCATCATGGGAAAAATCAGAACTCTGTGGGACTTCTTCACCACTACAGTGCGGTTTTGTTTCTGCATTTGGCTCTTCTGAAGGCATCCCTCTCCTCTGGCTCCCCTTTAATCCTCACTCTCCAAGAGTGCCCCCGAATCTCTCCTTTCCCGCAGGGATGACAAGGGGCAGATTAAGGACCTGAGAGGAGGAAGGCCACCCAAGGACAAGCCTGGAAGTCAAGAGACGCGGGCTCAGCTCTGGACTCTGCCTTGGACTGCTGGGCCTCAGTTTCCCCATCTGCAACATGTGGCTGCTGAACCAGCCAGGCCCTGGGAGCCTTGGCCGCTCAGGCCTTTGTGAAAGCGTTCGCTTCCCCCCGAGCTTCCCTGACCACCCCCCGACTAAAACGGTCTCCCAATGCTGTCACTGTCCCGTTTCCATGCTGTTCCCTCCACAGCTCTTCTTATCGCTCTCTGAAATTATCTTGTTTTTTGTTTATATTCTGTCTAGACAGTAATCTATTGTCTACTCCATGTGAACTGGGACTTTGTGAGCTTGAGAGAGCCACTAGACCTTGGCACCTAGGCCAGTGCTTGGCACGGAGGATAGATGGACAAACAATTGCAGGATGAATGAACGAAGGGCAAAGAACACGCCCCTTGCTCTGTGAGGCAAGTCCTGGAGTCCCTGTTTCTCAGCCTATGACCCGCTCAGTTCTGCCACTCCTCTCTCCGTCTACCCCACCCCCACCTTAATTAAAGGGCTTTCATGGTGGGGTGCCCTGGCCCTGAAAGTCCAGCCTCCTTCCTGGCTCCAGGCTGGTACCGCAACACCAAGCCAAGGTGTTTGCTGACGCCTTGTGGCTGTGGGCACACATAACAGGGACCAGCAGGATTCC
The DNA here is from genome assembly GCA_007922815.1 of Macrotus californicus. NCBI lineage: Eukaryota > Metazoa > Chordata > Mammalia > Chiroptera > Phyllostomidae > Macrotus > Macrotus californicus. Next base: position 159,536 of record VMDR010000172.1, read on the forward strand.
CAGGTGGGAGGTGATTGATCCCAAGTGGCCCTGCTTTCCTCTTGTCTTGCCAAACCAGCATTATTAATCACCTATGTGCCCAGCCATTGCAGGGGACAGTGCTTCATGCTCTCCAGGAGCTGAAGTGACATCTGGATAAGGGGAGGTAGAGGGTCATAAGGTCCAGGAGAGGAGCTGAGGGGGCATCTGGTGGGAAGAAGGGTAAAAGGTAAGGGCAGAGCCCACCCAGGTTCTGAGTAGGCAGCAAGCCTGGGTCTCGGGCCTCAGGATCCTCCCCAAAACGATTTTCACCTTCTCCAAGGCATCTTCCATATCCCCCACCCACTTCAGAGACTGTTGGGAGCCAGCTGGTGGGGATAGAAAGAAAAAGAGGAGCTATTTGATGCCCAGGGAAGCCATTTGGAACAAAACCAAGAATGTTTCAGGAGGGTTTAAAGAATGTTCTGCTTTGTAATGTGTAACATAAACCTTCGACTTCACTGCTTCCAGGAAAACTCACCTGACTTCCTGGATTAGTCAGGTCTTGCTGGGATAATGCTGTGAAACAAGCAAGTCCCAGATCTCAGTGGCCAAGGAAATCAAATATTATTGCACACAGCTAAGTCTCTAAGTCAACTGCAGTTCAGCTGAGGCTGGCCAGACCCAGCTGGCCTCCAGACTTCCAGTCTGGCTCAGGTCTATTCCATGTGACTGCATGCTGGACCCTGGAGGAACAACAACAATCTGAGTCTCCTTGTGGTGGAAGAAGGAAACACCAAGGATCTGGCAGATCATGCCATGCCCCTTACGGCCTTAGCTTAGAATAAGCACACTGTCTTTCTTCACACATTCCACTGGCTGGAGTGAAGTCAGTGAGGTGGGGGAGTGGATGCTTGGTCCTCAGATGCCCCCTTCAAGGCCAGCGATTATCTCCACTGCTGACTCACCAGTCTGGGAATTGCCGTTGGCCTTAGAGAACTGCTTCACCCAATGTCAGGCCCCTCCCAGGGCCAGTGATTAGCTGATGCACAGAAACAAAGGCCTGCCTCCTTCCCTCAGTTTGGCACAACTCTGAAGGGCTGTCTGAGCTCCAAGCTCCTGAAGATCAGCAGATGCCTCAGTTGAAATCACATGGCAGATCAGCTTCTCCTTCTGCTGGGTCCTGCCTTCCTGACATCCTCACAGGTGAATCTCCTGAGAGCACTCCCTGATATACCCGCGCGCTGCTCTGTCTCGGAAGCTGTCTGTAGGAAACCCATTGTGAGACAGGTGGGAAATTACACTCTGCCCAAAGGTAGCCATGGTAACGATGAGGCAGGGAGACTTTCAGACAAATCATACAATCTAAAACCATCATTAGAGAATGTATCCTGGAGACAGATCCGACTTATTTCGGCTGCAGCAAAGTGCCGGACACAAGCTCAACATGCATGCAGGGGAGGATGCAGACCACTTCCAAGAGCTCCCCACCGGGGGCTGTGGTGACTTCGCCTTTTCTCCTGGGATTCCAAATAGGTTATGTTGTAGCAAAGGTTCTGGGGGGTTAAAAAAAAGGCTTCCAAACCACCTGGTTCCATCCTATCTAGACATGTGTCGGGGTCTGTCCAGCTGAGATGGGGCAAGTCCCAGAAAGGACTCTCAGCCCTAAGCATTTACAGCAGAAAGGAGGCCAGGATGGGGGGGGTCAAACTCCCACTCTAGTTATTATGGGCTGAATTGTGACCCCCCAAAACTCGTGTGTTAAGACCCTAACCCCCAGTAACTCCAAATGTGACAGTTTAGAGATGGGGCCTTTATAGAAGTGATTGTTAACCCGAGTTCTTAGGGCTGTTACCAGAGGGGTGCCAGGCCAGAGGGGTCTGCCGCGGGCAGGCCTGCAGGGTGCAGGTTCTGGACGTCGTGCAGGAAGGCTCTCACACCGTGAGTCCAGGTGACTATGAGGGTGCATTCAGTAAAGCTCGGGCAGGGAAACAAGGAAGGGCTTAGGACAGAAGCAGCGGTAGGAGAGAGCCTAGGCGGGACTGCTATTGGTTCATGGAAAAGTCAGAGAAAAGGGACCTTGGAGACACGCTCAGGGTTTTTGCTGCCCACTGTTCCCTGGTTGCAAGTCCCGTGAGGGTCCCCAGAGGGGTTTTTTGTACATGCCTGAGAGAAGAGCACACAGGTGCATCCTTTGTTCTGAGGGTTTTTATCTGTCTTCTGCAGGAGGAAATCCTAGGGGGCTCAGGGGAGGGTCTCGGGGGAATATTCATCAGCTTTCCAGGTGAGTTCTTAAGTATGTATATACCAAAATGAGTGCCTAGAGGCACTGGGGTCATTTTCTGGTCAGTCTCGCCTTCAAAGAATGTCACCGTAGAGGGACTGGGACCAAGGCGGGTCTGCCCTAGCACAGTCAGGAATGTGTAAACTATCTGTCCTATATGTCTTTGTTTAGGGAAGATATGACCTTGGGTTTATTATCTGGCTGTAAATTGCTCTGACCAGTTTGTTCAGCTGTTTGCCTCAGTCTCCCCATTCCACTTGCCAAGGAATCTTCCTAGTTTCTCACTAACCCTGCCTCAGGGTGAGCCCCAATCCAGCATGACTGGTGTCCTTGTGAGAAGAGATGACTAGGAGAGGGGGCGGACGGGGAGGGAGGGGGCACAGACATGTGTGAGCACAGAGGAACCACCATGTAAACACATGGAAAGAAGATGACCACCTACAAGCCAAGAAGAGAGACCTCGGAATAAAACCCATCCAGCTGACACCTTGATCTTGGACGTCCAGCCTCCAGAATGGTGAGGAAATCAATTTCTGTGGTTCAAGGCACCCACTATGCAGCGTTTGCTGTGATGGCCCTGGCAAACCAATAGATACACCAGGATAGCAGCCTTCACAAGCCTGCTGCACACGAGAGCCGAGTGGGAAAGAAAGGTGCACCACTCAGCTTCTCAGAGGGAAAACACAGAAGTTATCTTAACAAAGGCAATTTTCCAAAGCACATGAAACAAAAGTTGTTTAAATTGGGAAATAAGCAGCATGACTTTCTTTGATCAGCAGAAGTGTGAAATTTGCAAGATTCAGAGCCCCCACGTCCATTTGAGCTCAGCCCCTGTGGTACTGCGTCCCAGCCTGGCTGCTCCAGCTTCTGAGCCTGGGACTCGAGAGGCCTGGGCTGGGCAGCTCAGATGGTTAGAGCATGGTCCCTGATAAGCCAAGGTTGTGGGTTCGGTCCTGGTCAGGGCACACACAGGAAGAAACCAATGGATGCACAAGTGGGTGGGAAAAAAATCCATGTTTCTCTCTCTCTCTCTCAATCAATCAATCAATCAATCAATAAAGAGGCCACCTAGTGTCTGTTTTGCCCTCCTGTCAGGTGAAGAAGCCCAATCTAATCTACTGGATCATGGGAGGGCACATGGAGCAGAGACAAGCCATCCCACACGTGGACACACCAGAGTGCTGACAGCCAGCACCAAACACCAGACGTGTGAGAGAGGCCGTCTCAGACCCTCCAACCCCAGTCAAGATGCCAAAATATTGCAACCCGTTAGCAATCCCAGGTGAGATCAGCAGAACTGCTCAGCTGAGTCCAGCCTAAATTGCTGACCTACAGAATCGACAGTAAGTAAAATGGTTGTTGTTTTAAGCTGTAACTTTTAGGATGCTTTGTTACATGGAAATAGATAAACGGTACACTAAGCTAAAATCGTACCGGCTCTCGAGACCATATCGGATGACAGTTTGCACACTCCCGTAGCCACCTGCAAACCTCCTTGCTGAGCCAGACGAAGCTGGAAGATAAAGAGGGGCATGTGCACTGGTTAATTGTGCATCTGTTTTCCCCAGGGGCCGGATGACCTCAGGGCCCTAACTGGGTCTCCTGCGTTCGTTCTGTGTATTATGCTGAGCCAAGGCCTGACATACAGCAGGTGTTCCGCAGACATTTACTCAAATTAGTGAGATGCCATGGGACTCGTTTAAGTTATCAAAGTCTGCCCCTCTCCTAACCGGTCTCCCTGCACCCGGACTTGCCTCCTCAAATCCATCTTCCACCCTAGGAAGAAAACTTTCTAAAATTCAGATCTACCCTGGTTTGGTCCCTGATCAAAATCTGTAACTGGTTCCCCACTGCCCCCACGGTTAAGGCCTGTCTCTTTGGAATGAGGTACGAAATCCTGCAAACCTTATCCCCTGTCTAATTCTGAAGTCCCTTTTGCCCCACTCTCCTCCTTGCCATCTGGGCCTGGTCACAGGGATTTCTCTCTGTTCCTTTCATGCTCCACACTCTCCGGTGCCTCTGGACCTTTACACATGCGACACCCTCCTGCGGGAGCATTCACCACCATCCAACCCCCACGTGTGCCTAAATCTTACTCACGCTTCAGAGCATCTGGTTCTTCATTCTCCCTGGATTGAGAGATGACAGGAGGTAGGAACTAGAGTGGTTTTGGGGTGGAGGCCAATGGTTTGGCTGGATGTTCGGGGGCTCAGGAAGCACGGAATTGGAGAGCTCGTGAGAAGAAAGACAGGAAGGGGCATTGAGATGGACTTTCAGAAATGGGCACAGAGTGTGAGGAGGCTCCTGACCCAAGAGAAATCTCACCAAAGGGCATCCCTGGCAGAGGCTCTTGATAATCAGCTCGATGGCACATCGCGTGGACATCAGTCAGCCTCTTCTGTAGTCCCTCCAGCGCTCTCTCAACATACTCTTGTACAACGTGGTGATGGTGTCAAGAAGGGACACTATTTACGCGTTCAGCAATATGGACTTACCAAGGCTGATCTGGCTAATGCCACTACTGTCTGTCCAACCTACCCTCAGCAGAGATGAATGTTGGATACCCAACACATCACCGTTCAAAAGGGTTCATCTAGCCACCTGGTGCCGGGTTGATTCTACTGGATCCTTTCCAGCACGGAGAAAGCGGTGATTTTCCCTCATTAACACAGCCAGAATGGAAGTTTCCAGGAATCAATGGGAGGTAGTAAGAGCGGCTTTTTCCCTATTGCCCCCCGCCCCATGTTTTTTGTGGGTGCCATAACAAAGTACTGTGAACTTGGTGACTTATAACAACAGAATTTATTCTCTCACAGTTCTGCAGGCCAGAAGTCCATCAGTTTCATGGGGCCCAAACCAAGGTGTCAGCAGGGCCACCCTCCCTCCAGAGCTCTGGGGGAGAGTCTCACCCAGACCCCTCCAGCTGCTGGTGGCTGCCGGCATCCCTTTGCTGTGGCCACACGGCTCCGGTTTCTGCTCTGTTTTCACATTGCCTCCTCTCTTCCGTGCAGATGAAATCTCCCTCTGTCTCTCTCTTAAAAGGCCACTTGCAATTGGATTTAGGGCTTTCTGGTTAATCCAGGATAATCTCCTCAGGCAAAATCATTAACTTAATCACATTTGCAAAGATCTTTTTCCCTTACAAGGAAGCATTTCACAAATTCCAGAGATTAAGACCAAGTACCTTTGCTTGGCACCCACTCACAAAACGTTTGCCTCTTGCCCCCACGGCACTGGGCCCTGCTAGTTTTCAGCCCAGGGAAGGGGAGCAACACAGTTTTCATTGAATTGGAAGCTGAAACTTCTAACTGGCCATTTTGGGCTCCTGATGCCCCTAAATCAACAGGTAAAGAAAGAGTTAATGTGCTGGCTGCCTGACTGATCTTAAAGGAAAATCAGGGTTCTGCTACATGATCGTGAGGAGGACTAGTCTACAGCCCAGGGGACTCTCTAGGGTGCCTCTTAGTACTTCCACATGCAGTAGTAAAAGTTAAGGAAACACTATGGCGTCCCAAACCATGCAGAGCCATTGAGGGTTCGGACACTGCAGGAATGACTCAACCACATAAAGAACCCTAACCAGCTGAGGCCCTGGCTGAGGGCAAAGGGAACACAGAAAAGCAGTGGGAGAAAAAAGACATACATGGTCAGCAGACATATAGTGCAGATCAACTATGGCACTGGGACGAGCTACCAGGTCTACTGCAGTGATGCACATTTCCTTCCTTGCTTGGCATGTGCACGGGCGCATTATATATTGGGCAATTCATGTTCTCCCTCCTCCTTCCCCCCGTTATTTTATGTAGATTGCGACAGCTACCTTAACGCCTTATTATTTAGTTGCAGGTGGAGTTGTGACTGAATCAGAGACATAATTAACATCACCCATATGTGGATTCAATAACTCATTTCTGGAGATGGAGACATCTTTCCCATGGTGGGACTTTGCGCTTTTCCCGTTTGGGAGGGGAGAGGATTTGTGTCTTCACTGGTGTGCAAGGCAGTTTCCTCTCACTAGGTGGAAGCTACCATTGCTATATACAGGTTCAAATGTGTGTGCATTGATGTGCGGGGATCCTGAGTGGCCAAAGGGGTGCACTGTAGCGGTTATGAAGCTACTGTCTTTCCGTTCCCAATTCAGCCTTCTGCACTCCGCTCTGAGATCCTGGGGCTGGGACTCTCCAAACCACATTACTCCGTTGTCAGCTTCCTTTGACAATAACAGAACCAGGGGAAGACTGGAAAGCAGGCGTGGAGACCTTCTTCTTCCTTTGCTTACTGACCTTACCACAGCTGATTGCACCCCTCGGTATTTTTCTGCACTCCCAGACAAACTTCACTGTGTCCCTTAAGAGGCATTATACCATTGCCAACCATACAGCACCCCCTCTTCAGACTTCTGAGCCCAGCACTGTAGGGCTCCCCCAGTCAAGCTTCCCTACATTCCCGCTTTAGGCGCAGTAGCAGCTTACTACAGTGATTTTTCTCCAGGTTATCTGAGTGTTCTCCTGTGTTCTTTCAGCCCATCTACACCAGTGTAGCCCATTCCCTGTAGTACATTCTCTTTGTTGGAAAACCTAGTGTCATTTTCCTGACTGGCCCCTGGCTGATGCAGACTATTAGGGAAGAGGCACTGCTTTTCACTGGGGCATCGAGCCAAGATAAAGTAAATTGGGAAGTGCAGGGCGGGGGGGGGGGGGGGGTGGTTGCCTGAGAGGCCAGCCTGCCTGAGAGGAAGGCTGAGACAGAAGACAGAATGCTGACACGTTTTGTCACCTAGACCCAGCCATGTGTGGAGCCACATCTAGGCCCTAGACTTTTTCATGATCTGGGCCAATGAGTTTCATTTTTTGCTTAAGCCACAAGGGACCAAGTTTTGTTGTCACAATCAAAAGTCCTCCCTAACCCAAAGCACCTCATCCCACCCCCAGACCAGGTGCCCCACACCACAGCCACCAAGCAGCCAAGGCCAACCACCTCCTACTGAAAACTTTAATGAAACAATAAGTTAATAAGTTAACAAAGTGAGGTACTTGCATATCTGCGAACCGGGTTGGTGGGGAACCTTGATGGTGGAAGGAGTGAGGGCTCCTTCCTCAGTCTCCTTTGGTCACAGGGTAATCCCATTCTCCTGCCCCTCTCCACAGCTCCGCCTCTGAGGGGCCAAGGGGTGGCTCTCTGGGACAGTGCAGTGCAGGTGAAGTGAGCCAGAATAGGCTCCATCCAGGGCATGATGGTGACATGCAGAGGGCATGTTGGGGCAGAGGCTGGGCACCATGGGGCTGAGCAAGATCCAACCCCAGCCCTGGTGCTGGTGCATGCAGGTCCCCAGTCATGAGAAGCAGGTGGCTGGGCCTGAGCCCCTTGTTCACTGGCACCCCACAGAGGGTCACCTTGGGTGACCCACTACCCCTCACTCTGCTGCCACCTGCAATAGCTTTGCAGAAGAGAGATAAAGAGGTAGGGATGCCAAAGAGGTGCTGGGAGCCTGGAGTGGATGGGGGCTGATGCCAATGTGGGGGCTGCCTACAAAAGGAAAGAGTGGGGAACGGAGGGAGAGGAAACAGGGCATGTGAGTATCAGATGCACAGTTGGTGCCTGAAAATGGTAGTTGCTCGGTACATAATTTTCCTGTCTGGGACTTAGAGTGGCTAGGAAGGCAGCAAGCCTAGATAGGAGCAGGCCTGATAACCAACCACCTGGGGAAGCACCTGGGGTCTTTCCAGGGCTATCCAGGCCCCAGAGGCCCAGGCCTGAGTTGTGCTGTGACTATGTCAAGGAGGCCCCTTGGGGGCAGGCAGAGGCAGCACTTGGGGCTCCTGGACCAGTGAGGAGTAGTCTTCTTGAGAAAGGGAAGCTGGTAAAGCAATGGGGTGGGGCCTGGAGAGACCTGGGGTCACTTCAGAGCTCCCCGTCTACCTGGATGGAGTGGGGGGCACCACTTGACAACATCTTGCAAGGCCAGTCCACTGTCATCCGCTGCAGGGGCCCAGGAAAGGCTAAGCGGCTCTGTGCTCGTGTGTCCACGTGTGTGATTGTGTGTGTCAGTGGGAGATGTTCTGCAGGTACAGGGAAGCTAAAGGGACTTGCTTGTGTAACATGGAAGCATTGTCTGTGGGAGGTTTTGGGGAGAACACAGAAACTTGTGCTGTCAAATGTGAATGGAGAGCCAAAGAGGGGAGTAGACATCTGGCAGGAAGAGGGAGCTCCTGGGAGGGGACACCAAAAAGGGAAGAAAGGCCCAGGCACTGCTCTTGGGGGAAGCAAGGGAGAAACAGGCCCCATGCTGGCTGCAGAGAGGTGATAAGCCAATGAGTGGAAATGAGGATCATGGCCAAGCAGCCTGAAACCAGCTACTGCTGGGGGCCCATCTCCCAATGGGGGATGGGCAGAGGGACCCCATAGGGGTCTCCAAAGTTGCATATTTAACATAGTTTGCATATATGGTGCCCACCTGCCTTATGGCAGGGTCCTGTGCTTGTTGGGTACCTGTGAGGGCACCTTGGGCCCACCCCCAAAGGGGCAGGGACTTGGCGGGAGGGCTTCCCTGCTCTGTCCGAAGGGTGGGCCAAAGACCTCACCTTGCATAGCTGGAAGCTGGTTCAGGGCCCAGAGCCCCAGCAACCCGCTCCCACTCCCCGGGCGGTGCCCCTGCCAGGAGGGCCGGGTTGAGTCTTGATGGAACGGGCAGGGCACTGGGGGGGCCCAGAGGTCGCGGGGCAGCGCTGCTGCTGCCCTCCGTGCGACCTGGCATCTCACGCTCCTGAGGTGGGGCGGGCCGCTGGCACCCACAGCGGGTATCTCGCCCACCCAGGCAGCTCAATACTGCACGTGGCCTCTCTCCCCGCGAGGGAGCGAGTTCAAGTAAGAGAAGAGTCCCGAGGCCTCAGGGGGCGGGTCCGAGCGCCAGGCCGAGGGGCTGGCGGAGTGCAGTCCGACACTGAGAAGCCCCTCAGTCCATGTTGGTGCTGACCGAGCGGGAGATGCTGAGCGTCTGTGCAGAGACGGAGATGTCCTCGTGGTCCACAGGGCTGTGGTAGTCCGAGGTGATGTCGGGGTCTAAAAGCGGTACTTGAACGGTGCCCAGGCTGGCCGAGGTGCCAGAGCGCAGGCAGCGCGAGTAAAAGCCCAACAGAACGTCCAGCTTGTGCTCGATGGACTGCACCTGGGGGCAGGGCACAGATGGAGGCGGGGCTTGGACGGCACCGGAGGCAGGACTTGGGGCCGGGGCGGGGCGATGCTGGGGGTGGGTCTTGACCGGAGGGCAGCTAGGGGAGGGTCTGGCCGGGACTGGAGGCGGGACAAGGCCAGGAGGAGGGGCTTGTCCCGGGTGCGGTGTATCTGGGAAAAGCGGAGCTCGGCAAGCGGATGGGAAGAGGCTGGTAACCTGGGCTTATTTCCTCGTCAAAATTAAATTGTGACTGGTTGGGATAGTCCAGGCGATCAAGAGACAACGAGGCAGGATTAAATTAAATAGGTGGGACTTAAATGGGTTTATCTGAGATTATAGCAATTGGGCGGAGCTTAGCAGGAGAGAGTGGGTTCTTCCTAGGCAGCCTTACTGGGGAGGCAGGACTTATCTGTGGGGCGGGGTTCTGCCGGGCCAGAGATGCGTGGATCCTGCTTGGGCCTCCCTGGCTGGTGGGTGGTCTGGGCTGCGGCTCTGAGAAGCTCACCCTTTCCTTGCGCTTGTCCCTGAGACCTACCTTCCAGAGCTTCTCGGTTGACAACTAGCTCCACCACACCAACGAAACGCCCTCGCACACTCACCTGCTTCTCCACCTTGACCACGCGTCCCAACATACTAATTTCATCCGCCGCCTCCGTGTCCGAGGGCCCCTTGTCGCCCTTCTCCCGGGCCTTCCGGTCCCCGGGGCTCCTGCCCACAATCTGATCCACCCTGCGGGGAAAGGGAACCGTCAAAGGGCCCAGACACACGCCACCCCTCCCTCCCACGAGAACCGGAGGCCACCTGCTCAAAGGGGAGACGCAGCCTGCCCTGGCGGGAGGAGGCTACCTGGGGAAGATGGCTGTTTGGCCTTGCCAACAGAGGGACCTGGCCACTGCTTTGAGGGTTTTCCAACTGGCTGAACAAAGGCATCACACAAAAGCCTGACAAGTAAAACGAGCACTTGCTGGGGGAGGGTAGGTGGGGAAATGGACCTGGGAAAAGAAGGGGAGTCGCAGTGGGTTACAAGGTGCACACGGTGGGAGCCGGTCCCACGTGACTTTTCTGCTCTCCTGTGCAGCAAAATGCTTGAAAGTGTTTTCTCTACCCTCTGTCTCCAATTTCTCTCCTTTCGTTCTCTCTAAAACCTACTCTAGTCGGGCTTTCAGTTCCACCAGTTCATTACATTCACTGTTGTCTAGATTCCAAATGACCTTCACGTTGCCGAATTCAATGAACATCTTTCAGTCCTCGGTATACGTGACCTATCAGCAGTGGCGGGCACATCTGAGCACCCCTTCTTCTTGCACTTTCTTCATCTGGATCCCCAAGCACCGCCCTCTCCCGGTTCTTCTACCCCACTGACTTTCCCTCACCCTAAACACTGCAGGACCCAAGGCTCACTCCTAGAAACTCTGATCTACTCATTCTCACTCACTGAGCGATGCCTTCATTCCAGGTGTTCACTCTGCTGTACACTGTTAACATCAGATCTACGTCTCCAGCCCCACACCTCTCCTCTGAACCCCCCTCTCCTCTAACTGCCAGATCAACACTCCGTTTAGATGTCCGATAGGCATCACAAATCCAACACACTCCAACTTTTCTGATCAAAACTTAACCTACTCATTGCCTTCCCCGTGTCAACAGACAGCAACTTTTCCCTCTTACTTAAGCCAAAACGTTTTCTTCATCCTTGATGCCTTTTCCCCCTTTAAGTCCCATCAGGAAACTCTGTCAGCTCTATCTTCAAAATGTATCTAGAATCTAACGATTTCTCCCCACCTCCACTGCTGTCCCCCTGGTCCAAGTCCTCTGGATGTCTGAAGTGACAGCCTCGCTGGTCTTCCTGCTCCCACCCTAGCTCCTTTGTAGGCCAGTCTCCACACACCAATTAGGGTGATTCTCTTAAAATATGACTCGGAGCTCATCCATCTCTGGCTCAAAGCCCTCCAGTGCTTGCATCTCACTGTGGATGAACGCCAGCACCTTCGCAATGGCCGGCAGGGCTTTGTGCAGCCTCAGTGCCATTAGCCTTCTAACCTCATCTGCTGCTCCTCTCCCATCAGGCACACTAGGCTCCTTGCCGTCCCTCAAACAACACCCCAGCCACTTGCCCATCGCAAAGCCTTTACACTCGCTGCCCCCTCTGGAATACCGTCATTTAAATGGCCACAGGGCTGTTTGCCTCACCTTCATTTCTCAAATGCCACCTCTTCTCCTGTGTAAAATTGTAAACCCTAAAACCCCAGATCTCCTTTTTCTCCTTAGCATTTGCTATCTTCTGATACATTCCAGTTTCACTTATTTCCCACCTGTTCTCCTTCCACTGGAATGAAGCCTCCAGGAGGGCAGGGACTCTGCTTTGCTTTCCACATACCCCCACCGTCTGGCAAGTAACAAACACCCAATGACTATTTCTTGAGAGAACAAATGAATGAACAGGCAGTGAGAATTCAGGCCACAGGAGGAAAAGGGCAAGGTGTAGGTGCCTGGGGCCTTGGTGTGGGAATTCTTCCTATATGCTGGGTGGAGAGAAGTGCCAGAAGATTGCAGAGGCAAAAGGTGGACAGCATGGAGGACAAGGTGCCTGTCTCCTTGGGAGATGGGGGGGTCGCTGATTATTTTAAACCTGTTATTTTATGACCAGGAAAGAATCATCTAAAGCCGTCTCCTGAATTGTGCTGGTCTCACAGAGCACCTGCCGCCACTGGGGTGGTTCTTCAGGTTCTACAGGGGAGGGGTCTGGCCTCAGCCGTGAGAAACTCCAGCTGCCGCAGTGGCCCCTAGGGGGCGCCCGGGCGCTGGCGGAGGGGCTTTAGCCTTGGGACCTCGCCCCAAATCCCGGGTCAAGGCCTCCCTGCCCAGCTCCCCAATGGGGGACGGGGGCGGGCGTACTCACCGAGTCTGCAGGCTCTTGATCCGGCCCAGCATGTCCAGGTGCCCTGCGGAGTACTGCTCGATGACGTCCTTCACGTCGTATGGTCGCAGCGTCTCCTTGAATTTCCTTTTGGCCACCAGGAACTTCAGGATCCTGTCGGGGAGGGTGTATCAGAGGGCAGGAAGCCCCCTCTCCATCCCTTCGCCACGCCCTGTCCAGCACCAGGGCTCCTCCTGCCTGTGATCAGCCTCTGCTGAGTCTCCCAGCCTCCCTCCCTACCAAGCACGCCCCGCCTCACTCCATCCCATAGATCTGTTTGCTAGTCTTTAATGTGCCTGTATCTGCAATCGCATCAGCCCGGGAGGGCAGGGACGGGGGCCTGGTTGCCCTCTGCTATGTGGTACACTGTTGCTGAGCACAGCTTGGAGAAAGACATTTTTGCATTCATTCCACCAATGCTTGTTAGCATAGCTGTGCTGGACCCTGGGCACACAAAAAGGTGTCATATCCAATCCCTGGCCTCAGGAGCTCTGGTCTGAGGTGGGGGTCAGATGACACAGACAACGATGGGGTGACAGGGGCCATGTCAAGGAAGAGAGAAAGAAGGCCATGAGGAGGGAGACCTTGGTGGGGAGGTCATGGGACAAGTCTTGAGGGTGACACTCTCTAGTCCCCGAGCAAGAGGCGTGGGATAAAGAAGGCTTTCTGGACACAGGCAGGCATGGGGGTGTGTGAGTGAGAGTCAGTTCAAAGCAGCTGAAACAAGACAGGAAGGAAAGGGGTTAATTCATAGCAGATGGAAGCGGGGCGGATATGAGAAGACAGGGAGAGACTGGCCTTGAGATAGAGGCTGGAGGAGGGTACTCTGAAGAGCCCTGAATCCCGGGCACAGATTGGGCAATGGGAAGTTGGGGGTGGAGGGCAAGGGGCCATGTAGTATACTATGCTTTAGCACATCCATTCTGCCAGCCCTGGAGGGAACCTGGGAACCTGAAGCCTATTTCCCCAAAAGAAATTTAGGTGGTAAGACACTCCAGGGGATATGCCTGAACTGGAAGAGGGCAGTGGGATGGCAATATGGAACAGCTTTGAGCAATTCAGGACTGAAAGGGACTGAAGACTTCTAAGTCTGAGTCCAGGGTGATTCCCATGGCTTGGGTGACAGGATGGATGGTGGTGCCACTGCCTAAAAGGGGGACCCAGGAAGAGGAGCAGGTTTGGGGCATGCTGGGTAAGGAATCTGTGGGATGGTCAAGGAGTGTTGACCTGGGCCAGGCGGCAGCTCAGGCATTGTGTTCCGAAAGCCAGTCATTTGGAAGGGGGAGATGGGATGTGTGGAAAGAGGTTGAGAAGAGAACTCAGATTCTCAGGGGGTGCGGGGGACTCTAGCTGACTCTGAGTTTTAAAGAAACACAAGGAGAAGAGGCTTATGGGCAGGTGCATCAGCCAGGGAAGAGAGGAGGTGAGTCTGGAAGGCCTGGTACTGAAGGCATCTCTGGAACTCAAGCCATAGGCTGGAGACAGAGACTAAGCCAGGACTCCATGCCAAGGGGCTTAGGGGCCAGATCCATGGCTGGACCATGACTAAAGGGTTCAGGAGACTCTGGTTACCCCCAGTTGTGGAGGCAGGGAGACAGCCGGTAGAGTCAGTAGGGCAGGGGCTTTCACACCTTTTGACTAGACCTTCCATAAGAAACACATTGTGCACACACACCAGCACACACATCAGAAACCACTGCACACAAACACACACACACATAACTGAAACACGTTTCCTAAACACTATTTACCTTTACTACTAGGATGCATGTGGGTATTTTCTGTTCATTGTTTTTTAATGCTGACCATGGCCAACTATATTGATTTCACTAAGTTGATTTCAAACTTAAAAACCACTTTAAAAACCACTGCTCTAGAGGAAGTCCGAGGGAAACAGACAGGCTGCGGGCAAGGCACCCAAGAAGAGAGAGAAAGTCTGAGACACCGACACCGATGGAGGGAAGGAGCATAAGACAGAGACACAGGGAGAGGCAGGCAGATGCTGATACACAACCAGGGAGCGAGATGCAGCGAGGAGAGGCTGACATAAAATGAGCAAGAGGAAGGGGAGAGAAACCGAGTAGATGCTTCAGCTGTGATGGGCAGCTGAGCCCACTGCCCCACCCAGCCAGCCCTCCAGACGTGAGAGTACGTGGGAACCCTGCTGGGAGCCATATGCCCCCTCCTCACCCACCCACACAAGGGTGCCAGGCAGGCAGCAGCCGGCGTGCCCGGGAGCTAGGCCAGACCTGGCCATGAGGGCAGGCCCCAGATGGGGAGCAGCAATGGGCTGGCAGATGAATGGGGGGAGGGCCCCTCTCAGACCTAAGTCTCACCTGACAGAGCGGATGACCGTCTTCACAGCAGGCATGACATCATCCACGGTGAGCTCGCACTGGTAGCTCTTCTCCTCTGCCACTTCCTCGGAGGGGCCCTCTGGAAAGTCAGGGGACCCAGGTGGTGGCAGCAGAAGGGGCCACTCCCACCCCCTACCACCACATGCCAAACCACCCTTAGAGGTGCTGATAGGGAGACCAAGGCCCAGAAAGGGCCCAGAACCTTCCTGGGGGCACAAGTCAGACCAAACTTCAGCCTCCCACGATGCCCTACCCAGAGTGAAAATCCCCAGCTCCTGGCATGGTTTCTCCTTGTGGCCAGTCGAGGTAAACACCTACAAGGTGGCTAGGTGCAAGGAAGCACCTCTGGCCTGGCCCAGGGCAGTCTGCACAGGGCCCTGGAGAAAGCCCCACTGGCTCCACCACACATGACAGTGAGTCCCAGAAAAGAGGGGCTTGCGGCCTCTGCACATAGTCATGTACAGTCTTATCCTTCAGCCAAGGGGGAGGGAAGTTCAAGGGGTTGGCTCCCCTGCCCAGCTCTGCCACTGGGGAAGGCCCCTCAATCAAATCATTTTCCCTCTGGATGAAAGAACCAGCTTTTCCGAGGCTGGCGCCCTGCACTGCACAGAGAGCTGATGCTGTCCTGGCCCCACAGGGGCAGGCGGTAGGGGAAGGCCAGGTATGTCCTAGGGTGGCAGGGAAGAGGAGGCCCCAGGCACCAGCCATGCCCAGACTCCCATGGGCCGCACCTCCCAAAGACTGGTTTGTGGGGTTCTTTAACTTCCTAGGAAAGGGCTCTCCAAATTGTCAGCCAGCAGCGTATTAGGGGCTGACACGGCACAGACGGGTAGCTAACTGGGTCCCCTCTCTCCTAGGCCTAAGGGGCTTCCTGCCCTCACCCTCCATCGCTGTCCACCCACCCCCTCCTTTCCCCACCCAGGGGTCTGGAGCATGTTGAATCTGGGAGAACTCTTCCAGGGGACTTGGTCCAACCCTCTTGTCTTCCCAAAGAGGACACTGGGGCACAGAAGGGGGCAGTATATTGCCTAAGTCACAGTGCAAGTCAGGAGCAGAGCTAAAACTCAAGTGACCTCTTGCACTGGCCGGGTGGCTCAGTTAATTGGAGCATCATGCACCAAAAGGTCGCAGGTTCAATTCTGGGTCAGGGCACACACCCCAGTTGTGGGTTCCATCCCCATCAGAGCACATGTGGGAGGCCGATCGATGTTTCTCTCCCTCTCCCTCTCTCTGTTTCTTTCTTTCTCTCCATCTCTCTCTTTCTCTCTCTCTCCCACGCCCTTCCTCTCTCTCTCCAAAATCAATAAACACGCCCTCCGGTAAGGGTTGAAAGTTTTAAATAAGCGACCCCCACCAGGTTCACAGCCTCAACAGTGTCTGCAGCTGGGGCTGAATGAAGAGGGGCAGGGTGGAGAGCATGGGCCATGGAGCTGCACAGACCTGGCTGAGGATACCAGCCCTGCTGCTGACAGGCTGAGATCTCAGTCTCCACGTCTGTAAAATGGGGATAAAAACTGAGCCCACTTCTCAAGGTGGTTGGGAGAAGGAAAGAGAGAAGCCAGTGCGGGGCCACACCCAGCCCAGGCTCCGCACGTAGCGACCCCAGCCCCTTCCAGGGCATCTCTGTAATGCAGCTAGCTTTTGATGAGCACTCACTGTATTCCAAGGATAATCTGCATCAATGCTCACCACAATCCTATGACGTAGGCACTGTTATCATAGTCCCCATTTTACAGACGAGGAGAATTAGTCCCTGAGAGATTAGATGACTCAAGACAAACAGCAAAGCCAGGATTCAAACCCAGGCAGCCTGGCTCCAAAGCCTGTGCCCTTAGGCCCTACCAGACGCCATCTCTGCATTCTCATCTGATTCTCGGTCCAGAGCCCAGCAAAACAGGCATCGTGATGTGCATTTTACAGACCGGAAGCCGGGTGCCCAGAATTGGTGAATCAGTTGCAGAGCCAGGACTAGAACCAAGTTCCTTCACCCTCAGCTCGGCCTCTGTCCCCACCCTGCCACTCTCAGCAGGTCCTGGTCCCCAGACCCCCCGGGGCTCACCCTCAGTAGACGCACGCGGTTTGAGTCTCAGAGAGGCCCGGAAGCGGGTGCGGTCATTGAAGCTCCAGCTCTTCTGGACCTTGGTGGGGCTACTGGCCTCACCCATCTGTTCACTGCTCGGGGAGGTGGCCATTGGCGGCGGTGCCAGGTGCTGCTTGGAGGGGGCCGTCCGCCGCTGGGAGCTGCCTATGCGGATGCGGTCTTTGATGCCCATCCGGCTGCTGGCAGAGCAGATCGGGTGGGGGAGAGAGCCAAGTTAGCTGGAGCCGGGGTGGGCATGAGTGCAGACACAGCTGACTTAGGGCTTGGGGGTGGCTATTGGGCCTTGGTTCTCCAGCAAGTGAAGACTCCCTGGGGTGGGACAAGGGTGTAGTGAGGGGGGCCCTGACTCTTACAAGAAGCTGATCTAGGATCAGTCTGGGCAGACCCTCCCCCCACTCCCCACCTCCCAGCCCTCATTACCCAGACAGATAAGGGGTGCACAGGAGACAGATGTCAGAGTGGGAGGAGTGACAGAAACCCAAGAAGGAAGTCAAACACAGACAAGAGGACAGAGGAGCTGGTCTGGCCCAGATGGGTGGGTGGAGGTGGTGACAGACCGCTAAAAGGTAGAGAAGCCCACCTGGCCAAGCACCCTGAGGTTGGCCTCCAGTTCCTCACTGTACACAGGGGCAGGCTATGTGGAGTTCAGGGTGCGTATGTGTTTGCGTGCATGCAACAGTGGGTACACATGTTCCAGTGTGTGTACATATGTTGGTGTGTGTGTACATGTGTCAATTTATATGACACATGTCCACTTTCTCCACTCCTGGAACTATCTAATCCCACACTGGCCAGGTCAGGGCTTTAGGACCTGGTACGGCTACACAGATAGTGCACTGCAAAACCCTAAAGGCTGCATCACACAGACTTCAGTGTAAGTAGTGCCCTGGAGGTGTGCAGGATACTGGCCTGCTGAGGGGCCTTGGCCCCATGGGTTTAGCTGCCGGGCCCATGTGCATGCCCAGGACAGATCCCCAGGACAGATGCCCAGGGCTGCCTGGTGCTTTGCCATGGCTGTGCCTGCCCTCCCGGTGAAGATCTACAACCTGTTCTTCTGTGGTCCCCCCTGTTTGAACTGTGCCCACCTGGACTGAAAACCTGCCCGTGTGAACATGGATTCTCCCCTCGTCAGCCCCACACTCCCCCACTGCCTGCTCACTAGCCCCCAGTGAAGAGCACCTCCATAAGTCTGCACTCATGTGCGCACACAGGTACATCTCTACACATGCGCAAACTTCCCTTCCCACAGCCCAGTCCCCACCACATTCCCAAGACCATGGAGGAAGACAGTGCGGGGACTCAGGTTCCCCATACAGGCCCTGGATAACCAATACCTGGTAGAGTAACTCTGTGTCCAAGAGGTTCAAGGACCACGTTATCGCTGTTGGAGTAGGACCTATGCAAACATCCCCCATCCCATGCCCCGTGGGTGTCACAGCTGCCTCCCTGCTGTGGCTCTCCACTTGGAAGACCCCCAGCAGATAGGTTCAGGGGACCTTCTATCCCAAATGTCTGCGGCCCTGGCTCAGGAGAGCACCAGCCAGTCTCAGAGGAGGCCTGAGGTGGGGCAGAAATTGGGGGACAAGACTGTGTCACCTACTTTCAAACACTTTCAGATCAGGGATATAGCAGAGGACAGATTCTGGTTTCAGGTTGGGTGGGAGCCGGGGTCCCCCATGCCCAGGCCATGGGGTCCAGCATATAGAGTCAAGGTACTGGGGCAAAGGAGATCTCGAAACCAGGGGCACCTTCGGGAAGGTAGCCAGGATGTAGGGCCATCCTTACAGGTAGGCACCTCTGCCCAGAGGGAAGAGGTTATAGGTCGAGGATTGGGGCCCTGAAGATCAGAAGGGAAGGACAGGGGTGGCCCCCGCAATCCAGCATGCTGTTTGCTGGCCCAGCACCCCCTCAACACATCCCAAAGATTCCAACCAAAGTTTGAGGCTGGCTCTCCCAAACTTTCCTCTGCAGAGCCGTTCCTGCGAGCTCTCCTCATGCCAGCAAGCACCCCCACACCCACCCAGCCCGTGCACCCCGTCCTTCTGTCCTCCACTCCTCCAAGGGGGAGAGGGAGAGAGGGAGGTGGAGAAGACTCTGACACTCAGCCAAGGGCCTGGAACTCCAGATCTCTGTGCCCCGCACGTCACTCCAGTGGTATTCTGGGGGAAGGGGGTGACCTCTCTGTCATGAGAAGTGTGCGAGCAAGACAGCTTGCACTCAGCAGGACTTATGCAGGAGAGGGTCTGGGGGCTTGTACTAGAGGCTTTGAAAAGTCCCTTTCCAGCTCTGATTCTGTGATGATTGAAGGAGCTTCCAGCCTGGGTTGTGGGCTTCTGTAACTCTCCAGCCAGCCAGAGGCCCTGGGCTCCTCTTCCGTGTGAGAAGGCTCTGTTTTCCCAGGGGGGGGCCCTGGGTTCCAGCTCCTTGGGCAGGGCCCAGACAATGGCTCACATCAGCCTTTCTGGAGCCTAAAAGCTCAAAGAAAATGGAAAGAAACCTGGCACACGGCGGACAGCGAAGGAACGCCTTCCTTTCCCAGGCTCCTTCGAACACGCAAGGTCCTGTCTCACTGCCTCAGCCCTTCCAGTTCTCAGCCACTTCGTGTGGTGGGCTCCGTATTTTCCATCCCTGTTTTACAGATGTAGAGGGAGGTGAAATGACTTGCCCAAGGCCCAGCGCTCCTGGGGTGGAGCAAAGCCTGGAACCCAGTTTTCTGACAGTGCAGACTGTGCTCTTTCTCTGGAACAAGCAATCGGGACAGGGCCTAGGGCCGTGGTTCTCACCTGGGGGCGACTTTGCTCACTAGGCAACGTTTGGCAATGTCTGAGTTTTGGCTGTCACACTGGGGTGTGCTCCAGGCTAGGGATGCTGTTAAACACCCAGCAATGCATGTGACAGCTCCCGACAGCAGAGAATTATCGGGCCCCAAAATGTCAGTGGTGCTAAGGTCAAGAAACTCGAGTTCACATTGAGAACCCACATTTCTAAGAAACAGGGCCTCTGGGCAGAGTGGCCAGGAACCCTGTCACTCATCTACTCACGAGCCCCCCAGTCCACAGGCCTCCAGAGGCACTTCTGGGAAACCCAGGACTCCATGAGCCCAAGCTGCCCGGCAGGGCCAACAGAATGAGGCCCACATGGGCTCTTGGGTTCTTCATGACCCAGCTCTGCCCCCAACCTCAGCTCCTGACCTCTCACCCTCAGATCTGGCCACGCCGGGCTGCCTGGTGCTTTGCCATGACTGTGCTCTCTGTCACCTCCTCACCTTGCCACATTCCCTTGGCCAAGAATGCCCTCCCTCATGCCCACTCCTTTTCGGGCCCTCTTGGGGTGAAGTGCCTGACCCAAGCTCCACAGGCCTTTTGCTTTCTCCTTTCACTGCACTTATCACACTGAATAGCAATTACTCTTTGCAACTTTCCAGGAACCATGTTTTATTCATCATTGTGTCCCTAGTGTGGGGCCTGGCATGGGGCACGGACCAAGGAATGTAGTGGTGATGTGGCTAAAAGATCTGGGCCCTGGAATTAGCGAGGGAGGCGCCAATCCCACTCCTTCAGGCATCTGCTAGGTCCCTAGGCGGGCAATGGGAAGGTAAACCTAAGGCCCAGCAACAGTCAGAGTGGGAGGGACCCTCAGAGAGCCTCTAGTTCAATCTGCCCATTCCACAGACGGAAACTAAGGTCCGGAGAAGGGAAGCAATTTGGCCAAGATCACACAGGGGTTAGCGACAGAGCCAGAACTCATCCCAAGGCTCCTGTAAGTATCCCTCCTGGCAGAATGGGCACCAGGCCCATGCCCCCAGACTTGGCAAAGGCATCCCCCGGAAGGTGAGGGGCTCGTCGGGGCCCCAAGGCAGATGGCAGGCGGCAGGCACATGCACCTTGTCCTTGGCCCATCCTGTCCCCCTCTCCAGCCCCCAAACTGGGTGGAGCAAGGAGGAGTGGGGACAGGAGGAGCAGGTAAGGGGGTACCTCGGTCTCCAGCTGGCGTGGATCCGAAAGAAACTCCGTTTATTACTAAACATCTGGCTGGAAAGTTGAGAACAAGACACAAACAGAGGTTAGTGGGAAAGAGACAGGTGGGCAGAGCATGGGGAGCTGCCAGGTGGAGCTTGCCTCCTGTTGCTGGTAGGAGAGAAGGCCCCCCGATCCTCCAGCCCACATTCCCAGAATGTAGACGTTCTCGAGCTTTGCATGAGGATCTCCTAGGGAGAATGCTGAGTAAGCAGACTTCTGTGTTTGTTCTCCAGAGATTCTCCTTCTGGGGGCCTGGGGAGAGGTCTAGCCATCTGCATCTTCAACAGATACCCCACAGGATGCTGATGCAAGAAGCCAGTAGACCATGCTTTGAAAAACACTGCTTTGGCATGTCATCGCAAAACCCCAAAGAGAGGAGGCCATGCCGGGCCCCAGGAAGTCCTGCTCCTTGTCATCCTGGGAATGTGCTCGATCTGGACCCATCCACAAGCACCGCTGAGGGTGTGGCCAGTCAGAGGTGTGTATGTATACATGTGTGGGGTCCCACTGGGGGCACCCACCCCATGGGGCCCAGATAGCCAAGATTAAGGATATGGTCATTGAACCTGAGTCTGGTGCCTGACCTCCAAGAAGTCATGGCTCAGCCCCCTGGGGTCCCTCGGCAGAAGGGACCCTCCACCACCACCGCCATGAGCCCCAGCCACACACACTCCAGGGCAGACAGACAGAAAGCTAGAAGTTAGTGACAGCCAAGCGCTCAGCAATAATCTGCTTCTAGGCCTTGGGGGGCCTAGAGACCAAGTGTAGCTGTGAGGGGAGGTACAGGTGCTGGTCTCCAAGCTAATCTCTATTCCTAGAGCCTTCCCCAGGTGAGCTGAGACCAGAGTGAACTGGAAGCCACAGAGCACCGTGGCTCAGCTGGGCAAGATTGCACCAATGCCAAAGCTTTTGAGTTTCTGCCTGAAGATGGGATAACAACGACAGCCTTCAGGCCACGATAGAGAATCTCAGTGGGGCTGCACCGTGGATGCCCCTCCAATTTGCTGCTGGCCTGGCCAGGCCAGTCATGCTTCCCCTGCCTCCAGCCCCAGACCTGGAGGGCTCCACCCACTTCCTGCTAAGCCCCTGGCCGGAAGTGTCCTCTCTGAGAACAGGGAAGGAATGCTGCTCCCGGCGTCATCTGCATGGAAACTACCTCCTCACAGAAACCAAGGGAACGGAGAGCTCCTTATCAGTTTAAATATCACTGATTTTCTGCCCAGAACCCAGAGGCTCAGAGTGATTTGATGGCTTTCGCAAGGACACACAGCATCAGGTGGCAGAGGCAAGCTTTCTCCGCACCGCCTCCTCCTGACCACAGAGGGGCTCGCCTCTGCTCCCCTCCCTTGTTCTGGGCCCCGGGCTCAGCATCACACCTGAGGCTCCAGGCCCTGATGCCTGGCTGGCTGATGCAGGGATGACTTGTGAAGATGAGACAAAATAAAGAAATGGGTAGAGGGCAGGTAGGAAATAAGGCGGGATCACATCCTTGACCTCCAATCTATACCTCCAGAGGGGCAGCCACTTTCCCAAACTGTGAGTGAGGGCACTTCCCTTATCCAAAGAGGCTTAAAATTCCACTATTATGAACATTTATGTGGGAGTAAACATTATTTCTTGGTTCTTCTTTCAAGATGCACAAGCTCCAGGCGAGTCAGGTCAAAGGGAAGAAAACTGTTGGGAGCAGCAAAATGTCCCTCGGTAAGGAGGAAAGGCATTGTGGGAGAATCCCAGGAGGATCCTCTGGGTTAGCGAAGCGATGGACAAGGGTCACACAAGACAAGAGCATTAGTCATTGGTTGAGTTTACGTAGGTCCTACAGCGGTTCTTAGTCACAGAGCTCTCTCTCCAGCTGGCATCTCGTTCCCAAGAGGTAAGTTTCATGTCTAGCCCTTCCTAGAGAAACATGCTGGAGGAGGGGTCCCTGCCCTCACACCCCAGGATGGTGTCCACGATTACCTGAGCCGTATGCACCTGTGGCCAGCGGCCTCCTCCTCTCTCCAGCTTCCGGGGAGGGATGGGGGTGCAGGGATGGAGGAGTGAGGGGAGCAGGTGGAAACAGAGAGAGAAGAAGACAATGGAATGAGTGGAGGAGGTGATAGGAAAGGATGGTGTGGACAGATTCCCCCGCTCTCCCAGGTGACAAAAACGATGAGTCCAGCCTGGCCCTTCCAGAGAGGCTCTTGGCCTGTACCTGATGATACCTGAGAGTCCCCAGAGCAGGCCCAGACACCCATGTAGTAGCTGGAGGCAGGTCTGAGAGAGGATGAGACAGAGAATGAAGAGGAAGAGGAGAAGCAAGAGGAGGCGGTGGCCCCACAGGGCCCCTACCTTTCCCCAGGGCAGAAGGAGGCGCTGCCTGGCCGGTGGCAGGTGGCAACGGGCGGGTAACGGGAGGGCGCTCCATCAGGTACTGGCGCCCGCCGCACCTCGAGGGGCCGTAGGCCCCCATTGCGGGCCCGTTGCACGTGCTCAAACAAGAGGGCCAGCTCTCTGCAGGAGAGGGCACCATCAGCGGCAGGCAGGGCCCTGACACCACCCCCTCACCCAGTGGGCACTGAGCTCCTAGCTCACATCCCGCCAGGCCCTGCCTCTCTAGTGCTCCAGGGGTCAGGATGGGGGAGGCGAGCCTTCCGCCTTCCCTTTCTACTCCTGGGGAATCCGCAGGGATGCCAAGTGTGGTTGTGCAGGCGTGGCCCACTCCAGAGCACCTTCACCAGGGGCCCAGTGGGAGCTCAAGTCCAGCTTGCTCTGCCCATCAAGCTGACCACCTGGATGTGGAGCTGTGCCTTCCCGAAGACCAACAGCAGCCCTGAACTCCTCGCCCTCCACATATGACTCTGGGTTTTAGGGGGGAAACTGAGGCTGAAGAGGGAGACTTGATAGAGTGACTAGGCCAGCTTCCTTCCCCTGCAGCTCTGGGTTCTTAGAGACCAGATTTGGGGCTCAGCTTCTGCCTAACTCTCCAGGCATTTCCTGTTTCCATAACCCAAGGAAGCTGTCTCCCCTTTCTGTATAGATGAAGAAACTGAGGTCCCAGGGGCAGAAGGCCCAGTGGATCCAGAATCCCCAAACCAAGCTCTGTCCCTCTTACCAGAGGACCAAGGACTCCCTTACCCCAAAACCCTCCCTCCCCCTCACACGCACATCATATTTCTAACAAACCAGAGCCTGTACCACTCCCCAAGGCCTGGGCTTGAGTCCTTAGGGCTCCTCCTGGAAAGGGTAGCTTCTTCTAATCTAACTACCCTCCTCATCTTTGAGATGGGAACTTGCCTCTGTCAGGTGGAGAGATGGGGGTAACCAGTGTGATTATAGGAGCCCCCCTTCCCAGCCCCATCTCTCCAACTCTTCCCCTGGGAATCCCCCAGGGCTGGGAGGGAGCAGGGAGGGGGGCAGGCAGGTGTAGGGATGAGTGTGATCGTGCAACAGCTGCTCTTGAAGAACTAATGAGGCAAAAAAAGGCACCCGCAGAAGCGCTGAGCACAGCAGCCTGGCCCGCCTTGACACCCCCTTGATGCCCGCCTGCCCATGGGACCCAGCCGTGCTCTGTGGTCTTCATTCCTGCCTGAGGGCCTGGCCCAGCACCTGGCCACACAAACCTTGATGATGCTATTAATAACCCCCTGCACAGAGCCACCCCTGTACAGTCTTACCCCGGCCTGGACCAGTGGGGCAAACTCACTTCTGGGCCCTAAGGCTGCTGCCTGGCACAGTAGAAGGAGGTACACATTCACACACAGGGGTGCTATGCGGGCCCTTGCACCCAACTTTGGCACACCCATTCTTGCCCATCCTACACTTTCTCAGCTGCAATACACCAGGCTGGCAAGAGCTAACATTGCCCCCAACTCAGACTGAGGGGGGATGAGCTGGCCGTGCCACTGCCCTGAGTGGTGTTGACTCTGAATAAGCATGAGCACTGCCAGCTCTCCAGGGCTCAGGGTTCAGGGGGAGGGGCAGGACTCTACCCCCTGCCCTGTGTTCAGTGTCCACAGCCTTTCCTGGGCATAGAGAGTGGGAGAGGACCCTCCAGGCTCTGAGTTAGGTAGGATCTGCAGAGCCAGCCCCAGATGCTCCCTTGGGAGCTGTCACCCCTTTCCCACCCTCCAGGGCTGAGTCCCAGCCACTTGTCCTCAAGTGGCATTACTAACCCTAACCCCACCCCCCCACCCCCGCATCAGGGCCTACCTGAAGGAAGGAAGGACACTGTCGTAGTAGTACCAGGTGGCCGTCAGGTAGGCCCGGCTCATGTCGGTGGAGTATAGGCGCCATGCAGCCTGGTGGTATGGGGGAAGGGAAACAGTGGACAAGCCATCAGTGAGGGCTCTCGGCCCCCCACCAGCCCTCGGCCCCTGAGAGCACCCAGGCCTTGGGCCAGACGAAGGTGCGCAGAACCAAAAGCCAGTTCCAATTCCAGAGCCCCAGCAGGGCCCGCCAAAGAAATGGTGGCCTAGAGAGAAATGATTTCCCCAAGGTGATGAGCAGATCAGCCTCCGAGGCAAGGGCCTAAGAGGGTGGCCGTGAAGATCTGGGGTTTGGTCACGAGGCAGACGTGGGTGTCCAACCCCAGCTGTGCCCCTATGAGTGTGGGCCAGTTCAGTAAAGCTGCAGAGCCTCAGTTACCTCATCTGTAGAATGGATGTAATGCGACTTACCTAACCAGGTGTTGTGAGGATTAAGTGGATGAATGTATGTGAAATGACAAGTGTAGTGCCCGACACATAGTTGGCACTCAAATGCCAAGTTCCCCATTAGACTCTCCTGT
This sequence comes from Macrotus californicus, assembly GCA_007922815.1. NCBI lineage: Eukaryota > Metazoa > Chordata > Mammalia > Chiroptera > Phyllostomidae > Macrotus > Macrotus californicus. Next base: position 185,111 of record VMDR010000172.1, read on the forward strand.
TATCTCCTTCACTCCAGCTGATAGATATCTGTGCATTGTGTATTTGATTAACGTCTTTCCTCCTAGACTGTCAGCAGTGTCCTGGTCCCCACTGTATCCTCTGGCGCATGGTAACTGTTCTGCAAATGTTTGAGGAATGAATGCTGACTGAGTGAATCATTATTACTAATAATAACCCCACCCCATCTTTCCCAGCTGCCTGTCACTGCCCCTGGGGTTGAGGAGGGAAAGATAGAGCATCACCTCCCTCAGCATTCATGGACTTGCAGGCTTCCTCTGCAGCAGGAGGGATGAGCGCCAGACAAGAGGAAGGTCTGTTTCCTTCCCTCCAGGTAAGAGGAAGAGCCAGGGAGGGACTGTGAGTGGGGTGGTCAGCGAGGGCAGGGAGGCATGGAAGATGTTAGGCAGGATGAAGTAGAACTGGCCCTGCATGCCCCCCTTTTTGGGGTGCCCCCTGCCCTTAACAGACTGCCCACGGATGAACTCCACAGCCAGGCGCTCTCCCAGGACAGGAATATTTTTACTTCCTGCTTGCACAGGCCCCTGGCTTAGGCTGGGGAGCAGCTGCCAGACTGTCTCATTAATTATGGGCACCACAATACCAGCTGTCTCTCGACATGGACAATGCCAGCCGCCTGCCCCTACATTGCCCCTTGGAAGGCCAGCTCCCCGGGGACAGTGGCCATTGTGCCCCAGGGGATGCTGAGAAGGAAAGACTGGGCTGGTAGCTGCAGATAGCAGGGATGGGGAGCACAATTCCATCAAGGGGAGGAGAGATAAGGAGGGATGAGTCAGACTTGGGGTGGGGGTCAGAGGGTGGCAGGCATACATGGGCTGTGCCAACATTCCCTGAACTGTTCCTGCAAGAGTGTCTCTTGTACACATTCCTGACCAGGGAGAAGCCAAGGCTGAGTCACAGTCACACAAATCAGAGCTCTTGTCTCAGCTCATGCCCCGTCAGAGTGCCTCAGTGCAGTGGGGGAGCCTGGGGCCACACACTCCGGTTTTCCACCCCGCCCTTCTAGCTGCCACTTCTCTGTCTCCTTGGCTGGCTCAGCTTCTCCTGCCCAGCCACGAAATGCTGAGGCTCCTAAAAGCCCAGTTCTGGACCATCTTCTCTGCTCCTGTTTCCTCTCCCCACTAGGGGAGCTCATCCACGCCCAGGGCTTTGTTACCCGCCATAAGCGAGGGCTCTACGTGTCTGCCCAGCCCCTTCCTCTCCTCTCAGCTACACACCTGCACATCCAGTTGCCTGCTCAACATTGCCACCCGGGGGCTCAGAAGACCCTTGGCCTCCACATGCAGTAGCCAAACTCATATTCTTCATGTCCCAAATCTGGTCCCACTCCAGGGAGCAGGGCCATCAACTATCCCATTGGGCAAGCCAGAAACCTGGAAGTCACCCTGCCATCTCCCTCTCCCTTATTCCAGATAGCATTCATTTCACCTCCTAAATATGTAGCATCTGCCCATTTCTTTCCATGTCACCTGTCGCAACCCTAGTCCACATCACCCAGCAACCTGCTTCACCCACACTGTTGTCAGAGTCTCTTCTCTGGTCTCCCACACATACCCGAGTCACGCTCCAATCCATTCACCACTTCTCAAAACACAAATCAGACCATGCCACCCTCTCCCCTCCTTCAAACTTGTCAATGGTTCCACGTGGCTCTTAGGAAAGAGTTAAACTCCTCCCTGTGGCCCCCAGGTCTGGGCCTGGCCCACCTATCCACTATCCACTCTTCCTTAAGCCTTCTGTTCCAGCCCTGCTGGCTGCCTCCAAGTTCACCCAACACACCAGGACCTTTACATATGCTGTCCCCTTATCCTGAATGCTCCCCCTTCACCCGGTCACCTAATTAACACCTGCCCATCATCCAGCTCTCAGCCCAAGTGTCATTTTCCCAGGACAGTCCTCCCTGAATCCCCTTTCAAGGTCCCCAGTTAAAAGTTCTTCAGAGAACCATTTCTTTCTTTCAAGGTATTGATCTCAGTTCGTGGGGACAATGGTCATTGGTGTGGGGAGGGCTCATGGGATGAATTGAGAATGAAGGTGTTCAGAGTGGAACAGGCTTGCTGCTGGCTGCACAGCTGACAGCGCCTCTACCAGGCACCCAGGGCCTCTCGTCCAGGTATTCCACTTCAGGCCCTGGAGAGCTGGAACCTGAGTTGGCCAGTGGGGCAGCTCTGGCTAATCCTAAACTGGGCATCTGGTACACAGGGACATTTTCAACAATCTGAGTCAGCATCCCAGCTCTGTTCCTGACTTGGCATATGACCCAGAAAAATCACATCTCCTCTCTGAGCTTCAAAGTGGAGTCACAGTTGTGAAGCTGGGACACAAGAGTCAGCACACAGTGTTGACACACCAATTCAGTTCAGGGGCTTCCTAGGCATCCCGTACCTGGATGAGGTTGGCCGCTGGCATCCTGCGCTTCTCAAAGTGCTTCTGCCGGTGTTGCTCCTGCACCTTCAGGGCAAAGCCAGAGCCCAGGATGCCCTAGGGGGATAGGCATGGCTGGGGGAATATGGAAGTGGGGACAACAATAGGCGATGTCTGCCCCTCTGAGGTGCCCCCCACTGCTAAAGCAGAATAAAGGCTTAGCAGGCTCTGCCCCCCAGCCCTCCTCTCCCCCAGGCTGGGGGATCCTAGGCAGACCAGGACTCACAGCAGGCAAGGCAAAGAAGGAGATGCCTAGTAAGGCAAAGCCGGCAGCCAGGACCCTGCCAAGCCATGTGTGAGGCGTCTTGTCACCATAGCCGATGGTCGTCAGTGTAATCTGGGAACACAAGTGGGTTACCCACAGGGCTGGTCACAGGGGCCACCCACAAGAGTTGCTGAGGGCACAGACAGATGGAAGCCTGATCATCAGGGAAAGGGCCCCCACGGTTGCTCACAAGGGGCTGATCATGGGGATTGGTTAGGGGCACGGACAAATTCCACCCCACCCCAGCCCCAAGCAAGAGTACAGGTCAGGGGGCCTTGACATCTGGGACTAGATGGGGCACAAGCAGGTCCACTGGGGCAAGTTGGGAGGCTAGCATACAGGCTGGTCATTGTGGGGGGAGACTCTCAACCGTAGCAGGGAATACAGGGACAGGTGCAACCCTGAATCGAAGGTCACAATGGTCAGGGATGGTCCTAAGGAGAAGGGTGACCCTATACAGACCCTCACCTACCGTTCCCCACCAGAGTGAATCAGCGTAGGAGGAGAAGTCGGAGTTGGCGTCCTTCTCAGCCAGATAGACCAGGAAGGAGGCAAAGATGAGCACCAGGAACCCGATGTACCAGGCGGTGATCAGCTCCTGCGGGGGGGGGGCAGCAACGGGTGAGAAGACCAAAGTAAAAAGGCATGAGGAAGTGGGGAACGCTGTGCCCACCCGCGAGAGGGGGGAGGCTCCCAGAATGGCCGATGATAGGTGTTGGAGAAGCGATAAAAATACCCAACCTCTTTGTACAATAGCTCCCTGGCAGGCTTCTAACCGCCTTTCTTAGCGCCTCCCATCAGGGAGGCCCTGCTGCTCCTTCCTGAAACTGCGGGACCCTCTTAAAACTGCAGGGCACGCCCCGACCCCGCCCTTGACCCTCCAGGTTCCAGGCTTGGTCCCCAAGCCCATCTTGTCCCGCCCCCTCAGACCCCGGCCCAGCTCCCCACTCTGCTGTGCACGTACACTGCCAACCCAGAAGTTTCTAAGTGAGACCTTCAAGCCCTACACCTAAGGCCCTGCCTCTTGGCCTGGTCAAGACTCCTAGACCTCGCTTTGGCCTAGATTCCGAACCCCCACGCTTTATCTTACTCCTTAGGCCCTGAGTCCAGACCTCCAGGCCCCACCCCGGTACCGCCTCCCTCCCCCTCCGGCCCCGCCCCCCACCCCGGCCAGATTTGGCGGGTTTCTGACACGCCCCCAGCAGGGCCTAACCTTGCTGTGAGCGTAGACCACCGAGCCCAGCAGCTTCCAGGTGCCACCGCGGCGGTCCATGCGCACCATGCGCAGGATCTGCAGGAAGCGCATGCTGCGCAACGCGGACGTGGCAAAGATGTTGCCCTGCGTGCCCGCGGCGATGACAGCCACTGAGGCCACGAACACGATAAAGTCTGCGGGGGCAGGGATGGTGAGGTCACAGCCTGCGCCAGCAAACCAACCCACCCTGTGCCAGAAGCCCGAGGTGGGATCTGGGATCGTGGGATCGTGTGGGGGATTGGGAGGTTCCACTGAGTCAGTGCCAGTAGCCAGGGTTAGGCCAGGGATGGGGTCCGGAGGTCAACCCTGGGGCTTGGGGTCAAGGGTCAGGTACGGGGTAGTTTGAGGAAAAGACTTTAGGTTTTATTACCGATGACACAGAAAGGTTTTCTGGCAAAGCGGAAGCGGCCCTGCCATCCTCGGTAGCGGCAGCAGCATCCAGCCGACCAGACACGGATGATGTACTCCAGGCCGAACACGACGATCATCACAAATTCCTGTGGGGCCAGGGGCCTGAGTTCTCCCCAGTCTCCAGGGCCAGGGCTCAGGTCACACAGCCCAGGAAAAGCCTGGCGTCCCTGGGGGAGGGGTACTAGGATCCCTCAAACCACCTCTGCTGGATGTTCTTCCACCTGGATGAGCCTGAGGAGGGCTCTTGAAGGCAAGTGGCACCTTGCACAGAGACCGAAGGCCCAAGTCTGTCCTCTCTTTCCGGGCACATGAGCTGCATGCGGTTTTCTCCTCGCCCCACCTTCCCCCTCCCGGTCACCCCAGACTCTCAAAAGCACACTGAGTGACATAAAGGGTGGCCGTCTTTCAGCTGTCACCCTCCCAGATGCTTCTGGTTAGGGAGAAAAAAACAAAACAAACAACAAACATCTCACTGGGGGTGGAGTTAGCAGTTTGGGTCCTGAGAAGGAGTCAGCCCATCATAAGCTCTGATCCCCCAACACCTACTGCACAGCAGGAGAGGAAACCCAGGGAGGGTCAGCCGCCAGCTCAGGGAACACAGAGCAGGGCAAGCCGCTCCCTGGGCCATGATATGAGAAGCCTCTCTCCAGCATTGGCCCTGAACCCAGAGATGCCACTGCAACAGCCGCCCTCAGACGAGGACTCCAGCACTCACCAGGATGAGGAGACACTCATTGGCAAGTTCCTGGTGCTCCTGGATAGTGGACAGAACGGACAACACCAGGCAGCTGAACACCAGCAAAAATCTGCAATTGCAGCATGAAGGGAAGGGTTAGACTGCTAAATGGACAGGCTAGCCAAGGAGCCTCCGCAGGGAGCCGTAGAGTCAGAGAAGGAGGGAAGCGTTATTTGAGAAGAGCTATCTGGAAAGCAAATAAAAGACTCAGAATCAGACTTCCCTGGAATTGTGGCTCTGTGCTGAACACCAGAAGGAGAAGCCCCCAGGCTCTGGGCTACTGAGCTCACAGGCACCTTCCAGTTCTCTCCACTGCCCTCAGCGCAGGCTGCGGTTCAGAGAGGTAGTCACTCAGCCTCAAGTGGTGGGTTGTTCTGGGCTGGCAGTGGGAACAGACTGGCCCAGGGTCCCACAGTCAGGAGCACGTTGGGGTTCAGCCACTGTCAAGTGTGGCCTCAGCCCCTGGCTCAGATTCAAGGTTGTCTTAAGAGAAGTGCTCCAGAGATCAGATGGGGGTGGGCAGGGAAAATCAGTGACTAAGAGAGGGGAGGGATACCCCATTCTCTAATCCCTAAAATGGCAAAAAGCATGGCTTCATCTGCAGAATGGAGCCAACTGCCCCTACCTTTATGGGCCCCTGAGAAATTAAATAATGAGACAGCTATGGGAAGAACGGGGGTCAGGGAGGACAGGTAGGGGAGAAGGACGCAGAGCGGGAGAGGGTGTGAAGAGGGGAATCAGGCAGCAAGGAACCACGCCATGGAGGCCTGGAACTCCCCTGAAGGCAGCGGAAAGTGACTGAGTGGCCCAGAGCCAGATGTTTAAGCAAGGAAGGAAATTTAGAACCCAACCCCTCCACCATTTCCCTCAACCCCAGCTGTGCACATGCACAAACTGAGGCCCAGAGAACGAAAGGCATTATCCAAGGTTACTCAGTGTGTCCGGAATGAGACTAGAGCCAGGGTTCCTAACTTTCCAGTGGATGAGCAGAGGGAGAGGGCACGAGGGCAGAAGCCAGTGGCCTCGGGAGGCAGTGAATGCGTGAGGCAGGCAGGATGAGAGGCACAGCTGCAGATGCAGCAAAAGGGAACGCAGCTGGGCTTCAGGACACGTTGCTCTTTGGGATGGGGTGGGAGATGCTGGACATGCCTGTGCCCTGGAAGAGGAGCCTGAAGGAATGGACTTCTCTGGAAACACACCCCTTGTGGACTGACCCACTGCCTTCCCCAAAGGTCCCCAGAGTCTCCCCACCTGGGACTGCTGATGCTGCATTCTGCCTAAAACACATCACCGTGGTAGCGTGCTGAGGCTGCTCATCCTTCCCCCACCGACTCTCCCTGCTCTGCAGGGCCCTCTGGGATGCCCCCTGCCCTACTGTTCCCTCCCAGTGCTGGTGTCCCCCTGGTATGTGGCCCAAGTCACTTTCTGCACGGCTTTATTTGTGTTTATGTTTCATGGAGACAAGGGCATGGCCTGGGAGTCAGAGGGCTGGGTTTGAGTTCTAGTCCTGCTGTGTATGTGGCCCTGGGAAAGCCACCTGCCTTTTCTGAGCTGGTCTCCTCACTTGTAAAGCAGGGGCTCACAGGAGGAAAAACATGGTTAGGGCATGGGTCCACCATGACCCACTTACACCTCCTTGGAGAGGCACTCCCAGCCTGCTTGGAGGGCAGGCACAGAGCTGCGCCCCAGCACACGGCCCTGGGTGAAGGAGTAGGAGGCAGATGTCAGTAAAGGGCTCTGAATGAATGAATGAGGGAGGAGGAGGCGGCCTCCTTAGCCAGTTCCAGACAAGAGCTAAGTCAGCGAAGACAAGGCACAGGGGAGAGCACCAGCTCCTCCTGTTCAATTATTAACCACAGAACACGCAGTGGCCACATTCGCTGGGGATAGGAACTGTCGCCAGCACAGGGCTCAAGGGCGGAAGGGCCCTCCCTGAGGTCATCTCACCCAGCCCCGTCCTCTGGGAAGGGCCATAGCCAAACCGTGATGTACCTTTCCCCCAACACTGGGCAGTAACCGTTCAGTCCCATTGCTCAACCACCCGAGGGGCTGCCTGCTGGGTGTTTCAAAAAAATGTTTTCTCAACATTTTTCCATTACACCAGTAGTGACACAAATTCACAATGGGTTAAGTGAAAAAAGCCCACTAGAAAACATGAAGGGCAATGTGATCCCAACCCTTAAAATGCAGGTGTCTTTTGTATGCCATACACTGAGCGTCAGCGGGACTTGTCTTCCAGTGGCAAAGTTTAGGGTGACGTGGCTTTTGTTTTGCTTTTTTGCTTCTCTGCATTTCCCAATATTTTTTAGTATAAACATGGGTAGCCCTGGCTGGTGTGGCTCAGTGGGCTGAGCGCCAGCCTGTGAACCAAAGGGTCACCGGTTTAATTTCCAGTCAGGGCAATGCCTGGGTTGTGGGCCAGGTCCCTGGGTGGGAGCGAGCGAGAGGCAAATACTGGTGTTTCACACACTGATGTTTCTTTCCCTTTCTTTCTCTCTCCCTTCCCCCTCTCTCAAAAAACCAATAAATAAAATCCTTTCTAAGAAAGAATAAACATGCGTAATCACAAACTAATATTTTAAAACATTTCCTTAAAAATACAAACGGGAGGGGGTAAAGGGAGTGGGAAGCCACTGTCAACCCTGCCCCATCCCTTTACACGACAGCCTTTGTCATTAAGCAGGTGTGACAGTGTGCCAGCCTCTCCCCAGAGCCCAGCTCATGTGTCCAACCGCTTACTCAGCGTCTTTCCTTGGATGTCTAGTGGCCTGTCATACCGAATGTGTCCAAACACACACTTGTGATTTGCCCTCAAATTCTGCTCCTCTCCAGTCTCCCCATCTCAATAATGACACCGCCCAGGGACTGGGGCCGCACACCTGAGTCACCCTGACCCTCCTTTCCCTGACCCTCTACATCCCGTCCTTTAGAGATTTCTATTGGCTCTGCCTTCAGAATAATCCCTGGACAGACCACGGCTCACCATCCCGACTCAGCCACCACCTTCTGGCCCCTGACGGGTCTCTTGGCTTCCACATTGGCCCTGCTGTCTTCCACTCTCTTCAAAGCAGCCAAGTGACCCTCCTCCGGAGCAAAACCAGAAACCATCCTCCTCCTCACAGTCCTCTACTGACTTCCCATCCCACAGAGAGCGAAGCCCAGCCCCTCGGTACAGCACATCCAGCCAGGCCCTCTGACACCTGCCCCCACCCCCACCTCTTGAACTTGATCTCCCCTCTCAACCCAGGACCACTGGGCTCCAGCATTCTGGCCTCCTTGCCCTTGCTGGAACACACCAAATGTTCTTCTACTTCCAGGCTTTGCACTGACTTTGCTGTTTTCTCTGCCTACTTATTGCTCCCTTACTCGTCCACGTCTCCATTCAAACATCACTTTCTAGGAGTCCCCAAGCACCCCTCTCCAAAATAATGGCCCCACCTGCACTCTCTCTCACCTTATCCTGCTTTATTTATTGATATTTTCATAGCACTGTTGAAAGACTGAGTAAATGAATAGCAGAATTTCAAGTTAAACAAACATCAGGACATCGTGTCACTGAAGCCCCCAGTTTGTACCCACTGAAGAGGCTCCCAAAGCTTTTAACACATCCATCTCTGACCCATTGGTCCCCCCAGGATCCTTCCTGAAAAGGGAAGAGAAGGGGGTCCCCCCCATTCTGTGACTATTCCACTCATTCAGGAGGGCAGCAAGGAGGAGGCAAAGGGTTTGCTTAGAACTGTGGCTCTCACACCATGGCAGGTACCAGAATCACCTGGAGGGCTTGTTAAAATAGTGATTTGTGGGCCCCACTCCTGGAGTGTCTGCTTCAGTAAGTATGAAGTGAGGCCTGAGGATCTGCATCTCTACAAAGTTCCCTGGTGATGCTAATGTTGCTCCTCTGGGGACCACACTTGGAAAATCCCTGATGTAGCTAATGGGAATGGTTGTGGTTGACCAGTTATTAGCTACCTCAAGGCTTTTGAAACAACTGTAATTATTGCCTTCTCCCCCCTTTTCCCCCAGCCCTCACGGCCTAGCTCAAATAACTGCCCAGAGAAGCCACAGAGCAGGGGAGCGAGGAAAGCCCTTCTGGGGTGGTGGGTCTCATGCCAGTGTTGGCTTTACTGCTGATTCACTCCGTGACCCTGTAACCGCGCCTGCTGGCCAAGGGTTCCTGCCGGCCAGGCGCTGCGCCAGGCCCACCACACGTACATATACGCGTTGTCACTCTGCACAGCCCAGGGCCAGCAGCACTGTAATCACCCGAGGCTGACCAAGGAGGACATGCAGGCTCAGATTGCTGCACAACTCTGTGAATATATGAAACCCACTGAATTTTCACTTTATACAGGTGTGTGTGTGTGTTATGGTATGTGAATTATATCTTAATAAAGCTGTTATTTAAAAGGAAAAAAAAAGGTAGGAAGAAAGTTAACTAGGCTGTCCAAAGTCACCAGGCTGGGACCTGAACCAATGCCCACCTCACTACCAGGCCATACTATCTCTCCAGGCCTCAGCTCCCCTGTCTGCAACACGAGGTGAGGGATGGCAGCCTTATGATTCTCCAGCAGTGCGGGAGAAGGGAGAGAGGCAGCCGTGAGCTCAGCTCTCCAGATTCTCTGGGATGTCCCTGGAGAAACAGATGTGTGGAGGCTAGAAACTTGCTGATATGGGGTGGGGGCCGGGAGGAGGGCAGGTCCACACAGCAGAAAAGGGTTGCCGTCTAACCTCTCTGAGCCACATTCACTCAAGAAGCAGGAACTGCTGTCTACACTCAGCCAGGTTTATTGTAAAGCTCGAGATGAATAACCTGGACCCCCAAGAAATTAACAAGTACAACAGAGCAGTGACATGATGGACAAAGTGATGACAGGGACATGTTGGAGGTGACAGGGACAGGGGTGGGAGTGCCCCAAGCAGAGGAAGCAGGGCGAGCCCAGGGCAGCCAGTGGGTCCGGATGGTGATGGCCCAAAGTGAGGGGGTCCTGGAGAAAGCAGAGGGGGCCAGATCCATGGGCCTCCAGTGGCACCCTCAGGCATCATGAACATTATGCTAAAGGCCATGGCGAGCCGCTGGAAAGTTCTAGGAGAGAATGACGTGGCCTGATTCGTGTTTCAGGACCACCACTCAGGGGCAGCGTGGACTGTGGGACAGAGGAGGTGGGACCGATGAGGGAAAAGAAGAAGGCTGCTTGATAACTCAGACCAGAGGAAGCTGATGGGGGGAGCACCGAAGAGAAGTGGATGCCCTGGGGAAAGTTCTAGGAAGTAGGACTTGGGGGGACAGTGAGGGAGAAGGGCTCGTTTCCGGTGTGGGCTCTGGGTGGACGAAGGCGCCATGGGTGAGCTCTGACGGGCAACCCCAGTGGAAGAGCAGTGGGGGCGAAGAGCTCCACCACGGACATGCCAAGATGGAGAGGGCCATGGACACGGGCCAGCACTCGGGCATGAAGAGACAGACCCGAGCCGGAAAGGCAGACTTGGGGAGCATCAGGGTAGAGGCAGTGAGGGACTGAGGCTGTGGGAGCAGCTGAGACAGTCCAGAGGGCACATGGCAAATTTAGAGGAGGTCCCCATGGAACCCCCAATGTGCAGAAGGAGGAAAGCCCATCCACCTAGCCTGGGAAGGAACAGCCAGCAAGACGGGAGGGAAACCAGAGGAGCGAGGTGCCAGGTCAAGAGAAGAAAGCATTTCAAGACGGAGGGAGTGGATGACAGTGTAAAATGCCACCAAGAGGTCAAGCGAGATGAGCCCTGAAAAATGTTCATTGGATTTTGTGACAAGCTGGTCCCTGGGCACCTTGGCCAGGGCAGCCTCAGGGGGAGGAAAGGACCAGGGCAGACCCATTGTGGTGAGGAAGGGAGAGGGGCAGTGAGGAAGCAGAGACGGAGAGTACAGCAGGTACAACTATTTTAAGAAGTTTGACGCAAAGAGTAGATGCTGAGATGGGCAGCTGGAGAAAGACAGAGCACAGAAGTTTGTTTTAAGACAAGAGAACCAGAGTGGAGGAGAGCGGGAGAGGGAGGGAGGGATCCGTGGATGAAGCCCCCAGAGCGGCAGGGAGGCAAAGGGCTGGTGCTGAGCAGAAAGGCTTCCCTAGTGGCAGAGGAAAAGGGGGAGATTAGGTGGGGGAGGAGGGTGGGAGACAAGGGAAGCTCAGAGAGCTCCCACGGGAGTCCGACTTCCGCTGTGAAGAGGCGGTCAGGTTCACTTCTCAGAGGTGGGGAGCTGGGGGGGTTGGAGGGGTCGGAGGAGGTTTGAGACAGTCTGTGTCAAGGATGGGAGCAGGACCCGACCAGGCCCTGGAAAGGGGTGCCCTGAGGACACGGGACTATTACCCCCAACAGTGAAGTGGGAGGAAAATTCTAGAATATCACAGGTGCTCCACGCATGCATTTTTGGGTTTGTTTGGGGTTTTTTGTTTTTGTTTTTAAGACCTGATGACCCTGAGGGGGACATGCCCCCCCAAATCAGGCTAAGGTGAATGCAGAACCAGGCCTTACCCCTTCCTTCCTCCTGGGCTTCCTTCCTTCCTTCCTTCTCTCTCGCCAGTGTCCTTCCTCCCAGACAGCTCTGCCAGTGTCTGCCACCTGCTTGGCCACCAGCTGTCTCCCTCATCTGGCCTTGGGAGTATGTGACCCCTCCCTCAGCCTCCAGACCAGGACCCCAGAGGCAAGGATCTGTCTTCCTTCCTAAGGACAGATGGGTGCAGTCTGTCCCCACCTAGCCGAGGTTCCTGGAGGGCAGAGGCCATGACCACCACCACCTTCTGGAGGAAAGAGGCTCCGTAAGCCCCAAACCAGAGCTGGCGCTACAGAAGGGACTTCAGCTAGACCTGACAGGCACTTCCTGATGGGGGGTAGGGTGGCCTGGAGGGCCCCAGGCTCCTCTGGGAAGAACAGACTCTGAACTTTCTCTTGCAGGGGGATTAAGGGGAGGGCCAGTCAGCCAGGACTCAGAGCAAGGCTCTTTCCAAGAATCCTCAGGGGCTGGAACGAGAAGTTTCCCCTGATCCAGCGATTCTAAATATGGCCAAGGGAGCAAAAGCATGTGACCCAGGGCCCCACATCAGGGCTGCTGCATGGCCACTGCTTCTCTGGGCCAGGGGCGGGCGCTGGGGCTCAGGGTGACAGATGAGGTCTCACTGGGGCCTCAGTTTCACTGTCTGAAGTGTGAAGGTGAGGGACAACTCAATGAGGGATGAAGTCCCTTCAGTCTCATGACTCTCCAGTAGTGGGGTGGAAGGGAGCGGACTGGACCTGAGCTCAGTTCCAGATTCTTTGAGGGTGTCCCTGGAGGGACAGCAGCCACCAGCACATAGTAAAAACTATGACAAAAACGCCCCCTTGGAGGACCAATTAGAAAAAGGCATTCCCTTTTGCCTGAAAAATTATTAAAAGTTGAATTCTCCGGATGGCCCCTTTAAAAACAGGTGTCCCTTGCTCTGAGCTGACCACCCCTGAGCGCAGCCTTGATTCAGCACCACTGGCATGTTCTCAGCCAGGCCCCTTGGCAGGCACAGGATGCCCGAGGATGAGGGGAGCCCTGGGAGCGGGCCCAACAGCCACCGCAGCCCTGGAAGGGCCGACTCTTTGTGGTACCACCGATTCACTAAGAACTGGAAACTGACCCAAGGAAGGTTCCCCTCAGTTGGGCTCAGCCAGTCGGACTGTGTCTTTCGGGAATGGAGCTGAGAACCATAGAGGAAAGTTGGCAGAGGTGCAGAGAAGTGGAGAGGAGACCGCTGCTCCAGAATTTCATCATCCCTTCTTGACTCCGGGAAGCCCAGATGTGCTTCCTGCCACAATGCCGCAAAAGTCTCCCCTTCCCTTGCAGCAGGTACCCTCCACACACCAATTCTTCTTGAGCTAGTACGACTGGTCTCGGTACCACTAAGGCATGGATGGCAGAGTCTTCCGGACCAGGTGTTTAATGAGTCATAGGCTGGTCCTCGCCCACCTGGGCCTGCTCCCAGCCCTCCTACTTGCCCTCACTGCTTCCCTCTGCCATGCCAGCCAACTACCTGGTGTACCAGGTAAGGGGGCTGAGCAACACATGAACAGGAGCCATGGATGGGAACAAGGGAGAGCAGGGCCATCCATCTGCTCAGGGCTGGCCAGGCAGTGCTGACTCCTCAGATAAAGGGAGCATGGGCCTCCCAAGCAGGAGACCAGAAAAGTAAGAGCGAACTAAGGGGTGGAATGCAGGCGGCCTGGGTTTTAGAAACTTAAACAAGACGGGCAATGAAAACTGCCCCCTGGCTCCACCTGACCAGCTCCATGTGGATTTGGGTGACTCAGTCTGACATGCCGAGTTTGGCATAAGATTTCATTTGAAGAAAGAACATTGCTGCTTTTTAAAAAAGGGCAAAATCCACCGACTTGCAGGCTCAGGGCCAAGCTCCTTAACGTGATTGCAAGGAAGGCCCTGGTCCACCCCACCACCTCATTCTCCATCACTCCGTGCCCAACCTGGCACTTCGTACTCCATTATCACGGCTCCAGTCCCCTACAACAGCAGGCAGGGCCTTCTTTCCTTCCCCACCTTTGCTGATGGTGCCCCTCCTTCGGCCCGGCTGACTTAGGGGGAAGCCGCCACCTCAGGCTCCTTAATCTCCTGTCCCTACCTCTAAGCTCACCTTCCTTACAGCATTTTCCTCAGCGCATGAAAAGCCCTGTTTGAGTACCTGCCTCCTCCTACAGACCGGGAGCTGGTTGAGGTCCTGTCCTTTTCACCTCGAATGCCCTGCACCCGACTCAGAGCGTGGCTGGATCTCTGACAGGCACCAGCTACCTTGCCAGTGCACATCCCCCTGCTGGCCACTCCTGACTCCACACCTCAGCCCTCCCTGTTTCCGGCAGGACTGCGAGGGAACCCAGGTGGGCAGCCACTCCAGGAACCACACAGCCCAGAGCCCCCGAGCACCCACTCAGCCACTCACTCATACGTCCGTTCCATAAGTATTTGCAGAGTGCTCGCCACGGGCCGGACACAAAGACAGACAACACCCTGCCTTCAGGGAGCTTACATCTCGCTGGGGGCAGATGGATAATAAGCAATAAAGGCTCAAAATATGGACCAAAAAAGTGGGCTATGCAATAACCCTCACAAGCTCAGGGAGGCCACAGGGCAGTCCCAACAAGGTCAGTGATCAAAAGTAACCACCCAGGCTGTGATCACAGATTCCTAACTGGGCAGGTCACAGCAAATGTTCACGTCCAGGGCCTGGAGCCTCCTTGGCAAAGGTCAAGCTGTATCTTAAGTGAGCTCTGCCTATCATTCTTATGCATCTAGGATAACATGCCTTTGAAATGTCAGAGTAAGTTTTTTTCCCTCAAAGGCACCAGAGATTTCCCCAATTGCCTTCTCCTGCCTCCTTTGTCTACCACCAATGGGTTTCAGGTGCCTTCCTTACATCTCCTTTGCTTCTCGTGTATAATATAAGCTGCAAAACTGTTATTCTCCGGAGCATTTGAGATCTTGCTCCCTGCCATACATTGTCGGTTTAGATCAAACAAACTCCTAAAAATCCTCTGCAGGTTTGGATGTTTTCTACATTGACAAAAACGTCAGATGAGGATGGAGAACAGTTAAGTGGGCTGAGGGGACTAGGAACATTGTGACGGGAGTTGGACGGAGAGGGTTGTATTTTATAGAGAGTGGTCAGGGAAAGCAGCTTTGAAAAAGTGACATTTGAGCAGAGATCTGAAGGAAATGAGGGCGTGAGCCATTCAGGCATCTGGGAGAAGGAAAAGCAAGTGCTGGAGCCCTGAGCAAGAGGGTGCCTGGTGCATCCCAGAGCCATCAAGAAAGAAGTGCTCCCGGAGCCAGTGAGCAAGGGGAGAGTGGGAGGCTGGGAGGGTAGGGAAGTAGAGATGGGAAGCTGATCATTTACTGGCTGTCGTGAGGAATTGGGCTTTTACTCCAAGTGACACGGGGAGTTTTGAGCAGGGGGAAACATGATCTGACTTCTGTTTGCGAAGGATCACACAGGCTGTTGAGTGGTGCAGGGAGAAGATGGGGGAGGGGCGATGACATCTGCCCCAGGAGAGTTGGGGAGCTACTAGTATACTCCAGGCAAGACATGATGGTGACCTGAACAAAGGGGAAGGAGAGGTGGCAAGAGGTATCAAGCACTGACTATATTTTGGCACTGAAAGGTCCCTTAGAGTCAGTCCATTCTCTCGTTTATAGATGGAAAATTGAGTCCCAGAGAGGGACTTGACCTACCTGTGATCATGCGGCAGATCAGAGGCAGAGTGGAGCTGGTGCCCAGATTTCCCACTTCCTACGGTAATTTCTTTTCATTTCTCTGCTTTCTGTAGAAGGATGCAGGCACCTGCCGCTCACCCTCACCTCAGAAACTCCCTCATCCTGCTGCCCTTCCTGTTGTATGCACTGGGTTCGAGGATTGCCCAGGCTTCCAGCTACGTGAGCCTGGCAAGGGTCAGGGTCACCTCTAAGGAGCCCTCTCTCCTCTGAATCAGCAGAACCTGTGCAAAGAGGGGAGGGAGGAGGGAGGGAAGAGTCCAAAACAGGGAAAGAGCTTAGTATCCACCACTTGGTTCTCGGCACTCCAGGAGCAAAAAGGGTACCAAGAGCTGACAAGGTAGAACAGGATCTGTGGGGAGTGCTGGGCCCCAACACTGAGCTCAGCCTGGGAGTCCTGCAGACTCAGCCATTGAGGATCCCACCCAGTGGGAGGTTTAGGGGGCATGGTGGGGGAGGGGCATTTCAATGCCTTTACTACTAATAGGCAAAGCAGCATGCAAACTCACAGGACACACCTGGGGCAGCTGGTTACAGCTGCTCTGAGAGCCTTGCTTCTCGTTGTAACCCCAAGTACAGAACCAGCCAGACTGAATCCAGCAAGACTGACCGCTCCTCCCCACCCCTAAGTGGGCCCCAGTTGGTGTAGCTCAGTGGATTGAATGCAGGCCTGTGAACCAAAGGGTCTCTGGTTTGATTCCCAGTCAGGGCACATGCCTGGGTTGCAGGTCAGGTCCCCAGTAGGGGGCGCGTGAGAGGCAACCACACATTGATGTTTCTCTCCCTCTTTCTTTCTCCCTCCCTTCCTCTCTCTCTAAAAATAAAGTAATTATAATTAAAAAAAAAAAAAAAAGACTGACTCCAGCGGACCCTTTCAGCTAGGAAAGGCCTGCTGTGTGACCTTTGGCCAGGAGCGCAACTTCTCTGGGCTTGTTCCACAGCCAAGGTGGAAGGGCGGTGAAGAAGATCTAAGACTGGAAGTACATCAGACCCTCTCAGTTCCTTCAGCCTTTAATGGGAGAAGCTGCCCAGCTTGAGGTTCCAGCTGATTCAGAGTCCTAGAAAAGGCAGCAGCCTGCTCGGTGGCTCTGAGAGAAGGGTCAGAGTTGGGGGCAGCAGAAGGGGAGACACAGGAGTATGAACTGAAGTAGGCCTTGCATCAGTGGGCTGTGTCCTAACTCTGTCATCACTCAGCTGAGGAGCTGGGAAACTACCTCGGAGTCTCAGTTTACTTCTCAGTGCAAGGAAGGGGTTGAGTGAAGAGGGCTCTATTTTTCCCCTGATCCCCCTGGGACTGGTGACTTCAGCTTCCCAAATGGGAAGTGAGGATGGGGCAGCTCCTGAAGCTGCCACTCCTGAGGGACTTCTAGAGTCCACAGAGGAGGGTCTTTCACATTTCATTTGCACGGTGCTCCTTGTGTGCATGGAAAGTCTAGAGAGACTTTCTACCTCCAGAATTCCCTCTAATTGAATATATAAATGATAGCAAGGAAGAGTAAGGGTAGACCAAAGCAGAACTTCCAATAGCTCATTAGCCACAGAAAGGGTGCTGGAGGTCAGGGGAAGGGAACAATTGCACCTCTGGTCCTGAAGCCCCCACCTCTTCTGAGGAAGACAGAACCCTACAGGTTCCAGAGCCAAAAGAAATGGCTGGAACTCAGCTCTGACCCTGACCCCTGCCAGGCTCAAGAATTCAGCCTTGACTGCATAACCTGAGCAAGTGAACTGTCCATCTCTGGGACTCAGTTTATCCGTCTGTGGATGGTGCTAATGATCCCTGGTGCGCAGTCTGCAGGCAGGGGTCTGGCCCGGAAGAACTCCCGCGCTGAGGGGTTCGGGAAAGGCTTAGGTTCACTTGGGGACACAGAAGAGGTTGACACCAGGCGGGGCTCCTCGGGGAGGGAGGGGTTCCTCGGGGAGGGAGGGGTTCCTGGAGAGGAGGGCTCCTGGGGCACTCCTCTCCCGGCAGGGCCCTCTGCCTTTTTCCCCTGCAGGGACCCCTTCCTCTCCCGCAGAGGCGCCGCGGGGAGGGGCACACTGGAATGGGAGGGGCACGGCTGGGGGCGGGGCTCAGCGCTGGGCGGGGTTCCGGGCCCGGGAAGGGCGGGGACTCAGCGACACCCGGCACCGCTTGCGGGAGGGGCCGGGGCGGTGCGGCGGCTCCGGTTACCTCCCTGCGGCCTCCCCCAGCCCTCCGGCTTCTTTTTCCGTTTCCAAATTAACAATTGAAAACGCGGCGGCCTGAAAGGCGAGCAGCGGGCCAAGCGGAAAGTGTGAAGGTGCCGCCGCGTCTCCGAGGAGGGGCGCGACACCCTAACTGCCCGGGGCTCGCCCACCCACCAACACTGGATGCGGGAACTCAGTGCCTTAGGACTCAGGGACGCCAACGCCCTAAGTCGAGTCCTGGCCTGATCTGGCCCCTGGTACTGCCCTGGCCAGTGTCGCAGGACCCAGTGCCTAGGCTCAGGGTGGTGCCAGCTCCCAACG
This sequence comes from Macrotus californicus, assembly GCA_007922815.1. Lineage (NCBI taxonomy): Eukaryota > Metazoa > Chordata > Mammalia > Chiroptera > Phyllostomidae > Macrotus > Macrotus californicus. Next base: position 202,978 of record VMDR010000172.1, read on the forward strand.
GGGTGGGGGTCACTAAGGCTGGGTTTCCACTCTCGAGGCTGAATGCCCAGGAGGGGCAGGTGCCAGGCAGCACCTCATAGCACCGTCCTGAAGGGCTCCCAGAATCGGGTAGGTTTGCGAGTCATTTCACCTTACTGAGCCGTCATTTCACCACAAGCCTGTCACTTCACCTTACTGAGACTCAATTTCCTCATCTGGAAACCAGGGAGGGAAGATAATCGACCACACGGAGCTGCTCTTGAGGAACAAATTAAATGGGAAGATGCATGAGGCTGACCAGCAGAGAGCCGCTGTTATTATCTTATGTTGATAATGATGATGATACCGTGTCTCTGGCACCTCCACCTCCACGCAGTCAAGGGAACTGTCCACCAGTGGGCAACACTGGAGCAGACTGGTCTTTCCCTCCTCTCACTTCCTTACGGCCTCCCCAAAGCCCTGCTTGACCAAGAAGCTGAGGCCTGGAAAGTCCTGATAAAGAGGCTCCAAGTCATACATGAGTGAAAAGAACAAGGGCCTGTGCCCAGGTCCTGACCCCCAGAACTCTTCTTTTTTTTAAATTTAATTTATTTATTTTTAGAGAGAGCGACAGGGAGGAGAGAGAGGGAGAGAAACATCAATCTCATGAGAAACATCGTTCAGCCAAACCTACAACCCAGGCATATGCCGTGATCAGGAATCGAACCAGGGACCCCTGACTTTGTGGGACAATGCCCAACCAACTGAGCCCAGAACTCTTCTTATGGAGACGGGTGGTCCCTGGGGTTGGGACCCTGAGCCTTGGTTCCGCCCTTCTCAGTGCCCTGAGAGAGGGGTGCTAATACCAGGGCGGCTGAAACAAATGAGTGAGTAATGGAAAGAGTCCCCACGCTCAGGCATCCAGGGCCGGGGACAGAAAGCCAGAGGGTGGGTACCACATGGCTTGAACCCCCCATAATGTAAGTTCCTTGAATGCAGCCACTTCATCTGTCTTGTTCACCACTCTCTCCCACACCCGGAATAGGGCTTGGTGCATTATTGGTTCTTAATACATATTTGTTGAGTGAATGAATGAGCAAGTCCCCTTTTATACAGCTTTGGGGAGGGGATTTGGAGTAGTTTGCCCCTCTCCCCAGCCGGGAGACCTACACAATGGAATGGTGGGAAGAGACAAGAACCCAGACAGAGTAAAGGAGGGGGAGGAGACAGAAGAGGTTCTAGGGGGGAAAGTTGAGGGCACCCCCATCTCTGCCCCCAGTCTATTTACCTTGCGGTAGGAGTGCCCCGCCCCTCTTTACAAACCTATAATGGTTCCTTACTGTTTACATCTAAAACCTGAGATTGTCCTCAGCTCAGAGCACAAGGCTGTACTCACACTGTCAGCCACACTGTACCCCTCCATACCTTGCACATTTCCATTTTAGTAACTTTTGTGTCCTCTCCGCTCCTTGGGAGGTCTCCTTTCCTGTGCCGCCCCCACCCCAGTCTCTGATCTGCTTTGGAGAGAAGTACTCCCTCAACCTGGTTGAGATTCCTGGACATCTCTGGGCACTCCAGGCCTCCCTTATACTGAGGCTGTTTCTAATTCTGTCCACCACCCACCACCACCTCGTTAGGATCCATCCACCAAAGCCAAGGCCAGTTCTGACTCCCCCACACCCCCCAGGCTAGCCTGGTAGCTGTTCAGACAGTATTGGAAGGAAACAGAAAGACCCCACTTGCTAGGGCCTCGAGCATCAGTGAGTTGGGATTCTCCCACTGTCCTGTGAACCCCAAGAGTTCTGAGAAAGGGCAGTTTGCTTGGACTTGCTGCAGAAGTAGGTGGATGGGAAGTGGGAGGGAGGGCTGATGTGAGCCCGCCCCAAACACTGGCAGAGCTGGGAAAGAATACAAATAGAGACCCATATACCATAAGTCTAAATATTTAAAAGTTTAAATCAAGCTAACAAGCTGTTAAATAAAATATGTTCTATCCTTCATGACACATATAACTTCATAGGATCTGGAAGGCCAGGTTTGAATTTAAAAACTTGGATTCCTTGGGGTCCATGCCGATAGGGAAGAGATGGCCAGCCCTGGCTACCCTCCCAGCCCTGGCCCACGATATGCCCTCTTCTCTTCCCACACTGGTTTCATCCCCACCAGGAGGGGCTCAGGTATACTCCTATGGCTACCCCGCCTGCTCTTCCAGCCTTATCTACACTGGCTGCAAACAGCTGCCCTCGAGCCTACATGAGCTCACAGACAGTGATCCTTGGGATGATGAATCAGGAAGGAGGCCTGTGCATGCCCTGGAAACAGGCACGGGAATCTGGCCAGGGAACTCCAGGCTTACCTGGAATGTGTTCTAGAATGAAGAGGGTCAAGCACAGGCTCCGGGGCTGGTGGTATGCAAGGCCATACAGGCTGAGTGGGCAGAATTCTGCCCTGAGCCCAGACTGCACCCAGAGCGGCCCTGCTTTGATCTGTTTTATGTACTGTGCTCCTGTGTCACGTTTCATTTAAAGAACCAGATCTACGGCTTAGAACAATTCGCTAAGCACTCATCTAGACCCTTCCTTCCTAGTGAACACAAAGGGAGCTGAGGTTACGGGGTGCCAGGGACCCCAGTCAGGGAACAGTAATGGCAAATCTAGGGCTCAAGCTTTGACTCCTGCCTCCTGCCCAGGCCCTAGCCTCCACGGGCACATTTCTGATTAGTAGGACCCTGTGCCTCCGATGGACAGGCCATTGGGAGGTAGTGAGTGCCCAGTTCAGAGCAGGCCTGCTGCTGGGGCTTCCAGCCTTGACAGGGAGCTGCACCCTCAACTCAGGCCGGCCAGCTCAGGAGCGGACTGAGAGGCCCAGTCCAGGCCGGGGAAGGAGAGGGAGTCCTGGTATAAATAACCATGGGGTCCGGGATGTTTGGGCTGTCTCCTGAGCGACCGCTGTGTTTACCGCCCAGCTAGGCGGGGCATGGCCCACACATTTGCCTTCCTGACTTGTAGCCAAATTTCTCCCAGAAGGGGTGGCCCAGGATTAGCCCCAAATGCTCCAGCTCTGCACCCCTGTCAGGTCTTCCCCCTCACTCTGCTCCAGCGTGGGCTCTGGACATCCCTGACATCACCCTCATTTTTCAGCCCCAAATGCTGCACAGCATTGCATCTCCTTAGACTCCAAATGGCCCAGAATTTGCCCCCATAAGTCCCAATTCTGCTCAAATTGTGGGAGGGCGAGGAGCATGAGCAGGGCAGAAGGCTCCAAGTAGAGGGGCTGGGTGTGTGCCAGGGATCTGAGCCGGGGCTGTTGGGCAAGGGGGCAGGGACAAACCTCTCCCACAGCCCTGGCCGAGACAGGGAACGCCTGCCACCCCCGGATTAGGAGAAAGTAAATCCCTCTCCCAGCCTGGTGCCCACCCCATGCCTGTCATGTGCAGGGCATTAGATAGCCAGACCCTATCCTTGGTCACTCCATGGCCAGCTCCTTTCCCCAGCCAGCCTGGCCAAGAGAAAAAACTCTCGATGCTGGAGGGCAAGTGGAAAGATCTCCTTCCCCGTGGGGCAGCAGTGGCAGCTGGCCAGAGCACTGAGGCACAGGGGTTGATGTGAGCTGAGTCCCAGCCTGCAGGCCAGGCTGGGCACGCATGTGCACATACGTGGGCACGCAAACATACTCTGTCCAGCCAACTGACAGGTCTTGCTTGGGACATCAGCGGATTTTCACTGAGAGCAGAGGCTCAAAATTGGGACTGGGTTGGTCACGGGTCCTAAACAGACACATGGACCCCTGGGCTCAAGCCCCATATCAGCCACTTCTCAGCTGAATGACCTCAGGCAAGTCATTTCTACATTCTGATGCTCGGTGTGAAATAGTGTCACAGCGTCTCCTCCAGGGTCATTGTGAGAACTCAGTGAGATTCACTGAGCAAACATTAATTAAGCCCCATCCTGGGCCAGGCATGCCTCCGGGTTCTTTGTGAACTGTGAAGTGGGAGAGGGGACATCCTCCCCAGCGGGAGGGACATTTTGGACCCAGGGGCCGATGCTCAGAGTTGTGAAGAGACTGCCCAAAGCCACTCGGAGGGGACCAGGACTTTGCTGGTGTTTGTTGTTGTTGGACAAATTCCTGGGCTGAGTCTGGGTTCCAGTTGGGCTCTGTCACCAGCCTTAGTCCATGCCCTGTTTGGGCCTCAGTTTCCCCATCAGGAGAATGAGGGGGCTGGTGAGACCAGTGATTTCTATACCCTTTTGAGCTGTAAGAAAGGGAGGGAGAGGGGAGCTGAAGCAGGCTGAGCCACCTAGGCTCTGCCCCTTTCTCCAGGGCACCCCACCATAAGCTGAGCCAAATCCCTGGGTGTTCTCAAGGGGCAGTTCCAAGGCCACTATTCTGAGGACCCCTATGTCCCTAGAGTCCCTTTGCAGGCAGCCTCCCAGCCTGTACCCACCCGATCTGCTTCCAACGCCTCCCACAGCTCAGCCACACACACCTTCCCCCAGGCCGGGCTTTGCATAAGCAGTTGGACTTTCCCTATAGGCAAAGTCCTAGGGCTCCAGGCCAGGTCCAGCCAGGCCCTGGCAGGGTAGTGGGCAGCTCCAGAGGAGCCACTCAGGGGGCTAGGCCATGAAGGGGAGACAGAGGGAAGAAGAGGCCAAGTGGATGGCATTCTCAGAGCTCCACGCCAGAGTCTCCCCACTACCACCCTCCTTGCCAGACCCAGAGAGATATTTCTAAAACACAAATACGTCCACAGCACCCCCTTCTTCAGTTCCTTCTCCCAAACTCCATCTCTTCCAGGAAGTCACTGCTCTCCAGCCTGACATTCTCAGCCTGGCCTTGCTCATGTCCCAGCCTCTTCTCTGCGTACCTCCTGCTCCCTCTAGGCTCCCAGTTTCCTGACCTCTTGCAGTTCTTTGCAAATACCATAATCAGCTTCACCTCTGGGCTTGCCCACGCTGGTCCCTCTGCCTGGAATGCTGTTCCCTGCTCCTTTTTGGGGGCTTGACTCCTACTCCTTCTTATCTTTTAGGTCTCAATTAAACCTCTTTCTCGGGGAAGCCTTCCCAGCCATGCCCATTTTGGGGCTGGGTTTGGCCCCTTCATGCTGGGCTCCCACAGGACTCCGTGGTGCCTAGACCACTGCCAACATCCTGGCGTGTCTCCACCAGGGCACAGGGGAGGGTCTGATTCACTGCTCTGTCCCCAGCATTTCAGGTAGGGCATGGCCTGGAGGGACCATCCGTGAGGGCTTCCCAAATGAGAGGGAACAAGAAGGAAAGAATGAGTCCCCAGTATAAAACTGGGGTGGGGGACAGGACCTTGAACTTTAAGCCTCAGCTGGTCCCCATATCAGCCTCTGGGCAGGCAGGCCCAGCAGGGGGGGTTGGGCATAGCAGGGCAGATAAGTTCACATCCCTGGAGCTGGGCTTCCTGACTCTAAACCCTGGCCCCATTATCGACACCCAGACAAGTCACTTAACCCCTCTGTGCCTCAGCCTCCTCATCTGAAACATGGGCACAGCAATAGCACCTACCTCACGGGTTTGGTGAGAGGAAAAGGTGAAAGAAGGCACCACAAGTTCTCAGAGCGCTGTGAGGGCTCACCAAGCATTTGCTATTATTATTATTATTTTATTTTATATATTGTAGAGAGAGGGGAAGGGAGGGAGAAAGAGAGGGAGAGAAACATCAATGTGTGGTTGCCTCTTATGCGCCCTTTACTAGGGCCTGGCCCACAACCCAGGCATGTGCTCTGACTGGGAACCAAACTGGCGACCCTTTGGTTCACAGGCAGGCACTCAACCCACTGAGCCACGTCAGCCAAGGCAAGCATTTGCTATTATTATCTTTGTTGTTGTTGACAGTCACAGGTTGACAGCCACAGCAGGAGGGGAAGGCTGAGACTCAGGGAGGTGACTGCAAGAAGCCACCAGCAGGAAGGCATCTCTTGCCTTCCCAGCCCTCCCACCCCCACAGACACTGTGAGAGCCCTCGCTCGCCCCGCCCACCGCAGCCCTGCGAACCTGCTCCCACCCTCTCACAGCAGAGTCCTTGCACACTCAGGCCCTCTCACACCACAGAGTCCTTGCACCCTCAGGCCCTGTCACACCACAGAGTCCTTGCACACTCAGGCTTACATTCCCATCCTGCTGAGTATTCACCACGCACTGGCTGGGTGGCAGTGCACAGGCCAAACCTTTAAGGTTCCGTGAACCCTTCTGTGTAATGGGGTAATGCTAGCACCTACTCCTAGGGCTCGTGCAGGGTTAAAGGAAGTAGGATGTGGAGAAAATTGGCACAGTACCTGCTACGGATTAGACCATGACTCTCAGTCCTCCGCGAGGACTCTGCTTGAACGTGAGGCCTGGCCCCTGGCAAGTGCGTTGTTGTCAGAGTTCCCCGGGCCTCCGGCCTGTCTGGGGCTCCTGAGGAAAGGCACTGCCAGTCTGGTCGATTTGCTCTTACAGGCCACGTGTACCACCCCCCACCCCTCCCCAACACCCCTTCCTCAGGGCTGGTGCAGGTGAGGGTGAGCTGAGAAAGATAAGAAGGACAAAAGCACAGTAAGCCCTTTGCTTTTCACAGCACTCAGTAATTAGGAAGCGCTCGATGCGGGAGGCAGCCCTGTGAGGTGGGCCGCTACAGATGATATTGTCATCCTACATGGACAGAGGCTAGAGCCTCAGAGAGGTTGAGTCACCCGCCTGGGGTCACACTGCTTTCAGGAAGCAGAAGGGGGAACCTAACCCCAGCCTCCTCACTCACTCCTAACCCCAGTACTCCTTTAACTGAGGGTGAGTACCGATTCTGGCTGACCCTGCCCACCCCACAAACTCCTCAATCTTGGCAAGAGCCCTGCCTGGGCTGCTTCTCGCTGCAGTCCAGGGCAGCCTGGCTCCAGGGGTCAGGAGTAGGTAGTACAGACTAACCAGCCCATCCCTTCAGTCCTTCCATTCCCACCCAGACCCCTCCCACTCTGGCCCTGAGCTCAGGTGGGAGGAGGCAGGACCGTGCCCAGACTCTGGGATTTCACGCATCGGTGAAATTTTCAAAAACACTCTGGGGACAGTGTAAGGTTATCAACTCTTTATTTTGCCAAGTAAGGACATTTTGAAAAAAACTTCCGGACCCATCACTTCCTAAAACAAAGGACATAATATCAGAGTAAAAGACAGTCCTTTAAATGGAATAAATTTAGCTTTATGAAACACTCATCTTGTTGTCCCTACTTCCCTCGGTTTTGCCTTAGGCCACTGAAAAGGGCCGTCGGTCTGCTGACGTGTCTGAGTTTTATCTAGAGCTTGGATTCAATTCCTGGCTCCACCACGGACGAGCTGTGTCGTTCAGTATACATCACTTTCCCTCTGAGCCTCAGTGTTGTGTCTGGGAAATGGGAACAATAATAGTGCCTGCACAGGGCGGTAGTGAGAGAACCTGCTGGCTGGCGTTTGCGGAGCAGGAGCTCACGGGAAGGGATCAGCTGCACCCTGCTCCCTGTTCTGACTCTGCAGATCCTGAGGAGAAGAGGGTAGGGGACGAGAGTCCCACCTCAAAGCCATTGTTCTAGCACTCAGGACAAAAACTGTGAGCACTGCCAGCCCAGTGCCTGCACACAGAGGATCTAGGGGTCCTTTCTCCAATTTCTCTCCAGTTGGCAAAACTGCTCTCATCCTTAAAACCCGGCCTCAATGCCACCTTCATTTCCTGGCTCAGCAAACACTCACTAATTATCAGCTGCGCGCCAAGCACAGCGCTCAGCCCCACCCCCCTACCCCAGCCGCACCATCTGATGTGGAAGAGTGCAGAAGAACACACAGGGGTGGGTAAGTCGAGCTCTGCAGACTCCAGAGGGCCCCCTGTGCAGCCTAGAGTGCGAGTGGGCAGGGAGTGAGTCCAGGGAGAGCTGATGCTCAAACTGGGATTTGAAGGATGAATAGGAGTTCGCTAGATGCTGGGGTCAGTGGGAGGGGCAGGAGTTTAAGGCAAAAGGGAAAGCACCTGGAGTATTAAACAGCACATCTGGGGACACCACAAGTTGTTTCTTAGGTAAAGAGCAAAGGATGCTTGAGGGAGGGTGTTCCTGACTTGGGCTCTGGGGGTGGGGGAGTCGCTGCGGGAGTGGGGGGAGGTCGGTAGATTTGGAGGGAGATGCTGAGTTGAGGAAGGGGGTGCAGAGGTGAGGCATGTGCAGGCAGCTGCACAGGAAGCTCAGGAAGGAAACTGCAGAGGGGGAGGTTGTTATTGCAGAGGTAACACCCCGACATCACAGGGGTATATGAGAACCCCCTCCACGGAGACTGTGCACAGAGAGGAGGACCCAGGACAGAGCCCTGAGCAGCCCCAACATTCAAGAGGCAGAAAGGGCGGGCAGAGCTGCTGACAGAACTGAATGGAAAGAGCCGAAGAGGCAAGCTGACTGGAGGTGAGGGAAGAGCGTGTTTGAGAATGGGGAGCCCAACAGGACCAGAGCTCAGGAGGTGCTCGGGCAGCTCCCAGGAGCTGCATCCCAGGTTTGAATCCCATCTCCACAGCTTATTAACTATGCCAACCTTGGGCCTTAATTCCCCCCTGATCTGTAAAACAGAGCTACTTTATTTTTTAACAAAAAAGGAGGATAAAGGGCACAGGGAAGGGGCTGACACCCTCCCTAGGCCTTCAGGGCATCCCCAGACTGGGCCTCCCTCCCTCTGCCAACAGGCCACACTCTCCTGTCCCTCCCAGCAGACTGTCACCAGTCCCGCAGGGGCGGGAGAACGGGATGAGTGAATGAAGGCTGCTCCTTCCCTCTGAGGTAGAGGTGGAGGTGGCAGGCACCTCTCCCGGGTTCTCAGCTACTCCAGCATGAGGAAGGGAGGTGGAGAAGCCCCATGTGTGCTATGTCCTTGGGCAACCAGGGCCTTTCTCCTGACCTCAGTTTCCCCATCTGTGAAATGAAGCCATGGACCCACTTCAGCTCAGAGGTCCTTCTGGCTCAGAGACTCCACAGCAGGGTGAAGGGAGAAAGGGTAAGGGAAGAGAGGCCTATTCCTGACCTGCTGGCTGCCCCAAAAGAGGAGGCCCCACAGGGGTCCGGGTCCCCATTATGTCCAGGGACGAATCCCTCCGGAAGAGGGTGGCAGCCAGGCCAAGGAGGGCAGGAGCAGAGGCACCGAGATTGTGCTGACAAAGCTGTTCCTTCTCCCCTCCTTTTCTCCCTGCCCCCTCCTCTCCCAGGGGACAGCCGAGCCCAGCAAAAAATAAACCCAAAGACAGTGACCTGGACGGGCTGGGAGTAGTGACAGGGAAGGAAGGGTGGAGAAGCAGCAGCCTGTGCCCACCCGCCCCCAAAAGCCGAGTGTCCCTGATCTGATCCCTTCCCACCCCCAGGCTCTATCTACTGTCTATCCTTCATATTGTAAGGGAAGGGTACCACTTGCTCCATAGGGACAATTATCAGAGTAAATCTTATCTAGTCCATCTAGACATGGGTCCCCAAGTTTTGGAAAGAACACCCCAGGGAACCTCTCCCTCCTGGTTATTGGGCAGTCCCTCCAGCTGCCTGAACTCCATCCTTTTGGCTTCTGTGGGAACCACGGTCCATTTATTTCCAGCAAGCTGTCCCCCTGTCCTACCAGCCTGGCCTAGATGTCCAAGGAGTCTCAGAAGAAAGTGCCCCGGATTTTCCTGCAGGGATTGGGCTTGGCCCCAGAGACCCCACTCCTCCCACTGCTGCCTGAATTTCCAGGAGGGAGGGAAGGGAGAAGGAATCGCCGAGCTCCCTGCTCCCTTTGCCTCCCTCCCTCCCTCAGGCTCTGCCCACGGATTCCCAGCCCAATTAGTCTGCTGCCTGGGGCTGCCCCTCCTTCCTCACCCCCCAGGTGCCAAGCCCCAGGGCACACAGATCCTGCCCTAGGGACAGAGTTGCCCAGAAAGCCTGGAGTCTTAGGGAGAGATTTCTAGGGGACCCAGGGGTCTGCCCCGCACCCTTTCCCCAGCCCCTCAGAGCCGGGGGTAGGGGCAGGCAGCCCTCTGGGTGCCTTTCTAATATCGCCCAGTGTTCCGATGAACCAAGGAAGGTGCTGAAGGAAGAACTCCTTACCCCCTAAACCTACAAAACTCAGGGTTCTGAGAGAGCATCTCCTCCCGTTCAGCCAGAGTCAGAGGCCCTCTCTGTGCTGGGCAGCCCTGAGAGTTCACCTCCCTGTGCAGCCCCATTTTACAGAGACCGATAGTGAGGCCAGGGGTTGGGTTGGAGGAGGGGTGAGTACCTGTTCAGTAAGGGTCGGGACTGAGACCTCTAAATCTCCTTAGGGATTCCCTGTCCCCATTCCCCAGAATGATATGCTGGGGACAGAGTGAGGGATCACCCTCTTCCCCCAGGGGTCCCTGGCTGGGCCTGAGCACCTCCCTGGGGTCAGGCTAGCTGCACAGTTTGACAAGAAGCCCACACGTGGCCTCACAGGGACACTCTCACATGCACCCTCCTCCCTGTGCACACACAGACACACTCACACCTACACCCGGACTCTCGCAAGTCCCTGGGAGGGAAGGCAGGAGGGGCCAGTGGTCTGGGCAGGCTCAGCAACCTCCTCACTGAGCCCGCCCCACTCTCCCAGCAGGGCCCACACACGGTCTACTTCCCTTGGCCTCCCCAGGCCCGGCACACAGTGGATGCTCTTTAATTATACTTGTCGCGTGAAGGAAGGAACAAATCAGTAAGGTCCTAGGGACTCAGGTTGGAGTCCTGGTGCCACCATTCACTAGCTGTGTGACCTTGGGCAAGTGAGTGAAGACCCCTCACTGGCCTCCTTTCCCTCAGGTGTGAAACGAGGGTAATCGTGATCATGCCTGCCTCCAGAATGCCTGGGAGGGTTGGGTGAGAGAACAGCAGTAAGGGGCTCAGCACGGGCGTGGCACATTCTAGATGCTCCTCAGAAGTCCACAAAGATGCGTCTGTCCGCAGGCTCACTGCGGAGAGCTGTGCACCCGCGACACAGGCATACATGACTCTGTCTCTCTCCGCACACCCAGACACACCTCGCTGTGCTGAGCCAAGGACACCAGTCCGACCTCTCCTCGGGGAGGGAATGACGGTAATAACGACATCATCACAACCGTGATGTGGCGAATATTTGTGCCCAGCACGGTGTCAGGTGCTGGAACTCATTTAGCCCTGATGATCCTAGAGGCAGCTATTATTATTCCCATGTTTCTGATGAGAAAACTGAAGCCCAGAGAGGTTAAGTCACTCACCCAAGGACACATAACTGCTCAGGGTAGAGCCAGAAATGAGCCCGAATCTGTCAGACTCGGACCCCATGCTCTTAACCCCTGTTGGGACAGTCTCTGGAGAAATGGCAAGTCCCTCCTCTTCCTCTATCTACTCCAGCCTCGCAACTCCCACACGAGGGGGTGTAATGAGGGGCTGCCCCTAGGCCAGACACGCAGAATTCTCTGCTGGGGCCCCTAGCCCACAAGAGGGCCAAAGACCCACATCAGTGCCGGGGAGGAAGGGGTGTGAGAAAACTTTCAGCCAGGGATGCTCCCTGCACGGCCTCCCTCTCAGGTCAGGGAAGGGGGCAGGGCCTTAGGGACCCGAAGAGCCCTCTCTCCCGCTCCCAGGCGGTTTCAGCTCCCTTGTCTGGCTCAGAGAGCCTTAAATTAATCACCCACTCAAAGTGCTGCCATCAGCCCAAGAATAATCATCTCTTAAAACACTCCTGGCTCCAACATTCTGAGAATAGAGGCTTCTGCAGCAATAGGAGTTGAAGTCAGACCTTCAGCAGGGCTTCTTCCTCAATGCGAAGAGTGAATGTACTATGGAGTGGGGTGGGGTGACTGACCTTGGGAGGTCTAACCTGCTCCAGTGACCCCCAAAGTAGAACTCAGGGAGGAAGGAGCAAAGGGTGTAAGGACAGGGAGAGGGCTAGAAGGCTGGCAGGATGGGTCCCTCCTCTCGCCCCTTCTTACAAAGACCAAACAAAAGGACAAAAGGACAAAAGGACAGGGGCTGGAAAACAGCAGCAGGAAACATCTGGGTCACACTCCAAGACTTTCCCCATTACAAGGCCAAGTTCTTGGAGCATCAGTCTTCCCTATCGGCTGGGGTGAGGGAAAGTGTTATCCAAAGTCCTGATCTGGGAGGCTGAAGGCCTAAGTTCCTGGCCCAATTCTACCATGGACCCGCCAGGTATGACCTTAGCCAAATGTCTGCCCCTTTCTGTGCTATGGCGTACCTGTCAGGCCACCGCCGGGCTAGATAGGATCTCAGAGGGCCCTTCGGGAGGGGCAAAGGCCAGCAAACTTCTAGGGGGTCAGCCACCCTGCTCTCAAATGGCCTAAGGCTGCTCTCCAAGGGATGCACCAACACACAGACCCGGCAGGGCCACCCAGCAATGTGGACAGGTAGAGGTAACACACTCAAGGAATAGGGCCAACTCTGTCCTGCCCTGGAGGTCAAGGCTGGGCCCACAGGCCCAGGTGTGCGTCTGTGACATCAGTGAAGAGGTGGGAGAAACTGTGCATTCGATTTCTTTGGGTTATGCCACCTGCCCCTTTGTGACATTCACGGACGTGTGTGTCCCAGTTGCAGTGAGTATGTGCATCAGACAGGCATGTAGCAGGGATATGTGTGTGTGCAAAGCCATGCATAGCAGAAGCGTGATTGCATTGAGTGAAGTTGGGCAGTTTCCACTCAATTCCACAAAATCCTGCCGCTGCCCACCTCCTGCTGCCTGCGTGCTGCCTGCTGGGGACAGAGAGCCGGATGTCACTGGAGGTGCCTGGGGGCAGAGTACTGCTGAAGCTGAGGCCCAGGAGACAGACCCAGTTCCGTCCGGGTCCTCCGTTCTCACGGGTGACCCCTCCTGAGCCTGTTTCCTCGCCTACAAATGAGGAGAACAGCACCTGCCTCACCCCTTCTCGAAGGACACATGAGAGTAGTTTATAGGGAGCACTTCGCACGGCGCCCAGCACAGAGCTGCTGCGCCTCGCGTGATGCGAAACCGCAGTTCAACTCCAAGACCCACCCCAGGCGGCCGCAGGGAGCAGGGGAAGGGCCTGGACAGGGAGCCCGTAGTCTTCGGGTCTGGTCCTGGGTCTGCCACGGATTTACAATGCGACTTTGGTTCCCAGAGCCTCAGTTTTCTCATAAGCAAAGTGGGGCCATCAAATATGAGGACCCAACCGGGCAGGGACGCCTGAGGGTTGTGGGTACCCTTTGCTGGGATCATTTCCAACCCTGGTGACGTTCCTCTTCAGATGGTCAGGGGGGAAGCTGGGTGGAGCCTGGGGTTAGGCGTCTGAGGGCCCAGGAGCAGCGGCCACCTCATCTCTTCCCATTCCCACAGCTTCTGACCCCAGGGACAAGGCTGAGAGAGGATGTTTACAGAGCGTAAACCTTCACATAGAGAAAGTCCTGCCGCACTGCTGGGGGCTGGGAGCGGCACAGGGGCTCGAGGAAAGTGGGGGCGGTGGGGCTCTGCTCTGTCCCAGCCCCTTCCAGCCTTCTGACTTCCAAAGGGAAGCTGCGGTGGCCTTTGACAGGGTGCAGCAAGGTGAGCGTTCCTCCAAAGGCTCAAAAAGCATCGTGGGCAGTGATGCGCTCTTTCTCAAAATTCAGAGCAGGACCTGTGAAGGGTTGAGGGCTTAAATCAGGGCCCAGGATGCAGGGAGGAGCCAGGGGCTTGGTGACAGCAGTAAGGGCCTAATGCGAAGAGGGAGAGCTCGGAGAGGGGCCAGCCAGCCCTCATTCTAGGTCTCAAGGAGGAGAAGACAGGAGTCAGTGGTTCGCCCTTCCCAGACCCACAGCTCTTGGCAAGAGAGGCGGAATCGGGGCTGTCCTCTGGGCCATCTCCCACACCTCGGGACCAGAAAAGGTACAGCTTCCACGCGGGGCCGAGTGGGAGCTGGCTGGCAGGTGTGAGGGAGGTGTCTGATGGGGTGGATGGACCCTGCTCACCCCAATTCCCTCCTTCCTGAGCCCTCCTCTTCCAGGCTTTTCTGCTGGGCTCTGGGAAGGGGTCAGCTAACTGTGCACACTGGACTCCCCTCACTTGGGCTGCCTCTGAGGGTCACTGGGGAAGAGGGGAGGGTTTGACTAAAAGCACCTCAGCCGGGCTAAAGGTCCAACAGCAGGAAGCACTTCCTGGCTCACCCAAGACCCTGCCACGAGTGGTCGAGAAACCCCACATCTGGAGCTCATGAAGAACAGAAGAGGCCTCCAGTGTGGCCCCCTCGCCCAGCCCCAGTAACAACATCCAACCCTCACGCTCCAACAGGCTCTTGCATTTCGCCAAGCTCTTCCCCAACCATTACTTCATCCAAGAGGGAGGCCACAAGGTTGGGGTTTAGACCGCTTTGATACCCTAGAGATCTAAAGCTCAGAGAGGCCCAGTGATCAACCCAAGATCACACAGCATCAAGAGGTGGGGCGCCTGACCCCTCGGTCTCCTTTGATCTCTAGTGGACGACCAATAACCTGAGGTCACAGCGCATTTCCTCCCGCACAGCTCCTGGGAGATGCCTCAGCCCTGGGCTCCTGGGGACAAGTGGTCAGAACAAGCATGCCCCGGCCAGGGCATTCCTGGCATCCAGTAAGGCAGGATGTGGGGCAAAGGTACCAGCAGATTTAGCTCCTAGAGAGGAAGGAGAGGCTCTTCCAGAGGAGGTGAAGACAGTCGCTGGCCAGGGGACACAAGGTGGGGCCTTTGCTTTCCGTGACCCTTGTGAGGGCTGAGAGACTAGGCCGGAAGACTAGGGCCCCCACCTCGGAGCCCTGTTGGCTTGCCCAGGCTCAGCCATGGCTTGAAAAAGTCATCTCCAACAGAGCCCATGGAGGGCGAAGCTGCTCCCTGTGGAGTATCTCACCTTCCTTGGGCACCCCAGGCTTCAGTGTGGGCAAGGGCACCAAAATGCCACCACTCTTGTTAGCAGTCCCTGCCCCTCAACCCCAACCCCACCATCCCTTGTACCCCAGCACAGAACCTCCATCACTCCAACGGCTCTCTTGGCAGCAAAAACATTCACCCCAGGCCTCCCAGTGGGCAGTGGGGGCCAGGCTACTCCTAACTGTTGACCCTGATCCTAAGCCTACCCCCATGTCCTCTGCAATCTTAACTTTCTGCTGGGGTCTCGGCACAAAGTCACAGCTGCCACCCCAGGAGCTCGCTGGCTGAGGGTAAGCTTCCTTTACCCTCCCTGCGGACAGGGGGCTCCTTTGCCAGCATTTCTCTCCCCTTCGCCTTTGAAATTCTGTGAGCCCAGTTAGGGCAGGGCAGAGGCGGGCAAGCAGGGACAGGAAGGAAGACAAACCAAAAGATGATGGAAATAGACAAGTAGAAGAGAGAGACAGGTGGATCAGTGATTAGACAGATGGACAGACAGGCACACAGACGGATAAGTGGACAGGTCAACAGAAGGATGGAAACAGACAAGGAAAAGGACTGTCGGACAGTTAGGTGGAGAGATGAGTGGACAGGCCAGTTCTCACACAGGTGGAAACTCAGTCTGGCCGAGGGGCAGTTAGGCAGGCAGCAGAACTGTCAGACAGTAGGTGGAGAGGCAAAGGGACCACTCAGAAGACCCTAAGACCCAAGGGTCCTTCTGTTGGGGCAGCAAGAAGGGATTAACAACAGTACATTTTCCAGGAACCGGAGGTCTCTAACCGAGAGTTCCGGAGCCAGGCCTGGCCCTTCAACTGATATCAGAGGGGCCTCTCATGTTCCCGTCTGGGCCAGGCCTTCCCCCAAGACTGAGCTCTGAGCTGCCAAAATTCACTCTTTACATCCAAGAGGGGTCAGTGTTTTTGAAAGTTGGAGGAGCCTGGTGAGGGGGGGCTGGTGCACAGCGTCAGTGTTTCCAAACCAACCCCTCTCCTCTTTCTTTTTTCCCCTGGGGTGCCCAGAGCCAGGCCTGGTGAAGCGGCCAGCGAGCTGGGCAGGCTAGGCAGCCTGCTGCTGCTGCTGCTGGCAAGTTCAGGGTGAAGAGGAGACTGAGTGAAGACTCAAATAAGTCAGACAGACAGCACACAAGAGTGTCAGGGCTCGGGGGCTCCCCGGGACCCCCAACACCTATAACTGGGAGCCTGCCCTGAGCTGAGGTGGAGACTTTCCCCAGGGAGGGTCATCTCCAAGGGGAGTCCAGGTGGGAGCCCAGGGTAGTGACAGCTGGGAAGGTGACAGAAGGTGTGTGGGGGCCAAAGGGTCCCCTTTGTATCTGGGACACAGGGAGACAGAGGTGAGGACAAGGAAAAGGGAGCCCCACTGTAGTGGCCACCAGATTGCAGAGACGATGGGGGACAAGAAGCTGGATGTGGGGAGCATCTGGGACAGAGGAGCAGGGGTTGGAGGTCAGGATGGAAATAAGGAGTTGAGGTGGGAGAGGTCAGAAGCGAGGTAAAGTAGGGGTCAAGGCTTGGAGATTGAGGGTGAGGGTCAGGCTGGGGCATCAGTCATCCAGCTCAGGCCTGAGGGGAAAAGATGAGGGTCGACCCTCGGGATGCGGGCCGGAGGCGGAGCCCGGGCTCGGCGGCTGACCCGAGGTAGCCTGGGCTCCGGCAGGCGCCGCGCAAGGCGGGAGCCCGGGGCACGGCAAGGGGCGCGGGGTCGCAAACTCACATGAAGGCGTGGTAGACGAAGGCCCAGCCGCGGGGTCGTTCCAGCACGTTGTAGACCCAGTTCTGCAGGCGGCGGTAGCGCTTGTGAGCGGCGGAGGAGCGCTGGCCGCAGGCGGAGCTCGAGCCGGAGCCCGGCCCCGGGAGGGGCGCACCCGGAGGCAGGGGGCTGCCCAGGAGGCCCAGGCGGCGCGGGGAGCCGCCCCCGCCCGCCTCGCCCTGCTCACTTTGTACCGCCGTGAGAGCCACCAGCTCGGCGCGGGGGGCGTCTGCAGGCGGGGGGGCCAGGCCGAGGCGGCGCGGGGGGGCCTCGGCCATGGGCGGCGCCTGGCGGGGGGGCCGGGGCCCGGGGACGGTCCGCGGCGGGGGCGCGCGCGCGGGGCGCTCAGCGGCACATGGCTCGGACCCGAGGCCGGCAGGGCGGCCCGGGGTGGGCGCAGGCGGCGAGGGCTAGGGTCCCGGCAGGGACTGCGCCGGGGCGGGGGGCGGGCGCTCGGAACCTGGGGGCAGCCGGAGCCCGCTCTGACCGCCCGCTTCCCCGGCGACTGGGGCGGCTCTTTCCGACTCCAACTCTCTTATTACGCGCTCCATGCCGCTCGCCTTTCCACCTGCCCTGGCGCGCTGCTCACATGTCACCCTCCCCGCCCCGCCCCTCCCCCGCCCGCCCCGCGGCCGCCTTCCCAAATCGGGAGGGAGCGAGCGAGCGAGCGAGCGAGCTGGGCGGAGGGAGGGGACGCGCGGCGAAGGCGGCGGGCCAGGGCGCACCGGCCGCCCAGTCGGTGCCCTCACCCGTCCGCGTGGCCGCGGGCCCAGGGGTGGCTCGCGGGGCCGCGAGGTCGGCCGTGAGCAGGGGGCGTGCACCGCCGCAAGGGGCTGTGTGGACCCGAAGGCCGGGCTGGGATGCCTCGTGTGTGCTAGTGGACAGTGGGGCGCGGAGTGAGAAGTTGTTGCCGCGGTTGCAGATGGGACACCTGTCCCGTGGAGTTTGGGTGCGAGTGGATGCAGAAGTGCCTGCTGTGTGTGCAGGATGGGTGGCTAGGGGTCTGCCAGGTGGTGGGACTGAGTCAGTGGAAGTGTGTTGTGGGTCCCGTGTGGATGGGTGTGAAGAAGGGTGTGCAGGTCCGACCGTCTGAGTGTTGGCAGTGCAAGAGATGAGGTGTGTCCCCTCGGACTGTGCCCTGTACGCGTGGTGCGGGGTGTGGGAAGTGTGCCGGCGCAACGTGCGGCTCCGTGAGCAGCTCCTACCCGCAAAGCCTGATGCCCAAGAGCTGCCGAGTCGTGTCAGAGTGTGTAGCACGTGGGCCCCAGGTGTGTCCGTTTTTCCTCCCACCCACCCCCACTGGACTTCCCTTCTTCATGATAGGCGAAAAGCCCCCAGGGAGGCCACCCAGCCCCAAAGAAGAGTCTGCTGTGATCCAGGTTCAGTCTGAAATGCTCCGTTGACTTGGCCCCAGGTCAGGGAACCAGGTGCAGGGCATAGGGATGCTGGGAGGTGAGCTCGGAGCCCGCGTTCGGGCTGGACGACCCCCTCCCAGAGACCCAAAGAATCCCACCCAGAAACTGGGAGGCTTTCCACAGGCGCGCTCCCTCTCCTGCTAGAAAGTTCTTGGTGCCCGGCCTCCTCTCTCTAGCTCCTTGTGTTGGGGGAGGCCCTTTCGTTCTCATTAGCTCTCTGGGGCCAGCACAGAGCGGTGATTTGGGGTTCCCCATCCTCATTCCCTCTTCCCCTGTGGAAAGCTTGGGCCACACCAGCCGCTCCCTCCGCAGGCCCTGCCCCAAGGTGAAGCGCTTCCGCAGCAAACTCTTCCCGTTCCTTCGGGAAGATCTCGGGGGACGAAGCAGCCGAGCGGGAGGGGCGGGAGAGGGGGCGGGAAGGCGAGCTCGATTCTCAGCTGTCAGCAAAGGCAGCATTGATCTGCTGAGCGCCAGTGGGGGAGGGAGGCAGGCAGAGCTGCGGGCGGGCAAGGAGGGGGCTTCAGGGACCTAGGGGGTCCCCAAGCTGGGCTTGGCATCCTGCGCACATCCCTTCACCCTTTGGCTCTGCACAGCAGGGGATGCCTTCTGGGGTCCGACCTGAATCTCACCCATTGCTTCTGGCTCCAGGTGGGCCCAGGGCCAGAGTCTGAGGCCCTTGAGCGGGTTGTGCCCCGCCCTCGTTGGGTAACTGGGGAGGGACTCTGCCCCCCCAGAGCCCTGCTATGGATGCAGTGCCCCAGCTGGGCTAACCATCCTCTCCATGGGTGCTGCAGCTAGCACCCCCTGGACGCCTGGCACTGCTCTACCAGATTCCGTGGGATTGCCTGCATGCCTGAGCCTCCTCAACCAGGGTGGGACTGAGGTCTGGGGACCTGAATGGTGGAAAGGGAAGCTGTGGCAGGGGATCTGGGGATGTTTCTTGGGGTCTTTTTGAGGCCCTTCTTCTATGGCAGAAATGACACTTGAACCCAGGTTGCCCTTGTTAGCACCCAAAATATCTGAAATTGGGTCTGTTCTGGGAGATCTGATCCTCAAGCTCAGTATCACCTCTGGACCCCACACCTCCCTTCCCAGTTGGAGGATTGCAAAAGTCCCTTCCACTCCTTGGGAGGAACCCTCACTGTGGGGAGTGGGTCTCTCATCTTCCCCAACTCCAGCTCCAGATTATCCCACCAAAGGCAACAGGAGATGCAAGAGATTGTGGCTCCAACTAAAGGGATGGAAGTTAGATCTCAGGAAGGACTATGAATAGGGTGCAGAGGCTTGTTCTCCTGTAGGTTATGTGTGATAGAGGGTCAGGCCCTCTCCTTGTTAAAGTGGAGACACGTGAAACTCTTCCTAAGGGGTGAGGGGATGAGGAGGGTGGTCCTAGGAGGCTGTAAGCAAAGTTCAATGGGAGTGTGTGTGTGTGTGTGTGAGAGAGAGAGAGAGAGAGGGAAGCAAAGGAGCAAGTCTGCTTCTGAGGGGACAGGTGGCCACTCTGAGGGTCACCTGGCTGCCTCCCTGCCCCCATCTGGATTCTCATGAAAGACATGACTGGGAGAATGGACTTTCCCCACCACAGCCTTTAGTGACAAAGACACTTTTCTGAGCAAACAGCTGTCCTAGGCTTTCTCAGTCAGCCTCTCTGCTGCAGGGAGCCGGGGAAGAGGTGATGTACTTTCCCACCCTCCCCTGCCCCTTCTTCCCACCTGTTCCCTTCACCCTATCCCCAGCAGCCTCCTTCCAACCCCCAACCCACACTTCTCTCCCTGGCAACATTGCCAGAACGTCCCTGCCCTACCCAGACTCATTCACTGTCCCACCTGGGCAAGTCCCTTCCTGGCTCGGGGCTTTAGTTTCCCTCTCTGTACCACAAGAAGGGGGCAGGGCTCCAGGATCTCCTGCAATTCATCACTGTCACCATCATCCATCAATGGAGCAAGTATTGATTGAGAAGAAGAGTTGGGAGGGAGAGGGCTCCCATTTGCAGGGCACCAACTAAGTACCAGGCCCTGTCCCTTCTGGGACCTACCTTTGCATGCAAGAAAGCTGAGGATGAGAGGTAAGGGAACTCACCTAAATATACACAGGCAGGGGGGGACCCTAGAATTCTCTATGGCCTGTCTGCTCCCCTGGCTGGCACCTACCTACTGTGCATGTCATCCTGGGATCAGTGCTGTGGGCCGAGGGACAGTAGATGGCCCAGTCCTCGTTCTCCAGGACTCACTCCTCTGAGAGGGTTGAGGTCTGCAAGTG
Organism: Macrotus californicus; assembly: GCA_007922815.1. Classification (NCBI taxonomy): domain Eukaryota; kingdom Metazoa; phylum Chordata; class Mammalia; order Chiroptera; family Phyllostomidae; genus Macrotus; species Macrotus californicus. Next base: position 223,238 of record VMDR010000172.1, read on the forward strand.
CCTGCCATTGACTCCCAGTGTGACCTCAGGTCAACCTGGGGCTTTCTAGGAGTGGGAAGAGGTGGTTTAAGTCAGCGGTTTCAGACTCTGTTAACAAAGGGATCCTTTTTATGGACGGAGTCATCCGGTAGCACCCCAACATGTAAAAAGCATTCAATCAGAAGTGCTCTGGTTAAACTGGGGTGAGCAGGTCAGGGTTCCACTCACAGACTTCCTCCTCCTCCATCCCCAGAAACCCCCTGGGTTTTCTTACAGCTCTTAGTGTTGCTAGAGGTCCGAGGAGGCAGGTGTCTCCATAGGCATTGGAGAGAGAGCCTGCTGGGGTGGGGACAGAGGTGGGCAGGGCTTGGAGAGGTATAGAGAAGTACAGCCAACACCTGCAGTGCCCATTGACCAGGCCCAGGCTAGACGCTAAGCCTCTTGCAGGGGGCTTCGTCTGCATTGTCTGTTCCACCCTCCCAACAATGCTGAGGCAATACTGTTCACACCCCATTTTACAGGCAAGAAGACTGAGGCTCGGTGAGGAGACTTGTCTAGTGCAGCTCTTTACCCCTGTGCTGCAGTGTGTCTGCGCACGCTCATGGGCAGGTGGGTGTGGGGTGGGGAGGATGCTAAAGAGCATGGGCGAGGGGGACACAGGTCTTGAACGCTAGGCTGAAGGGTTCAGTTGGGCCTGATGGGAACCAAGGAGCTTGGCCAGGGCCTGAGCCTGCGCATGCCCCGGAGGCTGAGACTCCACAGGAAAGAGCTCCGAGGGGTGGAGCGGGAGGTGCCAGCTTCCAGAGAGGTTGGCAGTGTCCAGGGCAGAAACGGCACTGAGCCACAAGTCATGGCTGCACTTCCTGCCTGCACCTGGGACTAGCTGGTCACTCCACCTCTGCCCCACCTTCGCAGCTGACAGGAGAACTGAAAGCAATACGTGGAAAGTCGCGATCGTGCTGGGAGATGTACAAATGTGGACCATTGATCTTACTGCTCTTCGGGTGTGCGTTTGATGGAGAGGGGAGATGCTGCGAGAATCCCCTAGTCCTGCAGCCCTTCTCAACTGCGGGAGGGGATCAGAGTGGAGGGTGTTCGTGGAGTGGTGGCATCACATGCATTACCCACCTCCAGGGACCCACAGCCACTGAGAGCAGGAGCAAGTAGGAAAGATCAGGCCTGCTTCCTTTTCCCAAGGAGGCCTGAGTGGACAAGAGAATTAGGCCACCTAGCAGGGGAGAGGTGCTGGAGGGGGGACCCAGAGGGTTTCTTTCCCTGTAGATCTGGACATGCCACTGAGCTGTCCCCAGCCCTGACCATGCCCGCCGGCTGGGGCAGTCAGTGGAGTCGCTGAGCCAAGCAAAAGTGAACCCCATTGACCCTCGGGGCTGGAGGAGGACCCACAAGCAGGAGGCACTGGGGGAGAAGGGGTGTGGAAATGAAGGTCAAAGCCATGCCTTCTTGTACTGCCCCTCCTCTGCCTTCAGGGTTCTTCCATCTTGATCCCAACTCCTGGAAGACCAGGCAGAAGGCCACATTCCTACAGGCCTGCTGGAAGGCTCCACGTTCTCAGTGACAGTCACTGGCACAGTGAAGTTGGTTGGAAAGCAAGGAGGAAGGACTTTTCTGAGCTGCTGAGAGTGCGTGGACAAAAGCTTCCCTGCTCCCCACTCTGGTGGGAGGAACTTGGATGAGGGCTCAGCATGGGAGATGGCGTGAGTGGGAGGGGCTGCAGATTGAGTCCTGGGGAAGGAGGTTCAGGAGAGAGATGAGACATGAGAAAGGAGACACAGGTTTAGGAAAGAGAAGCGGGGCTCAGTGACGGGGAGACACAGAGCGTGGGACTTCCAGGTCAAACTTGGTCAAACATATTGAAGTCCCTTCTCCTTAAAACAGTAAACATACAAGATAAATGCTGGATAATTAAAAACAACAAGAGCAGCCCTGGCTGGTGTGGCTCAGTAGATTGAGTGCCAGCCTACAAACGGAAAGGTTGCTGGTTCCATTCCCAGTCAGGGCACATGCCTGGGTTATGGGCCAGGTCTCCAGTTGGGGGCATGTGAGAGGCAACCACACATTGATGTTTCTCTCTCTCTCCTTCTCCGTCCCTTCCCCTCTCTCTAAAAACAAATAAATAAATACAATCTTTAAAAATAACAACAATATATCCGAGCTCAAAAACAAGAATGAGAAATCTCTAAGGGCCAGAAATGAGAGGGAATTCCACTGGTGAGCAGTATTTGAAGCTCTACCTCTGAGGAGGGATTCAGCATCCCAGTCAAATGGGAAGTACACCTGCAGTCCCCGCCAGTGGCATGGCGGGCTTCCTGCTTAGAGCGGGGTCTGGGAGAGTGCTGTCTGCCATAAACAGGACCAAAATAGGTCAGCCTGCTAGCTACCTGGCCTTGGCTTTGGGTAGAAAGAGTACCCATGTGAGTATGATACCTCAAGCCTACCCACATGAGGTGTGGGCTCAGGGCTCGATATTCACACCACGAAAAATCCCAAGCCAAGACAGCAATATAAGAGCGAGTTTGGGGCAGTGCACTTGCACATGGCTTGGGCAGACAGAGCTGAGAAACCATCCCTCAGGGTAGCCTCTATGTCCCACGGCACAGTTAGAAAAATGTGCTGAAAACAACTATCTCGAGAAAAAATTTTACAACATATAAGAAGAAATACAGTATCTTAAGAGACATCTCTCTCATGGGAGAATTCATACTTAAAGACCTAGAGATAAAGAAACAATCTATAAGGAAGTTTAATATTGTTAAAACCCTCTAGGAGATAAAGGAATAGCATTTAGAACACCAGAACAGAAAGATATCCAACATGGACATGTGGTAGATATGACAAAACCTAGACATTTGAGAAAAGAAAAGTTACTGACGTTAAAAAAAAATCAGATGGGTTAGTAAATACTGCAGAAGAGAGAATTAGTGAATTAGAAGCTAAACCCGAGGAAATCCTCAGCACGAATCACTGAACAATAAAGAGATTAAACATAAACATATGAAAGAAAAGAGACATAAAGGATTGAGTGAAAAAATCCAGAATACATGTGGTCCAACACAAATAACGCCCCTGTTTTCATTACAAAATCATAGGCATGCCATTCTGTAACATAACAATATCACACTCAAGCACAGCAGATGACACTTTAGGTGAAATGTTCAAATTAAAATTATAAATTATTACACCCACATTATTACCCTACCGACCACACTCAAGCAGGCCTCCCTGCTGCCAGACACTGTGTATTATTAGTTCCAGGAAAAGATACTGGAAAGAGTAACTCATCTCTTTCCAGAAATAAGATGTGAATTTCTTGATTGTGAAGGCCCACAGACTGCCTAGTAAGACATCTTTAAAAACAAAACAAAAATACATCTGGACACCTTGCAGCCCAAGTATAGAATATCAAGAATAAAAAGCCACCAGAGAGAAAAGATAGCTTATCTACAAAGGTCCAATAATTGAATTGACAGTAAGCTTCTCATCAGCAACAGATTTTGCCAAAAGACAATGAAATAGTATCTTCAGAATGCTGAGGGCAAATAACTGTGGACTTAGAATTCCATACATTGCCAACCCATCGTTTAAATACAAAGCAAAATAAAGGCATGTTGTCACATACAAGATCTTAGAAAGCATCTGTTTCACAGATCTTCACTGAAAGAGAGAGGCACAGGGGCCTGGGGGAGGGGTGGGGAGCTGGAGAGGTGACGGGACTCAGTGGAGGGCCAGGGCTGCGGGGGGAGGCTGGGTCCTGTTTCAGACTTACCTCTCCTCAGCACCAGCCAGCCAGAGGAGCGCAGCCCAGCCTGGCCCAGCTGGAGCTCAGCTCAGGTTCTCCCCTGGAGTGCCAGGCTTGCTGTCCTCCTGTCCTTTCTCCCAGGCTGTGGTAGTGGCCCTGCACACAAGCTAGGGGGTAAGGGTGCCAGCCCGGCTCAGGGGCCCCAGAGGAGGCCACACTCATGGAAGCAGGCACTTGACCTCTCCCCCAGAGTCCTCTCCTCCTGGGAGGTCAGAGGCTAGCTTACAGAGGCCCGTGGACAGCTGCAGAGGTGGGACAAAGGCTAGGTCCCCACCCTGGAGTTGGGGGTGGAGAGCTCTCATTCTCCACAGGAAAAAGAATCATGAACAGTGGGGACAAGACCAGTGGGGCTGAGCAGGTGGGACAGGAGGCTTCTTCAAGCATCCGGCTCTACTTAATCAGCTGGTGGTGCCCTTGGGTAACTCCTCAACCTCTCTGAGCCTCACTTTCTCACTCACAAAATGGAGAGGATACCTACCTAAATGAAATGAGATCATCCATTCAGGTACCAAACTTTAGACATATTTTCCTTCACAGAAATTTCTTAAAAGAATAACCTCCATCTCACAGCCCTCCAGCGTATTATCAGTGCTCAATAAAAAGTTGCTAAGGAGAAAAAGACAACAGAAACAGCGGTGGGAATGTGAGCGGTGTTGAAAGCTGGCTGCAGGGGAAGGTTCATGTTCATTTACTTGCTCGTCAGTTACTATTATTCTTTGGGTGCCAGGCCCTGTGCTGGGCTCGGGAGGCGCAGAGATGACCTTGAAGTGGAGAAGACAGCTGAAACCCAAAAATTCTAACAATGACAGGGGGTCTCTTTAACTTGGCTCAGGACCTAACTTGGCTTGTATTTATTGTCTCTCTCTCTCATTCCCTCTCCCGCCTCTGCCCCAACCCAAGAGAAGCTCCAGGACAGCCAAACCTCGCTGGCTTGTTTTCCTGTCTTCACAACGTCCAAAACAATGTCTGACACACAGAAAGTGCCAAAGAAATATTTGCTGAATGACTGTGTATTTGAGCACTAATAATAGAGACTGTAGAAGTTGCCATGGGAACATCGAAGAGGTCTTTGCTAACTCTGCTCCAGGAATGAGAGGTTTCTCAGCAAGGGCCATTAAACGGGGCCTTGATGGATGTATAGGAGATCAATAACTGGAAAAGGATCTTCCAGACACTGGGGCCAGTACATTTTGAAAACATGGGAGTTTGGTTCAGGGGCCAGCAAGTAATTGAGTGTGGCAGGAGCATCGAGTGCAGGGAGGAGGGTGGAAAGGCACAAAGCTGGGGACACAGGGACTTGGATGAACTTCGGTCGTCAGAAAATCCTGGTTGAAATCTAGCCACCTACCCTGATGTAATATTCTAGAAAGGGTAGTGTTTTCAGCCCTCGCTGTTGCCCTAGGGAGGCCCCTCCCTTCAAAAGTTAAGGGTCTTATCAGGAAGGGCCAAGGATCTAGTCCCTAGAATAGTCTCAAGTTGGATGAGGGTGAGACATGGCAGCTGCCAGAGACTTGGGTGAGTGCTACATGCTGCCCCCTTGTGGCCTCATCAAAACAGCAGCAAGGACGCCTGCCAGGTGGTCTGTGGGTAATCCCAGGGGCCTCCAGGCTCCTGCATCAGCCTCCAGGAAAGTTACCCCAACCACCAGCTGTCCACCGACCAGATCCAATTGCTTTCTTTATTCCACATACACTCAAGGCCGGGCCGGCGAATTTGGGGAGGCAGGGCAAAACGAGTCAGTTCACATTCAGTAAAGCCTTGTTCTCTCTCACACACACACACACACACACACACACACTCTTTGGCCAGAAAGCAGCTGTGTATGCACAAGGGCTCCGGAAACCAATGTTTTGGTTTCAACTCCACCCCTTTTCAGGGAATGACCTTGGGAAAGTCACTGCACTTCTATGGGCCTCCCATGTCTCTATCTGCCACACAGGGATCACCATCCCTCTTCCTGTCTCCCCTGCAGGGTCACCGTGAAGATCACATGGAGGACGGAACGCTGCAAGTGCTAGGAAAAATGTTTAAAGAGCGCTCCGGATGTAAGGGGATCGTGTTGGGTATTAGATAGGGGCTGTCTTGGGCTGCACTGAAGTGTTTGTTTACACCCAGATGGGCCCTGCTGGCGGGGAAATTTAAAGGGAACGTGCTCAGCAAGGAAGCTGCTTGCCAATCACAAGTGATTGAACATCTCCAACTAAGAATGACAGTCTATCGGAAAATGGGGACCCATTGACTGACCTGTGTTTCCAATGACGCTTGGGTTTTCAGGAGTGAGTCAGAGCAGCAAGGAGGGACAGTTCAGTGGCCTCGACGTGGTGGGTTAGCCAGGAAATGAACAGCTGAGCTTGACTTTCCTCTGAGACCAGGGCCTCTTCCGTGCACTTGACTTTACTCTCCTCTTGCTCACGGGGCTAGGCATGCAGCATGTGTTTGGCTACAGCAGTGGGAAAGGCCAGTGAACCCCCTTGAGAGAAAAGTCCAGGATGGGGTGGGGGGGGGCCCATGAACTTGGGAATCAGATGCCCATGGGGCTGCCCAAGACTTTCTCACCAAGGAAGACTTCCCATGGCAACAGCATCTGCTCCACCTGACAACACCAGAGAGGTACAAACCTTAAAACTAGAAAAAAAAAAAAAAACTTGGCTTTTGCAAAAGAATGTTATTTTTTCTTCCTTTCATGGTGTGAATCTTACCTGGTTCCAGGTCTTTTGCTTTGGTGGCCCAGAAGCCCAGGAGATGTGAAGCCCAGCCCTAACAATGTAGCAGATCTAATTACAGGCAGAATATTTCTTGTTTTCTAGGATTCTGATTTCCTCCTCAATTATGTTCTTCCTAATTCTACCCTGTCATATGTTATTTCATTGGGTATGTTTTCAATGGTGAAGTACTCTTCAGTAAGCTACTGAGAATGAAATGGATGACACGGATGTCCAAGGACTTGCCATGGCTGCCAGCTGGGAACTTATAAAGGCACCAGGTCAGACCTGAAATCATCTTAACGTGAGACTCCTCCCCATCCCCACCTCACGCCTTCAGATAGCTCCCCCAGACCAGGGAGCTGCCCAAGGTTTTATGGTGTATTACTGTCAGAGAAGAAATTAACACCCACTTCTCCTGGCACTGTTCTCCAATCTTCCCACACACCGGGTCTCTTTCTAGCTGAAAGGACGGTGTGGTGAAGGGAAGGAAGACCTCGCTATTGGCCTCCGTGGTCAATGAAGTAAATGCTCTATTTTTGTTTCAGTTAGTACAATACAGGCCCTGGCTGTAGACCTCTCGTGACCTGCTGCTGGACAAGGGGCTTGGGCTGCCCTCCATGGCAGATGCTATAGGGTATGGCCACAGCGGGCAACTCAAAGTTGTGTCAAGGCGGGGGAGGAGGGATTCACCCGGGTCCTTGTCTGAAGGATAGAGATAACTTCCTCAAAGACAGATGCTCTCTTGACCCTCAGCCAAACAGGACACAACTGAATCTTGCCCACAGTGGTAGCCCAGGAAGTAAGGCAGGCAGGGACCTCTGAGAAGCAAACAGATCCTACTGAATTTCATTTTTAAAATCAGCTGAAGACCTCAGTTTGAATCAGATACATAGAGTGAGTTTTCCTTATTTTTTCTTCACAGGGGTCCCCCTCCACACACACCCAACCTGAGGGCAAACCCACCTTTCCAAGCCTTTCCCAAGCAAAGCAGCCCCATGAATGCTTCCAGGTACAGAAACTCAGACTCTAAATTATCTAAAATGAGATTTATTGCATGTTATGCAGTTTGAAGTCCATGCAGCAAAGGAGACTAGCACAATTTTTAATGTATTTAAAAAATAAAAAATGGGGTGGTGGTAAATGCACAGTCTCCTTGGGTCCCTGGGAGAGTAGGTTTGGGAGTGCGACCACCCACTCTCCATGACAAATGAGTTCATCTCCTAAACTCACGAACATTTCCACGGCCTCCAGATGCAAACACGCAGAGCTCTGAGGCACGAGCGGGACGAGGAGAGCGGACCCCAAAGAAAAGGAAGCTACACACATTCACCTAATTTCATCTGAAGACAGAACAAGGTGGACAACCCTGGGGGCCACAGCTGTTCCCAGTCAGGAGAGAACATACACCTGTTAGGGGGTCTGCTCCTAAAAAGAAGCGGCAGTAAGAACCAAAAAAGGGAAAACAAAAGAAACATTTCTTCAACCACACTCTTCAAGAAATGCCATAAATATGTTATTTAATATTTTCATTTCATAGCACTGGACACACAACATATTGAAATATCGATTCCTTGGAGAAAAAAATGGAAAAGGAGGAAATAAAAAATATTGCATCTTTCTGTTGGAGAATCTCGGCCCCCAGGCGTGGGGTGCAGCGCACCAGTGTCCTAGCCTGCAGGAGGTGCTGAGGTCGGCGGGTCCTCTGGGGAGGGACGCTGTGCCCCTTGCCTGGGGCTGTATGGCAAAAATTGTGTTGGGTGTCCTTGGCCTTGCCAGCTCAGGCCCTCAGTCTCCGGTCACCTGGGGGGCCTGCCCGTCGGAGGGCTGGTTGGCTGACTGGATGAACATGGGCTGGGCGAGGTCCTGGCCGGCAGGCATGGTGACTTGCTGGATCTGGTAGAGCTGCTGCGAGGGGTGGAGAGGAGAGAGTGAGGTCACCCCTGGGAGAGGGGCATGCAGCTCCCTATGGGCCTCGAGTTGGTTGGGGGCCCCAGACACTTCAACCACCACCCACTGCAAGGCGTCAGAGGGAGGAGGGGATGTGGAGCTCTGCTGGGGTTGGGAGCAGCAGACACAGGAGGCACCAGCACGGTGTGAGGGGGTGTGTGTAGTGGGCGGGGAAGAGGTGCAGGGAGTTGCATTTCCTGTGGCTTTCACTTCTCTGGGCTCTGCCTCTCCCGTTAGCTCAGAGCCTCGAGCTTGCTGCACGCTGTTCCTCTGTGACAAACACAAGCAATTCGAACCACTGTACCAGCAGCTTGGAAGTCAGCATTTCCCCAACTCTCAGTAATCCTCACTGGCAAGGGCAGTAGGATCACCCCCTCTCTTCCTTTCCTTGGAGTATCTGGCTCAGTGGAGGCTACACTGACCCTGCATCTCCTACTTGGGCCCTGCTGAGGAGGTCGCCTGGGATTAAACATTTCCTACAGCCAAGACCTGTGAGGGGTGAGGCAAATGCTCACAGAGCCACTTTGGCGGGTTAGGGTCAACTGGATATTCGGTTTCTCAGGTGTCCCCAAAAGAAACCAAAAGCTGAGACCCTGGCCCCAGAAGCCCTGGCCCATGAGCCTAGTACCTGGTGCTGGCAGAGGCAGATGAAGCTCCCCTCCCTCCGGCAGCAGAGAACACAGGCCTGGGCATGTCAGCACCTCATGTCCACAGGGCTGTCTGGGACCAGGGTGTGAGGGGGAGGCCAAGGGAGCAGGGAAGACTGTCCTCATGTGGGTTTAGAATTACTGAATTCCAGGCACCGAGAGAGGCTGAGAGGTCACATGTTCTCTGCATTCCAACTGATCCATGCTATTAAAAAGCAACATGGCTTAGGAAAAAAACTCATCCTACAGAGGGAAAAGGTCTGAGACCTGTGTTCTAGTCCTGGGTCTGCAACGAACAGCTGAGCAAGCATGGACAAGGCATTTCCCATTTCTAGGGCGTGCTTACTCATCCGTAAACTGGGGATTTGGGCTAGACAGTGTCTAAGGTTATGTTCAGCTCCCACAAGTCTATACACCTAAAGGACAGGCTGATTTAAACACTGCTTGTTTTTAATGATTTCTGTCCATTCATTGTTAACAGAAAAGGGGACAGCTACCCTAACCATCCAAACTCACAGATGTCATCCACTAACCCCCAGCCCCCAACTCCTCCCCCCTGCCCCTGCCCAAGCTGGATGTCCTACCTGTCCATCTGTGAACTGGCTGAACTGCTGCTGTCCTTGCTGGACCTCTGTCTGTGTGATCTGTAGGAATCAAGATGGCAGAGCAGGCAGGTCAGCTGCAGGGCCTGGCTCACCAGTCTGCCACCCAGGAGCGGCCACAAAGATCAAGTGAGACAACGGGAACAAGATGCCCAGAATAAGGCCTGGCGCAGGACAGGCACCTGATGAGTAGCAGAAAAGCAAGGGTCCCTGCCCCAGCCCCTAGCACTGAGGGCTACTCGGAGTGGATACCACATAGAGGACCCTGGACCATGTAATATTAATGGCCACTTACTACCCCCATCCCCAAGGTCTTTCTGGAGCCTGAGACTCAATCAAACAAACGCCTAGCTCCTAGGTGCTGACATGAGAGGGAATAATGTTTATTGTTCAGGCAGAAGCCCTAGAGTCCTTCAGCCAGTGAAGATAGTTTGCAAACCACTGGGCAAAGTAGTGAGTGGTCCCTTTCACTCTTGGAAGGTGGGCTCCAAACCAAACCCGTATCACCCCGATTATCTGACTGGAATATGAAACACCCTGGCGAGCAGGTGGCCTTGGCCCTGGAAGCCTTTGTGGCAAACCTATGAAGTAGTTTTTCCGATGGCGACCGCATGCAGCCCTCTGGGCCAAGGTGGGAGGGGTGGGGGAGGAGGCAAGGAAAACACTTATCACGTGCACTTAAACCTTAGGTGTGGGCTTGAAAAGAAATCTGCTGACATGCGGAGATGCAGCCTACAATGCCAGCTGTGGGACAGCCAGGCAGACTAGAAAGACGACGGAAGCATGCTCGGGTGTGCCTGTGTGTGCCTACGGAACATTCAACTGGTAATGTCCTCTGTGTACCACCTCCTGGAATCAGTACAGCCAACCTGCAAGGTAAGGACTGTCCTCTCAAGTGTCCTCCCAACAGCCAAAAACAACCCATCCGGCCTACCCAGGAGGCTATGCAGAGCAAGAAGGGGACAGCTGTGAAAGGGCTTCATAAATGTTTCTTCCTGTTGTTCCTTGTTTCGGGTCTTTCTCCTCATACCAGTCTATAAATTGCAGGAGGGCAGGAGGAGCTAAGCCACTGCCTAGTGCAAATTAAGTATTCAAGAAACATCTGCAGAATAAATGAATGACCCTGAGACAAATGGAAAATATTCCTCATAGTTGAGGTTAACGGTGCCCTGTGGCCAGCAGGACTGACCTTTACAGCAGCTGAAAAGAAAGTTTCAGTTAACTTTAAATGCCATTTACATACTATTTATTCAGCATTCATTCAAAAAATACTGAGCACCTACGAAGTGCCAGCTGTCATAATTACAGTCTCTTGTCATACAGATTCTGCCCTCTGGTGCTCTTCTTACAGTGCCCCCTGCCGTGTACCCACCTCGCCCCACCCTTTGGCTTTAGGTTCTGGTTCCAAAACTGACAGCTGGAGAAACACCAAAAACTCTTCCTTTTCATTTCCTCCCACCCCCAGTCCATAGAAAGTTTTTGGATCCCAGGTTAGAATCTTGCAAGTTTTTTTGGTGTTTTTTTTTTTTAAAGGAGGCGAGGGAAGTACCCAAAGGTGTGACCAGTCCTGAGCTCTGATTCCATGTCAGTGAGTACCAAGGAAATTCGGGAAAAGCCCAAGTCCTCATGTGAGCCTTTAATGATCCCAGAAACTTATATGGGACTCAGAAGCCTTACTTTTGGCTCATTCCTCCCATTTTCCCAAACGAGATCTTTGGAGACCTGCTCTACAAGCTCGGCTGTCACCACTGTCAATAGATAGATACATCACCAGAAATGCAACTGGGCCAGACAGATCCAGCTCTTAAACGATCACTGCTTTTTGGGGGACCTGAGGCAAAAGAATCCATTAACAACGCCTCCTCTTGACCAGCACCCCGATCCCCGACAAATAATGCCCATTCTCCAACCCCCAAGCCCAGGGTGGCAGCCTCTCAGCACCCAGGGCTCACAGCCTTCAATATCCTATGACATGAGAGAAAATGAGGGGGCAATCACTGGTTAAGGATGCCAAGGAGGTGAGCACAAAATCTAAGTAAGCTGCCCTGGCTGGTGTGGCTCAATGGATTGAGTGCCAGCCTGTGAACCAAAGGGTCACTGGTTCAATTCCCAGTCAGGGTAAATCCCTGGATTGTGGGCCAGGTCCCAGTAGGGGGCACGTGAAAGGCAACCACACACTGATGTTTCTCTCCCTCTCTTTCTCCCTCCCTTCCCCTCTGCCTAAAAATAAATAAATAAATAAAATCTTTTGAAAAAATCTAAGTGAGCTTTCTAAAGGGTAGAGGAGGTGCCAGAACACACAGCTGTTCAGTTTTAAAGATGGAAACTCAGCCTGACAATGAGGCCGTCTGTCAGGGTGCTTCTTCTGGTCGGACATGCACGCAGAAACATCGGGCCTTCTTCAAGTATCCCGGAGACTTCCCTGCCTTGCACTTCTTTGTCCCTCCAGAACAACATGGTAACGGAGACACTTTGAATACAATCTCCCAAAAACCCCACCTGTGCCTTGGGGTGCACGATAAATATGCAGGGTGTGGAGGTGGCTCTTGCTGAAGGATAACATGGCAAGAGAGAATCGTGTGCTGAGCACTCCTGTCCAGCCAGCAGCCTGGTTGGTCCCCAACTCAAGCCCTGCGTCTCTGGGGCACATACCTGTTGAGCATTGGTGGCAAGCGTCTGGATCTGTCCCTGCACGACTTGGGTGCCTGATACAGGCTGGGCTAAGCGAATGTACTGCAGCTGGCCGGTGTTCAGCTGTACCTAGGGCAGGGGCAGGGACAAAAAGACCACAGGAGATTGAGAACCACCTCAGGCAAACTTCACATCCCCTATTCCACTGAGCCCTCCAAGGAAGCCAACCCTGAAAAGGCCCTTTTTAATAGAGTTCTGGCAAATCCACCCCATCCCCGCCCCGCAAGTGACACAACACAGAAAAGGCTATGTTCCCTGAATGGACTTTGAAAACTTTCCTGAGAGTCCTGTCGCCTTTGTCTGGCTCTTCGCTGTTTGCTCAGTTCGTCTTAGGGTTTTACCCAAAAGGCTGTCTGGCATTATCAGAACATTCGCAGCCTAGGCGTAGGCCTTTCTCCCCCATCTCCACAGCACTCCACCCCGGCTCCCAGAACGGCTGATCTGACATGGAGAGAAGCCCCAGCGTCTGCCGGGAGCACAGAGCAGATGGCCGTCACTCGCACCACAGCCCCGGAACTGCCCAACTCCACGCTGCACGTCTTGGAAGAAAAAGCTGACCCACTTTATGATCTCTATCCCCAGGAACCAGGACCAGTGGGGGCGTCTGTGGGACTTTTAGAATCCTTGGTGCTCAGCACTAGCTTCTGGCCAAACACCTCCCGAGGGGAAGCTGAATCAATAAACCTTACACAGAAAAACCCATCATGGGAAACCAAAGCTACAAAAATGCCCTTCGAGTCCCTCAAGCTTAAGACCAAGTCCTGGACAGTTGGACAGCACAGCAGCACCGCACGCCGCGCTCAGCCGTGCACTGAGAGCCTTAGCTCAGGCGCGCAGCGCTCCAGCGCACCCTGAAGCGTTAGTGCCCTGAGTGGGGGGGGGGTGGGGGGCGGAGACTGAGGCGGATCCAACGCCAGGGATGGTGGCTCAGCAGAGACAAGTCAGCAGAGATGGGGGGTGAGAGGCTCCAGGAGACCAGCAAATCTGGTCTCTCTCCCTCTGTGGGGGCCGGGACACCACCCTCCCCGGTGGCCTGGCCTGCCTTTGCTGTGAGGATGAGCTTCTTGCAGCTACCAGGCCTCTTCGTCCTAGGGCAAACGTTCCCCTTCAAGAGCTAGTGCCACTGAAGGGAACTTCGCTTCCACGAGGCAAACGCTACCAGGAGGAAGCTGCACTCCTGTGCAGTGTTGAATCGAACTGCACCTCTGAAACTGCCAGCCTCGAAGAGGGCTGGAGCCACCAAGAAGAGTAATGCTGGAGTTCTGGTAGACCATTACAGACCTGTCTGCTTAAGGCAAGATGGAGAGAGCAGCAAAACCAAAACCTGTGAAGAGTCTAGGCAAAGGAGACAGGGCACGATATCGTGACCCCTGCTCATTCACTTCCTGAGACTACGCCGAGAGCAGCTGCTGGGAAGCTGGGAGCATAGAGCCTCGCCTCCCCACCTCGGCCCCACGACGCAGCTCCCAGGCGACAACGCTGAGATGCTTGTGGGGCCGAATGAAGGCAATGGATGGGGGCTTGGGAGAGCTCATGTGCTGAGGCTGAGGGGGCCGGTCCTAGGGGTCACCAGAACGCCAGCCAAGGCAGAGGAGGTGAGAGACTGAAGCCTCACCCCAGGAATGGGGAAGGTGTACTGCCCGCCACAGGGATTTTCCATTTCCTGGCTGGGAAGCGCTCTTTGCAGAAACTCAGATGTGAATGAAAAGCTGTGAGCCAAACAGTTCCAAGTGGTTCCTAGAAAAGGCTCTTCCTCTTTTAGGCTTCGATTTGGACATCTGGTGCTCTCTCTCAGTCCTCTACAAGGCTCGGTCTTGGGATCCTCACAGCTTTTTTACGTTAACTACAGAGCAACCAAGTCTACCCCTTGGGCTTGCAAAAGAGAAGCAAAGTTTCCTTCCCGAAAGTCATCACTACTGAAAGCCTGCTGATGAGTTCAGAAGTGCAGGCTGCTATGTGAGAGCAACGAAGACCAGGTCCTGAACTCCACAACCACCCTCTGTGCTAAAGCTCTGCTCCACAGGGTGGAAAACACCCGAGGTGCAGTCACTGCAAAGTAGGAGCTCATCTCTGCTGAGGTGAATTGGTTGTGGAGCCTCCCAGGAGTGAAAAGGATTCAAGAGAGAGGCCTGGGGTTGGTGGCTGAACAAGTGAGGAAAGGCACCTGGAACTGATGGGCTGTGTGTGTGTGTGTGTGTGTGTGTGAGAGAGAGAGAGAGAGAGAGAGAGAGAGAGAGAGAGAGAGGGAGGGAGAGTGAGCATGTGAGCGCTTGAGAGAGCGAGAGATGAGACAGAACGTGACAGGCACAGACACACACACACTCCACTTTCCTAAGCTTCTTTTCTGGCCTATTCCTCTGTTATCTTAATAAGAACAGTTACAAAAACAGACTTGAGGACACTTTTCAAGGGTTTTCGGAGAGGAAGTGGTTATCAAGTCCAAGTGCATTTCCAGACCTGCCTACGTTTCATTTATGATAGGAAGGGTAAGGGGCAGGAAGTAGAAGGACTGCTCCATGTCACTCACTTTCTACATTTTTTGTTGGCAAAATGACCAATGTATAGATGGCAAGTGTTAAGACAAGAACATTTTTAACAAAAGAACAAGTACAAATCTAAGAAATGAAATCCCTCAAGGCACACAGGAAGCTGCAGTCCACAGTGAAGGAATGGATAAGTTAAATGAAAGCCAAAAATACACTTTGCTGCAGGCTCCACTGGGAACCGCCTCATGAATATGCAACAAGTGTATTTATGGCCTTCCCTATACACCTCCCTCCCATTCTCTGCTAATCAAAAGAGAGGACTGCCTCACAGGGCCTTTGGGCCTTGGCATGGAATAGTGGTTACAACGATTTCTCTGCACAGATGGAGTGAGGGGAAATTAAAAGGAGCTGCCCCATAGTGGTGAACTTGAACATGACTTAAAGGAAAGCAGTGAGCGTACAGTGAAGCAAATCGTGGTTTGAGGTAATGGGAATATAGATTAAAAAATGTATGTATGTGTGTTATATACATAACAAAATATATACACATGCGCACACAGTATCTTTATCGTGTGTGTATGTGTACATACACACACATATACAAAGAGATGTAAAATCTTTAAGGACTTCCTGTTACAACATTGAGCACAGGCAGGGCAGGGCTTACCGGGATCTGCTGGATCTCTCCTGTGTTTGTGATGATCTGCTGCATCACCTGCATGGTCTGCCCAGTGCCGCTCTGGGCCTGCTGGGCTTGACCCTGCGGCTGGGCCTGGACAATCTGCACCTGCTGACCTTCTCCAACCTGCATGGTCACTGGTGTGGTCTGGAAAGAAGAGTCGTAAGAAAGCTGATTGAGTTCTGGCTCAGAGTCAGCAGGCTAACCAAGGGGTTAATACCGTGGTTAGCCAGGAGCAAACCCTCTCCACGAATGCCTAAACTCACCGCAACACTAATACTACTACTCAGCCTACAGAGTCCTTTGGGCTTAAAGCTCTGTAAAAGCTACTCACCAAAATAAAAGATAAAAAAGGCTGATTTTTAGGCTCATAGCACATTTTATTTGCCCAGGCCCAAAACACCTCTGTGCTTCAAATGTGGCAACTTCTCACAGCCACTTCAATGATGGGAAAGTACGTATTGTACAAAAGAATCAAAGCAACCATGACAGTTCACTTGAGAAATGGCCAAAGTCAAGTCTGGAGCAGGTGAATTTGGAGAGCAAACTAAAAGGAAAATGGGGTCAGCATGATCTACTGAACTCAGAACCCTGAGCTCCTTTGTAAACTGGCAAGGCACTGGAAGGAGAATTAAGCACACACTGGTCTCCGCCCCACGCCGGCCAGCGGCCGCTCTGGCTGGCAGCACAGCTTCCATGGGAGAGGAAAACAGGCGAACGCAGGGGACACTGGAGTGTGAACACCTGGACCCTAACTGGGCTACCCTTAAGTAACAGAATTTAATAACATAAGAATTTTGACTTTTGAAAAACAGGAAGCTCAGATTTTAAAAATTCTGTCTAATGTATACAGTTTGCAGACTCTGTGTCTCACATACACCTACTGGACTGTAGTCCTATTAAACTTACTCCTTTGAGAGACTGTAAAGACCTGAACTGTCAAAAAGGTCAATCCTTTCTTCAAATCTCAAAACTTTACCCCAGATGTGACCTTTATAACATATCTTGCTCATCTGGTGCTGATAGCGGGTAGGGGATGGTGGTGGTTAAGAATGTAGAGCCTTTTAAACTACACCTGTAGCCCTGGCCAGGTGATTCAGTTGGTTGGAGTATCATCCCATACACCAAAAGGTTGCAGGTTCAATCCCCAGGCAGGGCACATACCGAGGCTGCAGGTATGATCCCTGGTCGGGGCGCGTACAGGAGACAACTGATCGATGTTTCTCTCTCACACTGATGTCTCTTCCCAACACTCCCACACTCCCTTACCCCGTCCAAAATCAGTAAACATATCCTCAGGTGAGGAATAAAAATAAATACATAAACAAACACACATACTACACCTATACCCCTAAACACCTGATTTGGATAAGCTCTCTCCCCTCTTCAACAAGAGGCCCTGTGAGTCTCATGGGCTTCCATCAATACTGCTGTTCTGATGCTCTTTACTTCCTGACTGCAGAGGTCTGTTGTGTACCCAGTTACAAGGGAAGGAATGTGTCCTGGGAACTACACAGGAGCTAAGAGGGACTACCAGGTAAGGAGAAAGTACTGTGAACTGGAGGAGGGTGGGAGAGAAAGACGGCAGAGGGACCCAGGTGAAAATGCACACAGTGGGCTAGGGCCACAGGACACACTTGTTCTCACAGTGCAATTTTCCACTCGGCCTACTCCCCAAGCCTCCAGGAATAAAAGTGACCAATTTATGACAGAAAATACAGGATTCACTTTACCGAAACATGCTTTCCTTCCAACTTTAGCGTGCATTCTCTCCTGCAAAGGTTATGTGCACTCAACTTGAAACAGCCATACTACTGAGGTCCAGGGAGCTGTCACACAGCACAAGGCCACCCCGAGCCAGGAAGACAGTGAATCAACAGCTGGAAGATGCTGGGACAGACCAACTGGACCACCCTCGCAAGCCTTATCAGCTCCAAGCTGAGCAAGTCCAGAGTGGTAGAGAAGGGAAGAGCTGAAATTCTTGCTCGCCAGAAAAAGATAAAGCGTACTGCCAACTCATCACTGCATTCTGTCAACCTCACTCTCCTGAGAAGACTTCCAAACCGTTTCCAAGCCCATCCAGGAAAATGAGGGACTCAGGCAGCACAGCAGCATCCAGTCACACACGACGTGCCCTGCTGCTGGGGCACAAGAGCCACATGGGTCTCAGGATGACCAACCCATCGGAGCCAGCCCCTCCTAGACCCCCTTGAGGTTCACTCTGTGAAGGTGTAAAGCCTTTGGCAGGTCAAGCTCTCACCCCTGCAGAGGCACAAGCAAGAGCCAAAGAAGGCCCGGCAGGCACCACAGTGCAGTGAGCTCCCCAAGGCAGGGACTGGGCAGCAATCACCTTTAAACCTCTCCTGCCGAGTATGGTGTCTGGCAAGGACCGAGCACTTAATAGATTTGTTATATGGGTAAAAAATGAACAGGGAATAAATTCTAAAATCGTAATTATACTTAAATCTACCACCACTCCAATTCTTTCCTTCCAGGCAAACCCAGCTCCTTACTAGAATGCCCCAGGCTGTTTAGACCATGTCCTCTGCCGGTCTCTTCAGCCTTGCCCGGATGTTCCCTGTGCCGCGTCCTCTCACCGCTCCCTTGTGCTGTCTCCCACCTCCAAGCCTCTGCTTGTGCTGAGCCCTCGAATGGGAAAGCCCTCCTTCCCTCTTTGATTCATTTCCATTATTCCCTCTCAAACTCGTATTATCCCCTTCGGAACCTTCTCTGGCATCGCACCCTCTTCTACCACCCTCCTCATGTCTTTGTTAGGTAACCCTTCTGATGTACTCCCATAACACCCTCTACACAGTCCTAAGAATATCTCACACTTCCCACATGGCAGTGTAACCTTTAAGTATTTGCAGCCCCAACTAGATTGTGATTTCCTAAAGATAGAGACTGTTTTATTCATGCTTGTGCCCCCAACACAGAGCACAGGGCTGCACCTACAGAGGATGACCAGTGTTTGGTAACTAAAAAATTAATGACTGACAGGAAATTTGAATTCAGAGGTAAGGGAACAGAGTCCTCTGCTGCCTCTCCTGATCCCCAACAAATGTCACGTGACCACTCTCACAACCACCGAACCGGGGAGTGACAGAGCCTTCAGATTACTACTGTAAAGAGAGACGGTCACTTGACACAAACATGGCAGGACAGAGCAATGAGGAGGAGCAGGGGAGGAGAGTACGCGGACCTGACCCCTGCCCTAAGGATACAAATCCCAGTTCTGGTGCAGGCACACAGAGAGCAGGCGTGGAGTCCACTCTGAGCATCTTCTACAGAGATGCCACTGCTCCTCCTGGGGGTGCTGTAGTTTTCCCTTCTAAATTTTTTTAGTTCATAAGGATCAGGAAGAACATCTTGTCCACTATCCTTCTCTCATTTGACCCATGAGAAAACCACGGTCCAGAGATGAGGGTGTCATGTCATGTTAGCTGAGTCTGGGGGAGCACCCAGGTTTCCCGACTTTAAATTCAGTGCTGTTCATGGTCTGGGCGCCTCTCGCCCTGGTCAAGCTTTTGCCGTCCCAAACCTAGGAGCCCTATCTTACTGGGCAGGCCCCCTCTGCAGCACACAGACCTGGCCCTGCTGAGGCTGCGCAATGATGATCTGCCCAGGCTGGATGGTGGTGGTGGAGCTGGTGGTCTGCTGGCCTTGCTGCTGCCCCTGGACTTGGACGGCGGTGGGCTGCTGAGCCAGCGTGAAGTAGTACTGGACGGGCTCGGCAGGAGTCACAGACTGGCGCACCTCCTCCTGTGGGGTAGAAGGAGAGGCAGGTAAGAGGAAAGGAACCGACTCAGCAGCCGCCAGAGTGAATTTCCATTCTTCCCCCAGATGGGCTCTGTGCAGTTGCCTGCTGAATGCTGAGCTCTCCACATTTGAAGCCAAGGGGAAGTGGAATTCGAAGAGGCCAGTTGTGCTAAATCAAACTAAAAATAACAGATTCCATAGACTTCACAAAATACACAGCCAATTTTCCAAAGAACAGAGTTATCACCCATTGCATGGTGAGTTACAAATGGGCAAATAATTACTGCTACTAGAAGCCACGCACCAGCAGTGCTTGTCAGTGAATGCTGTCAGGGCTGTGACCTGAGGACAGTGCCAACGGTGAGCACTGGAAGATGCTACCCAAACGCCACACTCTCCGGCCGGTTCCCAATCTCCCAAATAGGCAGCACTCTCCGTACTTCGTTCCCATCACCTCAGGGGAGACTGAGCAGGGGAAGGGACATGGGGCTTTTCTCCTGGGTTGAAATTTTAGTAGGTAAGTCCCCAGCTTTTCACAGCACGTCGAGAGTTCAGTGGTAACTGAGGGCCTCATCTATCCAGTGTCACATCTGGTTCTGGTTGTACTTAGCCACAGAAGCGCAACCCAGGGGGCCTGAGGGACAGCTCTCCGCTGGGGTGCCGCCTTGGCTGACTAGGGAGGTCGCATTCTGTCCAGTCTGCCCGGTGAAGAGACTGTTCCTTCTTCAGCTGACGTTTTCCATGGCAGAAGGAGTAAACAGCCCTCTCCCAGCCACCTTGAGCTCACAGCTGAGAGTGTAGGATGTTTACACACACTACGGCATGGTTAGAGCCTGAGGGTCCTGGGTCGCCGGCCCCTGACCACTGACAGAGATCGGCATCTGCTCCGGAGGGCCCTGTGACACACGGTGACCCTGCCTGGGACAACAAAAACAACAGAAACATACAACTTGGGCTGGCTGAGCAAAAAAAAAGAAAAGCTAAATTTACTCACTCCCTTGTTCTGGACCAAATTTGTCAGGTTCAAGGAAAGAGGAAAAGACACTTCTTCAAGGTATAGAGACCCTGTGGCTTGCCTCAAAGCTCTCCCAAGTGACATTTACAAAGTTGGTATCGACCTCAACCCCTCCTTAGATTAGGGGCTGTAATCTGTGCTCCGCAGTCCTTTCCTCACTACACGTTTTTGTCCTTGCTTGTCAAAGTCATTGCTTTCCCTGGTAGAATGGAAACCCCACAAGGGCAAAGCCTAGTTCTAGCTCTCTCTTGCTCTCCAGTGCCCCGACTATTCATTCCCTTGTAGGCACCCAATAAGCACCTGCCGAACAAGAATGGATTTACAGAGCCAGACAGACAGTGAGAGACAGGGAAGTACAGGCACACCACGTTTTATTGTGCTTCCAGGTGTTTAAGTGTTTTAAACGAACTGAAGGCAAGACTCTCCACCAGCAAAAAGATTACAACTCACTTTATGGAGACACCTGCTTTATTATGGTGGTCTGCAACCACACCCGCAGCATCTCCAGGATGCCTGTACTCACTTTATGTGGGATCTAGAGCCAAACCCCCAACAACCCCGAGGTATGCCCGTACTTTTTTTTAAACTCAAGTTGACAGTAGGACAGTCTCTCGAACACAACAGCTATTATCAATAGAAAAAGAGTCCCTAAACTCTCTTTGCTGCCTCTAGGATCTCGTCATCTAGTGTGGGGAAAAGCTCATGTTTCCTGTGGAACAGGGCTGGGTGTTATTTTGTTTGCTTGGTGATTGGGGGGCCCCAGACACTAAAACTAGGCCTGCTGGTGTCTAGCCTCTGAGAAACTTAGGTCTCTACATGACCAAGTTCCCCGATGGGTGTCTACCCAGCCAAGGCAGAACACTTGTGACCTGCTGGGTTTCTGCACTAGTGCCCAAACACTTACCAACTTTTCAGGCTAATGAATTCTGTGCTTCAGACCCAGTCTGAACCCTGAATGTGATCGTGCTGAGGCAGATGAGGAGGTCCCTTTTATTTCATCTAGGTCTCGGCTCCCAGAACAACTTGACTATGACGGTGTCACCTCCATTTCAACTCCAACTTCTTGCCATTATAAATAAAGGTCAGTCTTGTCAACTAGATCTTGGCTATGGCAGGGATAAAATACCGATAGCCTCCTTAGTCAAGAAACTGCTTTTTTTTCAAAACTCTTGAAAAGAGTTCGATGTTTTCCACTGAGATCTCCCTTCTCACTTTATGAAAAACATCATCACTAAAGCCCAGACCTAACTTGAAAAGGCTCTTGGGTGATGAGAAGGTATAGAGAGCTGAGAGCCATCCCACCCCCAAGTCAGGGGGCAGGAAGACACTGGCATTTCCAAGCCCTGACCTGTGATTGCTCTGTATCCAGTTATCCCTGACTGCAGCTGACCTACAAGCGAATACGGTCTTCTTTATCAAAAAGCAAACTTTTAGCCCTGACTGGTGTGGCTCAGTGGATTGAGCCCTGGCCTGCGAACAGAAAGGTCACAGGTTCAGTTCCCAGTTGGGGAACATGCCTGGGTTGTGGACCAGGCCCCCAGTTGGGGGCAAGGCAACCAATCGATTAGTGTCTTTCTCACACACTGACGTTTCTCTCTCTTTCCCCCTCTCTAAAAGTAAACAAATAAAATCTTTTTAAAAAGGGCAAACCCTTTAAACACCCCTTTCAGAAGCCAAAACGCCCCTTGCTGAAAGCTGTAAGAGCAGGTAAAGAGACCCTCCCGTGCTGCCTGCTACAGCCTCCTAACTTGTTCGTGAACCAGGCAGCTTCCAGGACACTGTCATGCAGAGCCGCCTAGGTTTGTGCTGTAAGGAGGGCAAGACTGTTCTCGTCACTGGAACAGGAGGAGGCAGACCTAAGGTTCCTCAGTGTTACGAAGACTCATTCGGCCAGTGGAGGTCAAGCTAGCAAAGGAGTGATTATGCTTGGCTTAAAGAGATGGGTGAAAAGAAAATGGTATTTTAATGGGCAGGAACTTTCAACTCATAGCTTTAGTGGGCTAGAAGTCAGGCCTCAACTACCTTCTGCTTTCAAAGTTTTTACTTTCTTCCCCAAAGAACAAGAGAAATTCCCAAGCACCTCTGAGAAGCCAAGGGCCTTAGATCCCCAACTCAACATGGGTAGCTAGTTCCTTTCCCCAGCAGGGGAACGTCATCCCAAGTGCTAGAATGATCCTGGAATGACTGGACCAATCCAGGACGGGGCACTTGCCCAGCTTTAGCAGTGGCCTCCCCAGCCAGAGCGCCTGCTCTTGGAATGTGTTCAGAAGTGGAGACTGACGAACAAAGCCGGAGAACGAGCTGCGTCACCTCCTAGGGCCACCACTGCAGGGCAGCGCGGCCAGCCCCAGACTGGAAAAAAGCAGTTGCTTCAGTAGCAAGAGGGAACTGCTGCCTCCTTCAGAAAGGGTGAATTTTGGAGAGTGGGTGCTTTTCAAGGACTTAGGGAGGTGCCAGCCAACTTGGAGCTTGGGAAAACTTCGTTTCCACAGAAGAGTAAAAGCGCCTTAGCACTTCACACTACTTTCCAGCACTCTCAACCTCTCAAAGGCCAGGCAGCAGCTGTCCCAAGTAGGATGCCAATCAATGGCTTGAACACCCACAAAGAACTGAAACCAGACAGCAGGGAGCTGTCGCAGCCAGGCACACTTTAAAGAAACGGATCACTGCATTTTGAGTCAGGGTAGGATGGAACAAGGAGCTGTCTGACACCCTAAGAAAGCCAAGTACTGAGGACTTTGGAGGAAGGGACAGGACACGACCCTTCTCTTCAGCCAACGGGTTCAACAGGCAGCCCGCAGAGAACAAGCAGGAGTTAGCACAAGGAGCAGGAGCCAGGCCTGATTTTGTCAGAGATCTCACCCCTGGTGTTTGAAGGGAGCTCCTGAAACAAATTCCAACAAGGAGAGCGTGTGTGGGTCATCATTTGTTTTGCAGGAATAGAAGTGGTCTGGGTTCTTGTCAGAGTGACTTCTCAGAGAGGAGGGACGCAACCCAAGAGGAGGAAGCGAGCCCGTGGGCACTAACCTGCAATGGTTCAGAGGCGATGCGCAGCCAGGGACGACCGTGGCAGCCTGCCGCTGTAAACATCCGACTGAAAGCTCCTCTGAGCACCTTACAGCTTCCAGTCAAGGATGTTTACAGTAGCAAAGACTGCCCAGGAAGAGCGGAGACGCAGGGAGGCTCCCTGCGTTAGGAAGGAGGTGACAGAGGGCTTGCTGATCCAAAGGGTCAGGGTCACAAATGTCCTTTAAGACGCCCACTTCTACACTTTCTGAGTGGTTATTAATATGAGACAGCATGGGAATCACAGAACGATTCTGTTTCTAAGGATAATGTACTATGAAACAATTCATTAAAACCACTTAAAATTTTATTAACAAAACAAAGCAAGCAGAACAAGGCCCCGCTTTGCTCCTGCCAGACTCTGCCACTGCTCCCCAAGTGTCTCCACTACACCTGGTGAGTCATGCAATCTGTATGCCTGAAACAATGAGTTATTCAGGAGAGGGGTCTATTACAATCGCAATTAAGAGCTTTATGCACCCGAAGTGCTGAAAAAACACCTGGTGTGACCTTCGGAGAGGCAGGCAGAAGCGAGGGAAAGGCAGACAGACATTCACACTCTTTCCCGTGACTGCTCAGAAAACGGCTTAAGCAGTGGTTCTCAAATTTGACTGCACATTAAAAGCATCTGGGGAGCTTTAAAAAGCCCTGATGCCAGGCCTCCCCCTCTCAGGTTCTGATTCAGCTGGTGTGGTGTGGAGCCTGGCACCGGTATTTTTTTTAAAGCCTAGCAGGTAATTCTACCATGTAGCCAGAGCACTACATAGAGAACCACAATCAAGAGTAGGAGAAAACCCAAGTCCACTCACTCCAAACTCCACTGTGCACATAGAGAAGCCGGTTCTTGAAAATCTCAGATCTGTAACTCGCTGAGCATGTTCGCCCATCCCAGATTAAGAACTCTGATAGGCTTCCTAGGATACCTTGAAATGAGCTTCATTTTACTGTTTATAACTAAAGTCTTTAATTTTCACTGCCTATTTTCACTGAAATACCACCTCAGCAGCACTGAGTTAAAAGTATCCATAAATGAGTAAACAGAAGGAGATGTTAAGGATGGATCTGGTCTAGAGAAGGAGAAGCAAAAGAAATAGCAATGACTTGTGCTGAGAGAGGAAAAGGGACGTTATCTGACACCCGTATGCAAGGTGCTCTTCAGTCAGCAGTAGTAGCAACGCCTTCCCAGCTCACCTGACGCTTTGGAGGTTTTAGTTCATCTCTTGGAACAATATCGATGAGAAAGTCAAACTGATCAAATTTTGTAATTGCCATGGCGATATCATTCCTCTGTAACAAAGAAAAGCAAGGTGAAAAATTAGCCTGGGGAGAAACTAGTTCACCCGGCTTTATACCCTCCAAGTTACACGTAAGGTAAGACGATGACTTCTAAGCCAAACTAAGCACCTACGGCCAAGTCTAAGCTGAAATAAGCACAGCCAAACTCTTATAAACCTCAAATGATCAGACTTGCTGGCAAGACATCTACAAAGCTGACAAAATAGGGCTACCTGCAACTCGTGCTCCACAAACCAGATATTCGAGCCTCCAACTATGACTGCCTCTGCTGGGCTCTGCCCCAAGGTCCTCCCCAAGGTAGTTAAATAATGGTCCTCCAGCTAAAACTGTACAAATCTAGCAACCTCAAGGGGCAGGGTTCTTTCTGGTCATGATGTGTTAGCAAGGTTAGGCTATCATTCACTCTAATAACATTTTTAAGGCACGAAATAATATTTTGCCTCTTCAGTTAATAAGTAATTAAAATCTATTTTGAATCTCCTGGCTGAAATCCTAATTCAATAACTTTTTGCATTATTTTCTAGTAACTGATCTGTACTACTATAATTTTTATATTGGAATTCAAATCATAATGTGAAGTCCATGGTTTGAATCTTGTTTAATGTGGTATAAACACTGGAATTCTGAAATTACCAGAACAGAGGCTCAGGTGGGCAGAGAACACAGGAGTTGGCTGACTAACAACACGGAAATTAAGGCCTGCTCCAAAGGGCTTCTAAGAGTGAGACGCTCTTCCTTTAAATAATAAAATTAAAGGATTTTTTTTTTTACTAAAAACCAACATACTAACACTGCATAAACATTTTAAGAAAAAGAAAAAACCAGGAAAAAAGAGTGAATTCTAGTGAATGATATGCACGTTCAAGTATTTAGGGAAAAGTAAACTTTGAAATTCATTTAAAAATAGATGACTTGACGGACAGAGGGATAGATACGGGGATAAAACAAGTAAAACTTTAATGGTCAGATCCGGGTTACAGGCGTTCACTATGAACTTTGCTTATGTTTGAAGTTTTTCATTATCAAATGTTAGGGGGGAAATGTCAACTCACTAACAGAAATCCTTAGCAGCCTCTACATATCACATCTTCAGAGAAGGTGACTCATCAGACTACAGAGGAGGGGATGGAAATTTTCTGTTTTTCCCTTGCCTTGTCTCTGTGATGGCCCCACGCCACTGAAATGCAAAACTCCAGTCCACCCTTCTTGCCAACCACCAGCTTGATGATAAACCCATCCTACTGAAGCAGGGCATGCCTTAAAGCTGCCAGGACTCATTTACGATTAGTACAATACAGTATCACGTTCTTGATGATGTCACCTCTCAAAGCTATCTAAACACCTCACCTAAGGATGGAATGAGGGGGAAAAAAAAGAATCATCACCTCCAAACATACACCAAAGTGTTCCACAGTGTTTTAGAAACATAGATACACTTAAATTGGTCTTTTCAACATTTTTATTTTGCCTTTTTAAGTGCCAATATTTTACTAAATCATTACTCAAATACAGTAAAATACAGAAATCTTAAGTACACAGCTGGATAAATTTTAATAAATATAATACGCCCAGGCAGCTATCTCCCAGATAAGAACATGGAGTTTCCTTGTATCCTTTCCCAGCCAATACTCCCCCCTGCCCCCCACCCCAATCTGAAACAACCACAATTCTGATTTCTGTCGCCATGGACACTGTACGGTGTCATGTGCTCTGTCATCTTTTTCTTTGGTTTCTTTTGCTTGACATAATATTTTTGAGATCCATCCATGGTGTTGTATGGATCAATAGTTAGTTTCTTTTATTGCTGAACAGTAATTTTCATTTTATGAATATATAAATTTTTTTCAAGAGTTTATTTATTTAGTTTTAGAGAGGGGGGGAGGGAGGGAGAAAGGGAGCGAAACATCGATGTGAGAAACACTGACCGGCTGCCTCTCACACACGCTGTAACCGGGGACTGAGCTTGCAACCCAGGCACGTGCCTGAGCAGGAATCGAATCAGTGACCTTTTGTTTTTGTGGGACAACGCCCAACCAATGGAGCCACAGTGGTCAGGGCAGAATATATTGATTTTTAAAAATATTCCTATCTTGATGAATATTTGAGTTGTTTCTAGTTTCTGGCTATTATAAACAAGGTTGGTATAAATATGCATTTTTTTTTAAATCTATTGATTTCAGAGGGAGAGAGGGAGGGAGGTACAGAGACATTGATTTGTTGTTCCACTTATTGATCCGTTCATTTGTTGGGTATGAACACTTTTATACAAGAGTGTCCACACTTTTGAGAGTGTAACTAAGAAAGGAATGGCTAAGTCAGAGAGGAGGGGTATGTTTAACTTCACCAGAAGGTGCCAAATAGTATCCCAAAGTGACTGTACCACTTCACATTCTCACCAGCAGTAATGAGTTCTGTCATTCCACTTCCTCGCCAACAGTTGGTATTGTCAGTTTTTTAAAAAAATGTTTTAGCCCTTCTATGGGTATAAACCAGTATCTCATTGTGGTTTTAATTTGTATTTCCCAGGTGACAAATGATGTTATACACCTTTTCATGTTTACTAGTCATTTGGAATCTTTTCTGAAATGCCCATTTTCAAGTGTTTTGCCCATTTTATTTTTTAATCTTAATTGATCTTGAAAGTGACTTCAACTGGCTCTCTAGATCTAC
Organism: Macrotus californicus; assembly: GCA_007922815.1. Taxonomy (NCBI): domain Eukaryota; kingdom Metazoa; phylum Chordata; class Mammalia; order Chiroptera; family Phyllostomidae; genus Macrotus; species Macrotus californicus. The sequence goes on from VMDR010000172.1 coordinate 250,597, forward strand.
AGACTTCCTTCAAGGCAGTATAAAGTAAGTTCTCAATGTCTACCTGCACTAGAATGCAGGATTCCCAGGAGTAGGGATTTTTGTCTGTTTTGTGTATTAATCCCCAGAACCTAAAACAGTGCTCAGCATACTGTGGGTGTTTAATAAATATGTGTAGAATAAATGAATGTATACATGCATTTTCCATCTTTGGAGGTAAGGGGAAATAAGGAGTAAATATAGTTTACTGTATTCTGCTGCATATAATGTGCTCCTGTGTATAATGTGCACCCATGTTTTTGGAGCAAACTTTCAGGAACAAAAGCTTTCATTTAAAATTTTTAATTAAATTATTTGTTTATTTATACTTAGACGCTTACTTTTTGTATTATAAAGGAATTTTAGCACTTATTTTTAAACATTATGGTACAAGAAATTTTATGCAAAATAATTACAAAACAGAAGAACAGATTCAAAGAATTTTAGGTATTACCCATGTATATAATGTGCATCCTTATTTTTCCTTCAAAAATTTGGGCAAAAAAAATGCGCACTGTACACAGCAAAATCCAGTAATTTCTTGGCTTTGTTATTAAAATATTGTCACTCTCTTGTACCAGTCACACCCTTCCTCTTTTGTCTGAAAAACCTTTCCTTCAAGAGCTAGGGCCTCGTTGTTGAGGGGAGAGTCTCCAGAGCCAATGACCAAGGGGTCTTCATACAATATAAATGTTGACTTCCGGGATTAAAATAAAAAGAGAACAAAAAAGAAAAGGATTCCCAGGAAAGCAGACAAGGAACAAAAAGGCTAATGAGGTTACTAAAACTGATTCTTCCTGGGATTGTCCTTTCCTGGAGTCTCTCAAGGCTTCCAACCAGAAATTGTTTACATGTGGAAATAGATAAATATCGCTTTAACCTCTGTTTGTAGTGAAGGCTTGCCAAATGAACAGTTCAGTCACCGGGTTGTGAAAACCATGGAAGAGTTGGAAAGTAAAATCTCAGTCGGGTTGCTGCCCAGTGCAGCTCAGTTGGCTGGGCATTGTCCCACAAGGCCAAAGGCCGCTGGTTAGATTCCCAGCTGGGGCACATGCCTGGGTTGTGGGCCGGGTCCCTGGTTGGGGCAGTCAGGGCGATTGATGTTACTTACATTAATGTTTCTCTACCTCTCTTTCTCCCTCCTTTCCCTTCTTTCTAAGAGTAAATAAATAAAATCTTAAAAAATAAATAAATAAGATACAATAAAATAAAACTCTTGGTAGGGAAATACTATCATGGTTGTAAGGTATGCCTGCCTCCCAACACTAGATGAAGGGACTAATTACACACATCAGCCTGACAGAGGCCTCAGGTAGAATAATCTTTGGTCCGAAGCCATGCAAGAGAGGCAGGCAAAGGCAGCTGCTTGCCCAATTTCCCAATGTCAGTCCACAAAATCACCTGGAGAGTCCGGCGCTTGTTGTCCTCTGTGTGGATCCAGGCTCGAAGAGTCAACTCTGTGATAAAAATCTGGGCTGCCTTGGCGAAGAGCACAGGGGCTTCTGCACTGATCATCTGCAACAGACGGGGGCCCTCCCTGTCAATCACCAGCAAGTCCTTCAAACCGGTTAGCTGTCCCTCACCTCACATCCTGCCACTGGACTATGGGGCAAGGGCTAGAAAATGAGAAGGTGGTAGCCTCAAGAGATTCCAAGGTAAAATAAACCCACAAGTAGGGACAAAGCAGGTAGAAGGGAAGAAGGAGGAAGAATATTTATTTATCCAGCACCTATCATGCACTTTCTTACTCTCAGGACAGCCTTCTGAAGAAACTAGGGTTTGGGAGAGGTGAAGCAATAACTTGCCCAGGGCCTTAGGTCAGTAAGTGGTATAATCCAAGGAGAGAAAATGTGGGGAGTACAATGAGTTTGAGCATCAATGGATTTAGGCAAAATATCTGGCTTCGCACCCTTCTGGGCTTTATTTTTCCCATACTGAGAAAGAAGACCCTTCCAGGGTGGTTGTGGGAATCACATGAGATAATACTGTGTGTGAAAGCACCCAGCACAGGGCCTGGAGCATCACAAGTGTTCAAGTACCATGATGAACTCTCAGTCAGACAGGGTTCTGACCCCTGGGGAGGCGGTCTGCACAGCACGGGGCCGGGGGAAGAGCTCTGGAGCTAAGACAGCAGATGAGTACTGGGATCGGTTCTCCCGATTCTGGGCGAGTCACTTTAACCTTTTTGTCTATTTCCTCTCTATAAAACGAAACTAATAATTCTTTTCTTTTTTTTTTACTCCAGGTTTATCTGGTAATATGCCTTTGATCTTTAATTTACAAACATTTCATTTGTCCTTCTAAAGTGAATTATAACTGGTGACGGCTTTTCTCAGAGAAACTAGTAGCTCTTCCTCTATCGCATCTCACAGGGCTGCCACGAGAAGGAAGTGAGCTAGTAGAACGGAAACTGCTGTGACCTGTCAGCTCCCCACACAGACACAAGACACTGTCTGTTTTGAGTGGGGAGGAAAGAGAGTGGCTCTTTTTCTGAGACACCTGTACTGGGTGGTGGACTCCTAGGAACACAGTGAGGGCCACCTCCAGATAAACCCTCTCTCACAAGTATTATTTGTGTAAAACAACTCACAGATGCAGTATCATTATCAAACATTTCTTAGAGCTCAGCTCAGCAAATTAGATTGTAAGAAGATGCTCAGAAGATGGCATCGTCCTGTTGATTTGATGCTACATGTTCATGCTACATGCTGAAAAGCACACAGCATCTTCTCAAATCTAGATAACAGGATATCCCTAATTTTCAGGGAAGCACCAAGTAATAATTAAAATTGTTTAATTTCCGCTCACTTAAAATTTTATGTGGAACCAAATAAAAAAGCAACAGATAACAACAATATTTTCATTTTTGTTTAATTAAACTGTGAGCTCTAGGGAAATGAGCAGTAACTACCCATTATTTTAGATTCAATATGAATAAATAAAAATGAATGTGAATTTACCTTCACATCTTCATCCAGTTTCATAATCTTCTTAATACGAGCCAGTGGGAGTTCCTGCACTCGGAAATCTTTCTGAAATGAGTAACAAAAGGTGCATAAATGGTGGGGACAATCAATAGGGAAAGGCAGGAATCATGAAGCACACTGATTCGCTTAGTCCCTCCTCTTAGAAAATATGGCAGGAGAGGAGGTACAGAAGAAATGAAGAAAATACAAGCTCCAGAGCAAATTTCTTCCTCACCCATGCAGAGCTCTAAACAATTAAAGGGTTTTAAGATAATCTTATGATGGTGACTAACAGTGCCCTCGTGAAAAGTAGCCCCAAACAATACCAGATTCTTTGCCAGCACAATATAGAGGTACATTTTGAGCGTCTTTTCTTCCCAAGAAAATTTACCAGTATGCAATATGAACATTAAAACCAGCTTTTTGCCTCAGGGGCATTCATTCCTCTAAGCTGTCAGTTCTTTCCTCTATTCTGGGATTACAAGAGCAAGTGCCAGCAGTGCCTGCCCACAGTGACCCACAGTTCTCTTCAGCCAGTGTGACCTGGCTATTTCTAACCTTTGCACTAACCTGACACCGAAACTTGGGTAAGAGCTCCTTTCCCATTACAGCAGCAAAAGGCTTGTGTCCAAAACTGGAGTGGGACCCAGTAGAAGAGTATGGAAGAAGGGTAAGGGTGAATTTATCAGCCAGCTTTCTAGAACAGCCCTGGCACACTGTTTTTTTCTGAACAAACAAAACTGGGCTGGGGGAAAACCACACCAACTGTACTGTGGAAAGGATTTAGGAAAGGGCTTTTTAACCAGCACTACTCAATTATTTGCAATTAAGCCCTTTTTTGTTTTATTTTGACACTACTGGTATTTCAACACATGCCCAATAATGGAGGCAATTCTAGAAATAAAAATCAATTCTGGGTTTCAGAACTGCAATGAAAAGAAAGGTGCAAAGGGAGAGATTAGCTAAAATCAGCAAAATCCCTGCTGGGACTAGGTGTCGAATGACTGATTCTATAAGTGGTCTGAAATGTAACTCACCAAACCCAGTATTCTCACCTGGGAATGTGCATCATCACATTATGGAAAGAGCAGCTATTATTTGAGATAGGGTATAATTAACATATATAAGTGAACTTTCTTTTCCAAGACCAACAGAATACCTCAACTAACGTCAAAGAAGGGGTATTTGAAAAAACATAAACAGCCTTTCCAGAAGCCCTTTTATGGTTACAGAAGGAAGAGCGACCACTAGCGTCAAGAGAGCACCGAGACGTCGAATTTCCCATGCAAACCCAACAAGCTGCCCGTACTGGCTACACTCACCTTTACAAACTTCCAACACCAACTTTCCATCTTTTCTTTTTTCAGATTAGATGTCAACATTCTCCATGAAGCCCTTACTAAAACTAACCCTGAAGTGGCAGAGGTTTAGAGGTCCAGTTTATTACAATTTCACCAAAAGGAGAGAGCAGGACACATTCTTTCCATTCTTATTTTTTCCTCTTTCATTTACTCATTCATGTAACTCAACTAATATGATACCTACTAGTATGTGAAAGGTACAAATCTATTCTTACCTTTGAAAGGCCTATAATTTAATTTTTAGAAACTGTCACATAAAAACATTATGGTCCCCTATGCTATACTAGAATGGGGGTGTAAAATCCCTCAGGGACAAAGAAAATAACCAGCTGACAATTAGGGGTTGGAGAGGCAGGAGGGCTGGCAAATGTTCCACAGAGGGGCTGACATCTGAACCGTGTCTAAGGGATGCTACAAATCTGCCTGTTGAAAAAGTATGAGAATGTTGTTATTCAGACAGAGGGAACAGTATGCACAGAAGCACAGGGACACAGAAAACAGGGCCCATTTAAATTTTAGATATATGACCTTAGTGCAGAGGGGAACAACAGGAAAGAAAATACTGGACTGAGGTCAGACCCTAACGGGATTAAAAAAACAAAACAAAACATTTAAGCACAGAATCAATCACTGGTCCTCCTCCTTATGTGGCATATCACAGAAAATGATGATGTGAAACAGAAATGCCAAAGAAAATGCTGGGGATGACAATTCCTTCGGAAGGCCTCCCAGGGTGATACACACAGTACGAGATTATAACCATAAGATTTAGTTTGCTTGCAAGTCTGCTGTCATTTGGCTTGCTGACTGAATCTAATTTCCACAAGAGTGTTCCAAGATTACTTAACCAAAGCCCAAAGTTGATAGATAAAAAGACTTCCCTCCCCACCTTGAAAAAGTAAAATACCACTTTTAGAATTTCTATGAGACTAGTCTTTAATCAAAAGTAACACAAAAGGGTCAAGGATAAAGAGATCATATCATTCCCACCTTGGACAGGCATAAAACGAGGCAGCAATCTACAGGAAGCTCAGTTCTAAGCCTCACCCCAACTCTTTCTTTTGTGAGAAACCTTCTCACAATCCCCAAACCTTGAGCTCTCCAGGGGCAGTGTGTGAAAAGTAGATCTGCAGAGGTGTGGGTGGGTGGGTGGGTGGGTGTGTATGTGTGTGTGTGTCTCTCTCTCCTCACTATTGCCGACAAGAGCCCAGTCACATGTAAGGGTTTACAATAAGCTTACTGGAGAGGGGAGCCCTTTACTATGAGTAGATCGAAGCCTACTAAATTGGCTTTCAACTCAATGCTCCCTTGGTCATTGGCAACCGTGCAACTGATGTGGAGAACAGTTTACTTCTGCTCCTGATGCCGACCCATGTGGAAGAACTGAGACAGACTGACTCTCTCTCTACTCTTGGCAGTGTTATCAGTGAGGTGGAAAAGCAGATACCCTCTCAGAACATTCCGTCTCCATGCCCCTGACCACAACCAAAGAACTACATTTAAAATGCTGCCACCTGAGACCGCTGAGTTCCAAAAGGTCTGAATTCACTCCATGAGAGTTCAGAGCCAAAGAAAAGCCGGTGGTTCTCAGGCTGCACTAAAGAGCATTCAGAGTCTCAAATAATGATGAGAAACCTTTTCCCAGGTCCACCCCATCTGGCGCTCTAGTAAAGACAAGATTCGAGTCCTCCCAAAGGCCGTGATTCTCAACAGTGTCTACACGTCAGAATCACCTGGGGAGTACTGGGAACACCAGATGCCTGGGCTCTACCCCAGACTAACTGAATCAAGAATTCCTGGCATCACGTTTTTTGAAAACTCCCCTGGTGACTATGAGGGTGAAGGGCTACTGCTGCTTTTTAAAGTCTTGCTACTCAAAGTGAGGTCCTTGGACCAGCAATGGCTTCACCTGGGAACTCAGAAGAAATGCAGAATCTCAAGCTCTGTTCCAAACCTACTAAATCAAAATCTGTGATTTTAACAAGATCCTCATGTGGCTCATAGACAATGAAGTTTGAGAAGCACTGCTCTACAGGAAGGGCTCAAACACAGGGCCTGTTTTGTAACAATTCATGGACCTTCACTGCCAAGTTCTTGTTTAAATGCTTATCTGACCATGCCCTGGATGATGGGGCTCAGTGGATTGAGAGCGGGCCCGCAAACCAAAAGGCCACTGGTTCGATTCCCAGCCAGGGCATGTGCCTGGGTTGTGGGCCAGGTCCCCAGTTCGGGGCGCGCAAGAGACAACCCATCGATGTATCTCTTGCACATTGATGTTTCTCTCCTTCTCTTTTTCCCTCCCTTCCCCTCTCTCTAAAAATAAATAAATAAAACCTTTAAATGGTTATATGACTGTAATGTTAGAAATGCCATTGTCCAATCTGGAGGCACTGAAGAATGAGAAGATGTAACTGGAAAATAAAAGAAAAGTGACCTAGGCATTACATTACAGCTAATTGAAAGCTGAATGGGATGCAGAGAATAAAGGGGAGATTAGATTTTTCAAGATTCAACACAGTTGCCTCCCCACCTACCCCCACCCAAAAAACAAACTCAGCTTTTTCTTGCCCACTTTCCAAGGTCTAGAGGGATAAAATTCAACACCAAAATGTCTGTCAATTACTGTTTTCAGAGCTCTGCTGGGCAGACAGTACTTTACACAATCACCCTAGAGCACAATCGTTTTGGTACGATTTTAACCTAACTTCAATTCCAGCTGAATAGCACCTGGATTTATGCACAATTACAGAGTGAAGAGAGCATGATGGCCACGCTGAGATGAAAGATAAATTACTTTTGCAGAACTCAGACCAAAAGGACTAGGTCCAGTATTTCCAATACATCAGGTAACATGTAGCGCCTGGCCAACTTCAATTACTTGTTTTTAGAACAATCTCTGTCCCAGTCCTAGAGACTACCTTATGAATATTCTTATAGATTTTATTCATGTTTGGATAGTTTAAACATAGGGATTTTTTAAAAATCTGTTAGACGTGTGTTAACCTAAGAGGCTCTGACATATCTGAAGAAGTCTGGTTGTAAGTGCTGTTCAGTTCTGGAAAGGCACAGACTAAAGACTAAAATATCTGGCAACGTTACACAAAAGAGGTGCAGACAGAGAAGCAGACGCTTTTATGTGCCATAGGAAGAGGTAGATGAGTGGATAAATAAAATGTAGCATACACATGTATGCATGGAATATTACTCAGACTAAAGGAGGAAAGAAATCCAGTCACATGCTACAACATGGATGAAACTTGAGAACATTTTGCTAAGTGAAAGAGTGAAATAAGCCAGTCATAAAGGGACAAATACTGTATGATTCCACATATATGAGGTAATTAAGATGGGTGAAAGTCACAGAAACAGAAAGTGGAACAGGGTGACCAGGGGCTGGGAAGAGGAGGAAGGGCAGCTATTGTTTAGTGGGTACCGAGTTTCAGCTCTGCAACATGAAAAAGTCCTGGAGACACAGTCCACAGCAATGTGAATATATTTAACACTACTGAACTGTACTTTTTTAAATGGTAAATTGTATGTGTTTCTACCACAGTTTAAAAAAAAAAATCAAAGCCCAACAAAATACAGAAAGGTTAAGTGCTGAGCTTGGACCTCCAGAGTTTCTCGGGCCATTTACCCGAGTTTGGATTTGTTCCCATGCTCAGCTGGAAAGCAGACTTGCAGTGCTGGCCTGCCCCGGCCCTGGGAGGGTGCTAGTTTTCCACAGGCTGACCCCAGCACTAAAACCTGATCAGCTTACCCAGGAGATTATCCCCTTAAAATACGGACAAAAGACTCCACTAATGATTTGATAATTTCATTTTTTCCCCTCTTCTCTTTTATATCCGAGACAGTGACAGTACGGATAAACCACCACCTTCAGGCTGCAGGAGAGAAACAATGGCTTTTCTGTGGGAATCCACATGTGAACACAGGCCACTCTGAGAAAGGCCAAACCAAGTTCCACTTCTGAAAATCTCCCGTATAAACGAACATGACCCACAGGTGTATCCACAATATGAATTTCTTTTACACCCTTGGAGTCAGTGGACATTAATCACAACGAGAAGTTATTTTATTTTATTCATTCATTACTTGTTAACAGTCCGTGTCCCCCACCAGAATACACGTTCTGTGAGTGCAATGATCTTGTCTGTCTGGTTCACTATTGGATCCACAGAAACTAGCGTAGCCATAGTAGGTGCACAGTAAGTATTGTTGAGTGAGCAAATAAACTGACCTTGTATGTCAGAGGTTAAAAGCCAGTAATTCTAAGAAATTACAACATCAGTTCTATATTAGGAAGGAATCCAGTGTCCGCTCTGCCAGGATGCTAATACCTCGAGCAGGAATGACACATCTAACTGAGAGAGCTCCTTCAGAATTTGCTGAAATGACACCAAATGGAACATTCTCTCTTCGTTAAGGACATGACACTATACTCTGAAAATATTCTAACTCTAGTCTGTCTCACCTCCTGCTACCACTGTTATACCCTTAATCCCACCCCACCCCCACTACCCACAGTCACCTCCGGCCACTCTGAACTTCTTACCGGTCCTGTAAACAGAAGGCCCTCCCCTCTGGGCCCCCATGCCTTCACAGATGATGGTTCTCTCTGCTGAAAATATACTCTCCCATCCTCTCCATCTGGTGAATGCATACTAATGTAACAAGACCCAATAAAATGTCCCCTTTAATTAAAGCTTCCCTAACTCAACTAGGGAGAAACAAGCCTTATGTCCCCTGTGCCCCCATGGCACTTTTACTGCTTCAGACTCATCACTGTGCCTGACTCAGTAAGTATTTAATAGATACTTACTGAATAAATGATTAGTTATAATTACTAGATTGTAAGCTCCTCAAAAATCAGGGTTATATTTGATCCTTTTAAGTCAGTGGTTTTCAACAGGGGGTGATTTTAGCTCCCAAGAGACATTTGCCAACGTCTAGAGACATTTTTGGTTGTCACACCTCCCAAGAGGTGGGGAGAGTGCTACTGATATCTAGTGAGTAGAGGCCAAGGATGCTGCTGAACATCCTACCATGCACAGGACTGCCCCCATGGCAAAGAATTATTCTGGCCAAAAATGTCAATAATGCTGTTGTTGAGAAACCCTAACGTAGGTGTATCTTTTAAAACCTGGAAAGAGTGACTGCTTAGAATAGATCTGTTGCTGAAAAAATTGCCCAACAGTTTTCACCAGGCTCCAGAAATCTGGTGGGGCCTCTAAACTGGGCCTAAGAAATGAGCAGAAGCCACTGAAGAAGAGCGAGCGCTCTGCCCTCCCGCGTCCCTAACAGATGTGTCTTACACTGAACTGCCCCCAAGTCAACGCACCCACCATGAATCCACATGCCTAAGGAAAGTCACTCAGATGTGAAAGAAAGCCTGTACTGACAGCTACCTCACCTAGGGTGCACTGTATTTTCAGTTCCCTACTACCCAAAGGTCAGAAATAAACAATGCCTCTGTACATGGGCTTGAGACTGAACATGTTTTAGTCTAAGTCTTGGTCACTCATCTGACAGCTCTCCTCATCCTTTACAGGTGTCCCGGTCCTTCTTACCACTGTTAAGTTCCGGATTTCCTCCATGACACGAGGCCAGAAGGACTGCAGGCTCTGCTGGGCATCGCTGCTGCTGGTGCCGCCAAACCCTCCTTCTGTGGACATTCTGACAACTGAAAACAAACACACACGAGGCGCGTCAGACATAACAACAAACTCAGACTTTCTGTCCAGGTTATTTATATCTTTCCTTGTAGATGTTTTCACTGCTTCATTCAACTTTTCAACAATGGGATGTTAAATTTGGGATAGAAAGAAGGGGGTCAAAACCTACATTCGGTCAACTGCTTTGTGATGGGGGAAGAAAGATCAGTTAGGATCCCCACATCAGCTCTAACTGTAGATAATATTATAATGTCTTAAAAGACTCACAGGGGGGAAAAGTAAAAAACTCCAGATGGCTTAAATGCTTATCTGGCAAATAGTTAAATGCAAGAAACAGTTTAATCAAACACAAAGAACTAGACACTCAGTGATGTCCTAAGAATTTCTATTCTGAGAAATTATTTGAAGAGGTTTAACAATGCCCTAACAGGATGCCGGCGGAGAGCAACGTAAGTCGTTAGGAACTAATTCTGAAGAGCTGAAAGCACAGCACCAAAGCAGGTATCACATGACCAAACATGTTACTTTCCAGGCTCCATGAGGATGCACGCTGGTATAACGGCTGATTAAGTTTAAACTGTGAGGATGTTTGATCCACTCTTAAATGTTTGCCTGGGATTGTCCTAGAGGTCTCTGCTTTATTTTTTGCTTTTCCCTTCTAAGGGAAATGATGAAATGAAAAGAAATGGAAGGAAAACAAGAGCACAATCTTCAAAGCAGACTTCACTCAGGTGTAATGACGTAAGTGGGTGATGGTGTAACGAGAAAAGGTTTGGAGCCGACTGCTGGTGCTGGAGGCCTACAGGAAGCTCTGTGCATCAATGGGAACTCTAAGTACTAGGAAGTAATATGACCTTGGAGTTTCTGGAGGGAATTAAAGTGAAGTGTTGAATCACAGTAGGAGATGACTAGATAAAATCCTGAGTCCTAAATAACTAACTAGGTCCTCCACTCAGCTCCCATTACATTTTCTCTTATCACCATATGCACGTAGCCTATACACTGTTCTCTTACATGTACTGAGAACAAAGTAATCAAGAGAAGCTTATGTATTTATTTGTATTAATAGATTCTTACAAGGTACTCATGACAAGGAAGAGAGAATAATCTCTTATAAAATGGGGCAAATAAAAAATCTTTCTAAAAATGAAAATAATTGTTAAAAATCTTCAAATAAGAATCTAACTTTTATTGTATAGATCTATGGACACGCCTGATCTTAGCAAAATCTGCCAAGCAAACTGCTACAGTCAAAGGACGACTCCGCGCAATTACCAGTGTGATATCTTACATACTTGCTAATGATGATGAGTGGGTTTATTTGAGTGTAAACATCCGTTAGATTTAGAAAATCTGGGACAACTTTTGGTTGCCCTCTGATCTCTTCCCACAACCATTACAAAGGTGAACAATTCAAGAAACACTTTTAAAACCGTCTGTGCACAGTCTGCTTTTGAATTTCACACTGCCCCAGCTGAGGGTGTCTTGGCACAATCAGTTCCCAAACATATGGGCAGTCAATATGAGTAGATCATGAATGGGTACTTGGCTGGCTCAGAGCACACACTGTTGGAGTGTGGGCATGGTGGTGGTTAGGTACAAAATCAGAAGTTAAGTATTTCTGGAACTCGAAAATTAATTAAAGGTTAAATTTTTTTAACCTGAGAGTCCCACGTGAGTTAGATAATCACAAATAGATAATGGCAGAAAGCACATCAGTAAAAATGTCCTTTATATTTTACTGCATGCATCATAGAAGTTTAGGACTGAAAAAAAGACATTCAGAGCCCCCCAGGCCCATCCCTCAGCACATGGCTCGACTTCAGCCTCTGCCCAACTCCCTCACAGTCCCACCTGAAGTGGTCCTTCACTCACATCTGAGGCCCTCCCTCTCCAGTTCTGGGAAACTGGCTTACTGGTAGGTAATGCATTCTGTTCCATCTTCAGAAAGTTCTGACCGTTCTTTACATTAAGATGACATTGCAAACGAAGTTGCATTTGAGCTTTGGATTTAGAATTATAGCTTTTATGATTTTTCCATCCAGAAATCTCTTTTTATAAATTCCTGACTTCAAAGATACTCTCATCAGAGACAGAAGATCTTATGAGGAAAGAGACAAAAAGGTTTGGAGCATGTTTTCTAGCATCTTTGCACAGAGATGATTATAGTAGCTAATTCTTTTAATAGCTATTGAAAGGACATAAATCAGGACTATAAATGAGCACTTTGATTCAAAAGGCTTTCCTTAAAGTAGATCCAGCCTTTACATGGTGCTTTAAAAATCAGACTAAACCACAAGCCACAGATTTTAGGAAAACAAACTAATGTCCTCAACGTTTACTGGCCAAAGCACAATGTAACATCACAATCATAAAACCTAACATAAACACTAACAATTTCTGCTCACCAAACACCCAAAGTCAAAAAATATAAAGCAACCTTAATCTCATCACTTATTTTGATAATTAATATATTAATCGTAACAAAATTGATTTTGCTACAGAAGTAGCCTATTTATAACATCTACAGCCCATGGAAATATGTTAGGTTCATCTTCTAGGATGATGAGAGAAGGTATGTATGTATGTATGTATGTATGTATGTATGTATGTGTATTTTTAGATAGAGGGGAAGAGAGGAAGAAAGAGAAGGAGAGAAACATCAATGTGTGGTTGTCTCTCCCACACCAGGGACCTGGCCCACAACCCAGGCATGTGCCCTGACTGGGAATTGAACCTGCGACCTTGTGGTTCACAGGCCAGTCCTCAATCCACTTGAGTAACACCAGCCAGGGCGAGAGAAGGTATGTATTTAAAAGAAAGAGATTTATATTCCATGATCTTCTTCATTCCATTTTAAATTGCTATCTCTATCATGGGATAAAGCTATTTATATACAGTTGACAAGGACAAAACTGCCTTAAGGCCAAGCTACATTTGCTTAGATCACTCTTATGAAAAATGCAGGATAGAATTTCCCAGATTTAATTCATTATTGATATTAGATTTAACATTCATGTTCATTAATTACTTTATAAATCCTTGAATAAGACTCCCTGACTTAAGGATCAGGTGAAATATTGCACGGTTGTTGCTAGAAGGAATCTCAACTCCCAACATCTATTACCATGATTTATTTGGTTTTTAAAACAGTTTGCTTTCCAAGCTAGAAAGGGAAGAATCAAAGTCCATCATGAAAAGGCTCCAATTTGAAATTGCTCCAATGTTAAACTCAACCACCACCTCTCCACAAGTCTTCCCTAAGTATCCCCATTTGGAAGCGACGACTCCTTCTTATGAACCTAAAGTCCTTGATATGTATCTCTTTCTGCCCTCATCATGTTACCTGGTGTGATCATTATTTACGTGTATGTCTTATCATATTCCCCTTTCTTGTTTATAAGCTCCTTGTGGCTAGGACCTGAGTATGATTCATTTCTGGATTCCTTGCAGCATCTAGCATGCAGTCCAATTAAGTAATCACTCCTGAAGAAAAGGGCAAGAGAGTTGCTGGGTATGGCCTTTCTGAGAAAGAGGCCTCTTGGAAAGTTTGCCCTGAAAGAGACTTACTGGGATTGCTGGAACAACCAAAGGGAGTGGTTGTCTTGTACAAACTATGCTGGGAAGCTCAGAATAAATAAGGTTCTCTCTGGGCCTTTAAAGTAAGGATTATAATCAGAAATCCACATGATCGGAAGGATGGGCACACACCCACAAACACAAAAACGGTCCTGAACGCTATAAAGCAGACTGGAAGACAGGAAACACAGATGCATACAATTCCCAAATGTAAATCTTTTGAAAGTCTGAACCTTCTCAGAAAGGAGACCAAGAGAGGTTAGCAGTTTGAAAAACTTATGACAATAGGTAAGTAGGAGGAGAAGGAAGGCAAATACCTGTTTGGCCATCCATTAGCAAGAAAAGGAGAAACCCATGAAGGAAACAAGATGATGCACTCAGATCACTCAATGGTGGCCAATCTAGCTGTCATTCTAATATCTAGTTAGTCTTTATCATTCTTGAAGAAAGAAAAAGAGACCTAAGTAGTTTTCAAGACATCTCAGAAGCAGAGTGCTCCTGTTTTAGCATTCTCTTGGAAATCGTTCAAACTCTTTCTTTTGGCCAGGGACATGCTTGCCAAACCCTCCCTCAGTGATGCCTGTATATAGAAAGAATGTATCAAAGTCATAAAATGTGAAGAGAAATACAAGGTTTTACTGCCATATTCCCTAATTTCTAAAACTCTTGTACCTTTAGATTTTAGCTCTCCTATTTCTTGGCATGTACCTCATTCTCTCCACAAAAGTCCTTTATAATGTGCCAAAACCCACAGTGCAGCTCTCTGAACTAACTAAAACCAAATCAGATGTTTTGGGGTGATAATACTTTAAAACCCTAATATCACAACAACTATTCAAGTAAAAAAAAAAAGAAAGAAAGAACCACAGAAAGTTCACCTAAAATGAAGCCCAATTCTTGACGAACGCTGTTCTATTCAAGTACTAGAGCTGACTCATCCCTGGCAGTGAAGTTTTACCTAAAAATAATGCTCTCATTGTCAAATGCAAGCAAATATCTCTTAGCCCAGTTCTGAATGAAAAACGCATCCAAACGCTGGCACCATCTTTGCCCCTGGCTCCTCCGCGCTCCAACTCGCAGCCTCTAGGCGGCTGGGAGTGTCCTCAATCACCCCTTCGCCTCCAACTTAACATACCCCAACAAGTGTCCCCTACACTCAAAGCACTGGTCTTCTTCGCTCCCCTTGTGACTTGCATTTTGATCATGTTTTCCTGTCATTAGATGACAAGGTTTTTATTTTACCCTTTTATTATAAACCTTGAGAGTGCCCAATCAGCAGCACTATCACATGCATTTTATTTTCCAGTACTGCTTCAGGAATTAAGTCAGTTACAGTTTTCTTTATGTGAATTAGCCAGAACTGTCGGAGTGTTGTATTTCAAATGGTGAGTGAGAGTTTAAAAGCAAGAAGGAATATTAATGTGAGTAAACAGATGGATAAGGAAAGAAAAAAACGGGGTCGGATTAAAGTTAATTTGTGCTTGCTATTTTAGATAGTATTTCAAACTACAAAGAAAAATGAAAACTAAATTTGATAACTGAGATTTCCAAAACAAAACAGTTCTACTAACAGAGAATTTGGTTCTCATGTGCATACAGATGGACCTCAGGACATATGTATGCCATTAACAATCATGGCAAAAAAGCACTTCAAGCCTAAGGAGGCATATGCTCTCCACAATAAAATCAACCTCGAATTGGCAATTTCAGAAAAAGAAAAATAACACTGCTCTGGAAATCCAAAGGCCTATGTTTGTGAACTGGCCTGCTGCCCACCGCCGGCAGCCCTGGGCCAGTCATGCCACCAAGCGACTCAGGACTGAGGCACACACTGAACACATGCTAAGGGGGTCTGATTCAGAAGGCTGACGCTTCACTACTTGAGGATGCAATAAATGAATAATACAAGGGAAGACAGGGTGACTAGACAGAAAAGAGGTCTTTATTTAAGCTCATCTAAGGTTTCCACTTAAGTAAGAAAGCACTAAGCTTAGTGCCAGAAACCGTAGTACTTAAGTTCCCTTACATAACTGGATACCAGATGACACCGACTACTATAAGAATGAATAATGCAGCCTTACTGGAGACCCCTTTCCTGACGAATGCCAAGTTTAGTGTTTGAGGGTATGTCTGTTTCTAGCTCCAAGAGGCCAAGTATAAAGCTTTGCAAACTGCCTACTGGAAAAAAACATGCTTCCCAAAAGACTAAGGGTTGGAACGAACTGCACACTGCTCTCCCTGAAGATCTGCTCACAAGGACAATTTTTAAAATTGGCATCAGAAACACTTTTCCTTCAAACACAAAAATATGTTTCTGCTTGCTATCTACTACAACATAATCTTTTAAACAGGGCCCAGATCATAATATAATTTAAGTGAACCTATACCAGATAGAAAGAACTGGTTATAAGCAATGAAATTGGCAGGAAGGCATGTATGGAACATTTTAAAACCTGTTTCTGTGGAAAAGAAATGGTAGCTAAACATCGTACCTCATACACTTTCTCCCTCATTCCTTCATTACTGTCCAACTTAAACCATTCCTGCATATATGACAGCAATAAAACACTATCAGTATTTTGTATGATGGGAAAAAGGACCACATATTTGAGTGAAGTATTCTAAAGCAAAGGTCCACAAGCAGGGACCTAAAGCCTCTGTGTGTAAATTAAGTTTCACTGAAGACAGCAACATTCATTCATTCACACTGCCTATGGCGGCCCTCACACCACAGCACAGAACTGAAGTGTCCAACAGAAACCTTATGACCTGCAAGCTGGAAATATTATATGGCCCTTGACCAAAAAAGGGTCAGATAACATTTAAAACCCAGTTCTAAAGAATGTTAAGTGTTTTATTTCATCGAATCCTTCCATGACAGGGGTAGTGTTATTCCCCATTTACCGAAAGAAAAACTGAGTGCAGAGGTTGAGAAGTTTGCCCTCTGAATCAGTTGTTACATGGCTCATTCACCTGTTCAGCCTCCATTAGAAATAAACTGGACAAACCCCTCTGCCCACAGAAATATCTGTCAATCTCTTTGACCCTCCAACTTAATAGGAGTAAATAAATTCTTGCAGAAAAAGAATGATGAGTAACTGGTTTTTCAGGCCCTGGGCCTGAAAGAATCTCGACATGAGCTGGAGACAGAAATAGTGCCAGCAGCCGGAGTCACAGTTACCCTAAAAAAAAGAGCCATTTTGCTTACTGGATCCCTTCTATGATTCAGAAACCCTGAGAATAACCTCTTGTCCACCTTCTGGCAGGGTCCTGTGTTTGTGTATGCTCAGGAAAGGTGAGAAGTGTGATTAGTATCATTCTGAAAAATGTTTCAAAGACGCCACCTTAAGACCTTTAGAGTTTACAAACGACTTGTCATATACATTATCCTCAATTGATCTTTACTCAGCTCAGTGATAAAGATATCAATAGTATTCCAATTTTACGGATAAGAAAGCTGAGAATTGGGTATTTTAAGTCACTTGCTCAAGGTCATGATATAGTAAACAGTGGAGCTGGAAATGCAAAAGCTCTAAAATTCTGTTCTTGATTTGGGATAGCTTGTCCATTCTCACTTTCTGCACTGCTTTAAAGAGCAGGTCTATTCAACTGTTCCGAGAAATGAGCAGTATCAGCTCTGATCACTGACTTAAAAGTCTTTAACTCAAAGAATCATTTTTTATCCACTTGCTCCCTGCTCCCAATATCTCTGTGGCAATCATAAAAGATGCTAATGGCACAACTGTCTCCTCTCATATGTGTCTTTCTTTTATTTCTCTGTCCTCTCCTTCCAGGCTCCCACACTCTTTTTCCTTTTCTCTCGTCCTTCTCATTTGCATGTCGCTAGGCAGTCAGTTGCACCTATGAATGCTCAGCTGCCAACAGTGGGGGGCGGTAAAGTACAGGGTAAATACATGAAAGAAAAGGTACTGGACCTGGAGACCTTGCAAGGTGCCGAAGTAGGTGAGCAGAGGCTCCAAGAAGTTAAGTGACTTGCCCAGAATCATAAACATATAGCAAGTTAGTAGTCAGAGAGCAAGAATCCCCAGGTTCAGGACATATATGTTAGAGGGCCGTGAAAAACACCAAACATCATACACAAGCCAGATGGCATAGCATCATCCCTGCTCAGAGAATTCTCAATTAAAAATCTGGATGGTGTTATAGGAATGTCAAGATGAGCTTGGCTGTATTGATTTGGCTGTATGGATTCTGCTATTCTGCTGATTCAGACACACTGAATTCTGCCCTCTGCTTAGTGTCTTTTATCACTGATTTAAATGCTCAAAGAAAGAAAAAAGGGGGGTGGGAGAGAGCAGGCATGAGATAAAAAAAATCTTCCAAGACAACCAAACACTAAATCTCCCACTTCCATGTATACAGCTGTCAGTATCTGAGAGTGTAAAGATCACTTCAAAGAGTGCAAAGCAGCTGAGATGGTTATGCTAATCTCTTACATTTGTACACGCTTTACACTTTGCAAAGTAGCTTTCTTTACAGTATCTCATTTGCTTTTCACTGCAAACACAGCACAGGTACTGATATTCCCATTTGACAGATAAAGATATTTGATCCAGATAGACTGGGGGTCTTGCCTTCGGTCACAGGGCAAAATATATGCCAGAGCGGGAGCTAAAACCCATGCGCCCTGACCCTCGGTGGCGTGCTTTTTCACTGTGTTCTCCTCCCTCTTTAAAAACTGGTAACTCAGTAAAGAACCAAAAACAAGAACCTGTGGGTCTTCTCAGCCTGGAACATAAATCCACCAATCCTTTTCTCTTTAGTTTTCCTGATCCTCCTCCTGGAAAGAGTACTCCAAAATGCCAAAACGCCAGATTCTTAGACATTTGAAAGTAGAAGGCGTAAGGTTTTCAAGTATGGTAAAACTCCAGTTGTCCGCAAGAATGGGGGGCTTGGGGATAGCTAGTCACCAAGCATAAGTGGAGATGAAAAGTTCTGGCAGATCCAGCTCTAAGTTCACCTTCTCTGGGGGCCTGGTGATGGAAAGTCAGCCGCTCTATCTTTTCACCATCGTTCAGAGAACAGCCGTAGCCTAGCACCCTTACTAGCGATGGTTCCACAGCTGCGCACTAATAGGAGGAATCGCCTGGCTAAAATTATGTAGTCCTCCAAAATCACAGTTATTGCTACATTGTGAACATGGCGAATTCCTTTGCTCTAACTACCTCCCTGGGGGTCAAGCAAGGAGTATAAATCACAGCTAAGAACTATAAAGCAACTGATTATTTAAGAACACCACGATTCATCTAAAAATACCAATCTCTGTGGTCCAAGATAAGAATCCAGATCTAGGAGGTGCCCAATACACACCACAAAGTATGCTTCTACAAGCTATGGAACGCCACAGAACACCGAGCACAACTCTAACCTCCTATCTATCGGGAAAAAGTCCTTCAGCGACTGCATTTTGCCGTGTATAATGCGCATCCACGCTCTGTGCGCATTAGACACAGGACTATTATACCCATGTGTAATGTGCATCCTTATTTTCCCCTTAAAAACTTGGACAAAAAACTGCCCAGTATGCAGGGCAAAATATGGCACTTATCCAACTTGAGTGAATTTAGGACTGATGAAGACAATTTCCCAAGACATTGGCTCATGCTTTGTTCTGAAAAGAAAGGTGGCTCAGTTCACCTATCTTGTCTGACAAAAACTTTGAAAAATAATTCAATTTGACTATATATTTGATCCTTTTATACAACCAACTTAATTAGTCATGCAATGTAAGGTTATATGCAAACTCTGCAAAAATTCCTTTTTTAAAAAAATACGTGTCTTTTGGGGGAAGAGAAGCACAGGAAAAGGGGAAGTGGGAGGCGGAATCCATCCCTACAACAGACCCGGCTGTAGCCTGCTTTCCGTATACAGTAAAACAAGGTGCAGCACCAAGAGAACAGGGCTTACGTCACCAGGCTCTGACCCTGGCTTCCTCAGCCACAAGATGGGTGTCCCACCTACCGTAGGTGATGACCGAGTGAGAGAATAAAGTCACTCCGTTAACTGTAAAGTGCTGTTTCATAGAAACACTGCACTGTTACAATGCTTAACTACCTTCAAGGGTGGCTTCATGGGCATTTGCCCAGTTAATTACCAGAAAAGAAATAATCATGGAATTCAGGATATAAATAACCAGGTAAGACGGCTGGAAATTTACCACTATTTCTCCAGTGAAAAGTTTCTTATTGCCTTTACTTTAGATTGAGGATAATTATAACACACCTAAGTCTAGAAACTAAATATAAGTGCCTTACAGTAAAAATTATGCCGAACCCTACAGCTGTGGTTATCTTGTCCCTGGTAGTTCACTGTGTGCGCTGCTCATCACTGTTATCATGACCATCTGGCTATAAATTATTTGCTAAAAGCGAATGTTGCCAAATTCCTACACATGTGTATTTATCATTGACTTCATGCAGAATGCTGCCATTTGAAACTTCAAAAGCTAACACCAGTAAGATTAAACACAAAGTAACTTGGGCAGAGTGAGGGGGGGAACCCTCTAGTCTTTGCACTGCATGGAGACGTGTGTCTACCTTAAAGCTGAAACAAGAAAGCTTAAGGTTATACACACACACACACACACACACACATACATGTATATAACTAATCTCAAGGAATGGCTGGATAACATTTCAAGGAAATATTTGTACATTTTCAGAACAAGTGAATGCCACCAGATTCTAGGGCAGTATTTCTAATCTTTTACATATCAAGGCGCACACTGAAAATGTTAACATTGGCTTTCTGAGTATTTAACCTATGGGTTGATTCTGATGCCCTCCCTCAGTTTAATTTATCACAAGACTGAGTACCATGCATGGAGCTCTAAGCAGCCTGAGGAAAATGTGGGCTATTCTAAACAGAGACACCTTCATTTGGTTACGTGTGCCGGGACAGGGGAAGTTATAGGTATTCTCTCGTTCTAACTAAACTAACATTTGAAAAAATGACCAAATGACTTTTAGAGTAAAGAATACTAACTCGTATATGGGACTACATACTCGGGTAACGGGTGTGCAATTAAAAAAGCTTAGAGAACACTGACCTAGAGGACTCTGCCATGCTCATTTCTACCTGTCTCAACTTCAAGATCCAACCTTTTTTTTGTTTCCATCTTTAACATTAAGCTTTATTCTTCTGGTTCTTCTGTCCATTCTCTCCCTTGATTCTCTCCCATCCATTCCCCAAGTTCAGTTATAATCTCTATGGCTTAAAATTTCAAATATAAATCACCAATTCTGATATTCTCCTAAATTCCAGCCCTGCGTGCTGACCATCTCCAACTGGGAAGCCAGTCAGAACTCACGCTCCAT
Organism: Macrotus californicus; assembly: GCA_007922815.1. Taxonomy (NCBI): domain Eukaryota; kingdom Metazoa; phylum Chordata; class Mammalia; order Chiroptera; family Phyllostomidae; genus Macrotus; species Macrotus californicus. The sequence goes on from VMDR010000172.1 coordinate 271,533, forward strand.
GTATGCAAAATCACATCTACCTTCCCCTTTCCCCAAGCCTGCTCCTTCTAACCTTTCTTCTCCTATCTTCCAGTTACCCAGGCTTGAAATCTCAGGGTCATCCTGCACTCTGATTTTCAGTGCTAATCAACTTCTGAGTTCTGTAACAATAGTGTCCATCTCCTAATCTTCATACGACCATTAACTTTGTTCAGGCCCTCATCACCTCTACATAATAATACAAATAATGATGATGATAATAGCTAATATTTACTTAGTATTTGCTGTATGCCAGGTCTGATTTTAAGCTCTTTACAATACCTTTAACCCTCATAACAATCCATTAAGAGTTGTAAACCTGGTACGTGAACTCACTGCATGTTCACTGTTTCCAGTGTCTTCTACTCAAATTCTATTCATTTCTAGATAAAGATTAATAAATCTTATAAAAGCACGGCTCCGATAAAGCCACATCAACCTACTACCCCAGATCTTCAGCAGTTCACCAATGTCAAGCAGAGACAGTCCTAATTTCTTAAGTAGGCAGTCAAAGCCCTCCAACACCTGACCCAACTTACATCTCCACACTTCTTGCTCTTTCCAGTCCCTCCCATCCTGAACTCATCTCCACATGCCCTAAACAGACTAGCCCATTTATTGCTCTCTTCAGCCCACACTGCACTTTCTGAACCATGACCTTGCTCCTCCTGTTCCACATGCCTGGAATGCCCTTATCCCTATACCCTGAGTCCAACGCCCAGTTAAACTGCCCCCTTCATTCCTGAGCTATAAATAAAGGTGTCCCCTCCTCTAAAGTCTGTGTCCTGTGCTTGTACTTTCCACATCAGTTTCATATATTTGATATACAACATTGGATTGTTAGACCCTAAAGTTTTATTTGCATACATTTTTAAAGTTTTCACATAAAAGGTATGAATGCATGGTGAATTAATGAAAGGAAGTGTAAAGCATACAACTTTAGAGCTTTCTTAAAGGTAAGAACTATATACCTTAGGATATAAAGGAAAAATGCATTTTATCTGGGTATTTCCAGTCAAGTAGCTCTTCCCTCTAGGTTTTCTATGTAATTGAAACTATGGAGACAGACCAAAATGACAGCATGTTCGAGGAAAAAAGATAACCAGGTGAATCGGCACTGCCGATTGCTCTGGTTGTTTTAGTCCCCATTCCTCCTTTGAACTAAGGAACACAAGGTCACGAGCTATGTTAGGCCTCTTAAAGTTAAACATTTACTAGGTGTTTTTTTTCCCTTCATTCTGTCTTTATGCTGGAATTTACCATCATTTCTTATCCTTCAACTGCCCTTTTTCAATGCAGGGTGCAAAACTGTAATTTAATTTACAGTAAACAATCTAAATAGAGAAAAACTCTTCATCAATTATCGAACAAGTGGGGTCTGGCTTTGGAATGTGCCGAAGGGAGAGACAGAACGACAAGGGTGACAATACAAATAGGATCTGATCAAGTTTTAAAGAGCTGGGCCCGAAACTGAGGCAGCAGAAAGAACAGATTAAAAAGAAAACTAAGTTTCTGGGAAATACAGACAAGAAAGAAGCAGATACCATCCATCTGTGTATCTACTATAATTTTCAGTCACAGTATAACTCAGGACTAAATATTATAAGTTACACCATCTAAGCTCTCATTCCTTCAATTAACTTAACTTTCGTTCAAATATATGAAGGTGGTAAAAAGAAAGCCATCTGCAAAACAATTTAAAGATTTCAATTAGTTATAGTCTATCAGAGAATACACAAAATAAGACAAAAACCAAACCCACACCACACAAACACACAAGTGCAGATACACAATGCCACTTTGCTGGTGGTAAAGATTAAAGCTGGCACAGTGAAAACATTATTTTGGGAGAAACTGACAATGACTTCTATTTCAGACTTGTCAAATGCTTGAAATAATCCTGGGATCTTTGTTTATTAAAAACAGGTTGGCTTAACAACTCACTTGAAGAGCCAGGCCCAAACTTGTTCGGGAATTAACTTGTTCTTGAGGTGTGTTAACAAAAACAAACACAAAACAAAACAAAACCAACTAGCTGGCATGCAGGTGTCGTGTTTGTAAACCTTAGTTTACTTCCCTGTAATGGATAAAAGTAACCCAGCTCTCTGGGACACCGCAGCCAGGTGGGCACCATTAGCTTCCTAGCTGACTCTCAGCTTTCTGAATAAGCAACTGGCTGAGGCAAGAGATCTTCAGATCCCAAAAGAGAGGGCAAGTCTGCTGCCACAGCAGACATTCTAACCGACAGATTCTACAGGGAGACTTCTGGACCTCTCCCATGGCCCATCTTCTGTGTTCAAATAACAAACCTGTTCAAATGTACCAAAATATAAAGAAACATGGAAAATAAAAAGCAAACACAACCTAAAGGAATATAAGAAACATGGAATGAACTGAGTGGGAGCTGAATCTCTGAACTTAAGCAGGCCAGTCATTAAAGGGCTAAAAGACTGGGGCGCCTAACCTCCCTGGGCCTCAACTTCCCCATTTTACAAGAAGCAAACTAGACTAGATCCCTAAGTGATTTCCATGAACCTGACTTAAGAATATACAAACTCCGGATGCATTTATGATCAAGGATAGAGATGGCCAAATAAGTTCATTCATGCTTTAAGAATGTTTTTTGGGTAACAAGCCTCCCCAAAGTATGTAGCTTCATTAAAAGGAGGCCTCCTCTTACTTCAGGATCAAAAAGCCCACATTCACCATGACTGCTGTTTTCAAATATACACATCCCCAGAACTGGAATTTTATTTGGAGAGGCTGATGGTAATTTGCCAGGCTTTATTCTGATTGAATACAATTCTTTCAATGCACAGAAAGGAGGGAGATATCAATGCTGTCTGACTATCCCTGAGAGGAAGTGACTTAATAGGACAGGAAATCAAACAGATCACAAAATAGCCACCCAGCTTCAAGCAGGAAAAAAAAAGTTCTAAAAATAGATGACAGCAGGTACATAAAATGGGTGAGAACCAGAATCCCATGCGTTTTCACCATTTATTTTGGAACTGTATCTCACAGCAGGTATCAACTGTGTGAAATTTATGCTAATAGTTATATTTTGATGTAAGACCATTATTTTTTCTAAAAAGCCTTTACCCCAACATTTACTTGCTTGCTCCTACTGTGCAGCTCTAACTGCCTCCCAAGCTTGAAAACAGACAGGAGATCATATGACCACAAGGCAAACAAAAAAATGGCTCCCGGTTAACTTCATAAATATTTGGTACATAAACTAAAAATGTAACCTCTGCTGGTAAATATCTGCAACTATTACAACTTACCTGAATTATAATGCACATCTCAGTATCATATTGGAACAAGTTTCCAATTTTTTATCTGAGAGGTTCCTAAATCTAATAAGGGTTTCCAAAAAATCAGCTTTCCCTTACCATCTTATTCTGAGGATCCAAATTTTTGACAAAGGGGTTAAAATTATTTCAGAGGAATCTTGATAAGGAAAGGTTTGATGGTCTCAACATATGCATTACAGAGTCATATCAGCATAAGCAGGATATGCAGGTGCAGGCATGTGCAATCAGTTTAAAAGAGATGTCTCTGGTTTAAACAAACTCCTTGGTAAACATGTTAAAATATTGGCATTTTTTTCTTTGATGACACACCTATCTTCATAAGCATTTAACCCCCCAATAGTCTGAATTAGTAACAACTAATATTATGCAGCACTTCACAATCTGCAAAGCACTTTGACATACATGATCTCTTTTGAGACTCACCACTAAATAGGAAGGTGCTATTTTTAGGACTCATTTTTACATGTGAGGAAGCTGACACTAAATGGCTGACTTGCCCAAGCTCACAAAGCTGGTGACAGCTGTTGGGGACCTGAACACAAGTCTCCTGACTTTAAATAGCCTGCTTTTGCTGCTGCACTATGCTGCCTCAGATACTGTAAATAGAGTAAATAACTGCTCAAATCTCAGATCCCATCTAAGCCTCCCCTCCACACACTGAGCCATCCCTATTCTAAGTTAGAGCTAGCTCCAGAAGATCTTTGCTCCTGATGGAAGTAGAGCTTTCATTTCTCTGGGAAAACGTTTATCTGGTTAAAGTGTAAATGAAGAGATCATACAAACACCATCCAACACACACTGAAAAATATCTCAGTCACCAGGGATCTGCACAGGCCTGCCTATGTTCGTTTTCCAGGTAGTAGGTCAGATCTCAGAGTCCATGACCCTAAAAAGGTTAAGAATCCAGGCTAGAGACAGTGGCTAGATATCTCTCCAAGAAGCCAAATCCACAAAGTTCTTAACATAAAGAGTTTTATCCAGGCTCATACTGTGTGCCCCACTTACCTTCTGCCTCCCCTGCTCCAGGCCTTCACCCATGACCAATTGGACCATTCAGTATCTGTTTTTTAAATTATATATAAAACCTAGAGCAACTGATCACATATAAATCAGTAACTTATAAAAGATAAACTTAAATAATTATCTGTTAAAATGTAGTCCTTAATACATATTCCTTTCTCTTATGACATCACTTCCCAGAATGACTGTTTTCTTACCATAAGTACTCCAATTCTCAAAAGAAGTTTCACAAACATTACTTTGAACTCCTGAAATACCATTCTTCAATAAGAACCCTCTAGATTACACAGAAGACAAGGCAGCATGCAAAGAATTCTGAGTCTGTTAGGCAGTTCACTCAACTATCATACCAAAAGGATTTAGAATTTTTTTGCTGGGGGGAGGGAATGGGTAAGAGTGGGAGAGAATGAATATAGCCCTATTGTCTTACTGCTTGAAAACTCCTAATTTGAATGTATAACATATTCCTACTAAGCACTCAACTAGGACATCAGAAGTACAGTCTCTTTTCATCTTAAATAGAGCTTTTCAGTCCCAATCTGTATAAACAAACTTTGTCCTTCAATCTTTCAACTCCTCGGCAGCTTTTCAAGGTCACTTTTGCGAGCAACGACAGAAGCCTGCATCTAGCAACTTGGACTGCTATACCCCTCCAATTCTAAGAGTCCAAAATCTAACCCCTATGGATCCTCTCAGGTAAACCCTTTACTCAAGGGGAAGTGAGGGGAAGGCAGACCAACACCCTCCGAACTTCTCTCCTCGGAGGGCCTGCTCCTGCCCCTACCCAGAGGCTGAGTGCTGCTGGCTCACGGCTCCAAACTGAGCCTGCTGCAGAAATATTCCAGTGACCTTCATTCCACGCTTGCACATAAAAAGAAAACAAAGAATTGCTTTTTAAAATCAAGTGAATTACAGCTCTTTAGTACATGGGATGGAAGCTTTCACTCTTCACAAGAACTGACTGGTTATTGATCAGCAACCTGCATTAGCTTCACAGCCATTAGAAGAAAAAATACACATCAAGGGCAAAAAACAGGGTGCCTATGCTCTTAACTTTCCTATTCACAAATTGCAGGTAAGTTAGGACTTAAACATTTCACACAGAAAATGAAAAGCGTCTTGCTCACACCATTTTAAAGAACCAAATAAACACCTGACAAACAATGTGTGAAATTTGTGGGAAAAGATTTGCTCTTGTCACTGCCAATCTAGTGGAGAAGTATGTTTCTAACCAGCATTCTGTGCTAAAATGTGCACTTTAAAATAAAGATTGTTACTTAATTAATTGATATTTATGAGAATCTAGAAGCAGACACATAAACAAGAAAGTTAAGGGAGAATTTCACATTGGCATACAGGCCGTCACCATTCGAACCTGCATCAGTGCAAATCATATTTTAACACAATTTAGAACAGCAATAGTGTTGCTTCCACCTCGGGAAACACAGATGTCAACCAAGTGCATGAAAACAGAAAAAGTCTTTGAACAACTCAGCTTATTCTGTAGGAAAGCTTCAGTGCACTTGAACAAAGGAAAATTATTTGGAAAACAGTTAAGTTTACCCAATGCAAAGAGAAAGTGCTTTGCTTCTGTGTGCCCCTGAAAAATGATTAGCCTTTCTTCATGTACCTGATCTTGTCGCTCAACTAGGAAAAGAAATCCTAGTGGAAGGGCATGCAAAATCTAAACAGAGCAAGGTATTCTAGGTGCACCAAAAGGTATGCATGGAATGTAAAGTGGCCATTTTCTGAAACAGTGCAACTTGTCTACACTCTCTGAAGCTAAACAGTTTCTACCATTTTAACACAAAACAAAGAATTAAACTTACCGGGAACTGCATTAATTTTACATGTAGTTATTTATATCTCCTCGGACAGGGAGAATTTAAATCACTCCTATCCCTCCCCCCCAAAAAAGACGGAGGAAACAAAAGGCAGCAGGAGATGCAGAAACCTGAGTCTGGAATGTCCACTCCAGTGAAAACCCGAACAGCTGTCCCCCCACCCCCCAGCAAACTATTCGCCATTTTTCTTTGTCTTTCAGCTGACCCCTGCCTCAGTGAAAAACTCCGAGGCTCCAATGAAGCCCTGCAGCCTCCTTCCACTTTAACAGTCAAAGGCATTCAATCTAGCATGCTATTTGACACCAAACCTTGCCTCCAGAGTGGTCCCATTGGCTGAGCTGCTTTATCGGCTAAGAACAGAAAGCCACGATTGGCTGTTCACGTCATCAGTTACCTCCTTTGTACACTTCCTGTTTTAAAGTTACCTTGAGAAGCAGAACAGGGGTCAGAGCCAGACTTCAAATTACAGGGAACTTAAGGCTTGGAAATGCCTGACAAATGCACACAGCAGATGCACTGAGGCCTCATGTGCTTCTAAAACAGAGGATACTGAAAATTTAGAATTGTTTTTAAAATCGCACTAAAGGGTTGTTACAGTTCCCACCCAAAGGATTTCTTATTGGCTGTCACAGTTCTATTTAAAAAATTTAAGGTAATTTAACTGCTTCTGATTGGCCATCAAAGATGTCTGTAAGATATTGCTACAGTATCCTATGGCAGTAAACCAGAGAAGCAATGTGCACAAGGTCGGAAAGTTGTGACTTAACTATCTTCAGGTTTCTGTGGAGCATTAACAGAAGAAGAAAAAGAAAATTGGGTGGGGTAATCGAAAGGCTCCAAATAAAACACAGCTCCTTTAGCAGTAATGGTGATATCCATGGCCATACAATAGTCTGCAGGATTTTTAAAAAGGCATCTGTCATCATGCCCATGCTAATTTTAAAAGCACATATTAGTTAGTACCAGGGCAAATCACTTTATTTTGAAATACAAACTCATCTAAATAGGAAAAGTTCTGGGGTAATGTATGAAGTTAGTGACAGAAACAATGGCATTTCCAAAAAGTCTACTAGGAACCCAAGAGGCAAGTATAATGATAAAGGGGAGAAGACGACAAAGAACAATGTCAGTGAATATATGGTTTAAATATATTGTTAATATATTGTGCAAATTAGCATTTGATGGATTAACCAATTTATTTAGTCACAAAATGTTGCTGATTAGCTTTTAATATTACAGAGTTTTGATACAGAGGATAAATTTTTCTACAACATTTACAAGAATAAGCAGCAGGGCTGATCTCAGCCCGAGGTATTGTAAATACAGGTATTCCCTGCTTTTCAAAAGTTCGCTTTACGCCACTCCACCTTTACAAAGACCTATGTTAGTACCTGTTTTCACTAACCGAAAGAAATCCGGAGAGAATTTTCTCTTTTACGAAGAAAAGCAAAAATGACGGTCAGCGTTTGTTGTGCAGCAAGCACCCCCAGCAGCGAGAGTGTCAGCACCTTCCCTGGGAACTACAATCAGCATCTCCGCACCACCCAGCTTTACACAGTATATATGAGCACCTGTCCTTTATCTCGAGTTCTTTGGGCATCTGTTAGCAAGATGTGTCCTAAGGTGATTGCCTCTTCACTTTACACTATTTCGGCTTACAACGGTTTCAGAGGAGTGATCTACTTTTGGACGGCGTGAGAAACCTGCAGTACTGCGGTTACTGAAGACATCGATCAGGGTCCTGAAGTTTACCAGTGGTGGTCAAAGATTTGCTAATGGATCTTGGGCCCAACTGTTTAGGTTAACATGCCTTTTTTCTTTTTTCAAACAGTAACACCTCACTATTACCTAAGGCCTTTAACAATCTCTTAGATCTGCTTCCGCCCATTAAAGCTAAGTCACCCAGGCCTAAACAACACAACTGTATTGCCAGGTAGAATAGATCTTTTCTAGAAATATCTCGATTGACCTCGCATGAAGAGTTCACCGCAGGCATATTCAGAGATTCGGCAGAGACCCGAAATAGAAGCAACGCAGTCTATCCCATCCCATAACACTTTACCATATTAACTTCTCTACACACATGCTACTCATTTCCCACGCTGAAATGAAGTAATTTCTGACCAGCCAGTGCCAGGTTCTGAGCTAGGTACTTTACCCCTCTAACCCTCACTATTCCCTTTCACACATGAAAACGAGTGAGGGTCAGAGCAGTTGAACAACTGGCCTGTAGCCATCTATGTAGGATGCAAACTCGGGTCCCATCTAGAGTGGAACTCCTCCTACTGCACCGCACCGCTCACCAAACCATGTCGCACCTGAGGGCACGTCCAAGGAAACTCTTACGTGTCACCCATGTGTACAGAAAACAGAAACCGTTACATCCAATTGCATTAGTTTACAAATCAGAAATTTGGCCTTGGCTGCTGTGGCTCAGCTCAGTTGGTTGGAGCATCATCCATAACAGAAGGGTTGAGGGTTCAATGCCCCGTCAGAACAAATGCCTAAGTTGCAGGTTTGATCCCTGGTGTAGGAGCATATGACCCCCAGACAGGGCGCGTAAGGGAGGCAGCCAAACGATGTTTCTCTCTCTCTCTCCCCCTCTTCCTCTCTCTCTAAAAGCAATGAAAAACTGTCCTCAGGTGAGGAATAAATAAATAAATAAAATCAGAAATCTCACTAATGTCGAATTTGATTTGTTAGTTAGGGATCTAGCTAAGCATCCGAAAAAACAGACTCTTTAAGTTGCTACAAATTTTTTTACTGAACTATTAGGAGCATCTGACCAGTAGCAAATCACATTTGTAATTTATAAGGACCTGAAGTAACAACTAAATCATTAAAAGTGGTGTACATTAAAATATTAAAAGACTGCATGGCAATTTCACTACGGCATCTAAACAAGAGTCTAGTTGTGCTAACAGGGTGTTAGCGCCCTGCTGCAGGTATTGTAGTTCTTTTCTTGAAAGTTTAGATCACAGATTCTGAAGAGCTACCAGCCTGGGAAGAGAAGGCAAAAGGCCAATAGGCCAGCTGAGTGCCTCACCCACACTAGAGCCTCTTTTAACCCCCAAAACAGTGGGGGTCAACTCAGCTGCAAAGAAGCAAAGAAGCTCATTTGAGGAATGAGAGGCAGAAGAATAGGAAGGACATTTTCGCATCACTGACTATTAATCAGTGTCACTGCGGCAAAACAACACTTGGGAGTTGGGCAGAGCTAGTTTCAAATTCTATTCCTTTCCTTACTAAGTAAGTGTACGGCATTGGGCCAACTGTGAGCCTCAGTTTCCTCATCTGTAGTATATGAATATCCCTTCTATATCACAGAACCACTGTAAAAATTAAATGAGGTATAACATATGTAAAGTATATTGTACTAAATAAGCACAGGAAAAAAATAGAAAGTGCTAAAAAGTTATTCAATCCAAATTCTTCGTTTTACACAGGGCTTAAGGCTCGAATGCTACTATGAGGGAATGTCTCTGTCTTATCTCCAAAATACTCGGCAGCCCTGTAGAAAGTACTCCTGAGCCATCAAGGGCAGTATGGGAGGACTACCAGCTGCTACTAAAAATCTTCCCCAGTTTTTATGCCAGAAATACATGTTTCACGATCAATCCTGGCCAAGGTCTGCTTATTGTCCCAAAGGCCTACCCTTCAACTCTGCTTTTGATGTACCAAATTAAATCAAACATTTATTTCTCTTGATACTTTGTGAAGGTCTTTGGCACAGTTTTTATTAGTTCTTGGCAGTTTGCAAAAACAAAACAAAAAACACTTCGACCCCTATTTCTCATCAATAGTCACCTTAGTAGAATTCAAGACACTAGTGGGAAGAGAACTCAAAATATCCTAGAATTTCCACTGGGCAGCCTGATCCATTTGCTTCCTCTAGCTTTCCTTCCCTTCTCTAGCCTGGACTAAGAGCCTCATGGGATCTCTGGGATTCCAACTCACATTGTTCCCTGGTCTGGGATCTCAGCAGTCCCTTATACTGGATGCACCTCTTCTTGCCCTAAAAAACACCCAGGTCACTATGAGCCAAAACCATTGCCTCTGGTTACATGGTTCAGGCTTTAATGCTCTCGAACAAGGCAGGGTAGGAACTGATGCTCTTGGTCAGAAAACTGATTTTGAATCACAGCTGCCTACTTACTAGCTATATGACCTTGGCCAAGGTACTTAACCATTTTTGAGTTCACTTCTTCACGTATAAAATGGAAAAAATAACACCAACTCACAAGAGCATTGAGGCTTAAATGAGGTAAGTTAAAGCACTCAGCATTATACCTGGTGTGTGATAGGTGCTCCATTAATATCTAAAAATATATTTGACTATAGCACTTATCACATATCATCATTACTTTTTACCATGTCTCTATTACCAAAGAAGGGCTTCTTGAGGGCGATGACTGTGTCCTGTTCATACCCACACACATCTCCAGTGCTCAGTACAGAGGTATAAATTGAACACAGCCTTAACCACAGTGCCAATGAAGTAACAGGGAGTGGTGAGGAACCGAGGAAAACTGGAGAGTGCCTGCCCATCTAAAGGGGCGACTATTACTCAGCTCCAACTGGGAAGGGCCATGGAGGAATGCTGGTCCACTGGACTAGGAGCTTCAGACAGAATGAAAAAGCAAAAGCCAGACCCTGCACACGAAAAGCTGGTGCTAGAACAGATCTTGATCTGGCATCCTGAAGACTGACTGAAGGACCGAAGTTGTGGCAGAAGTTAGCCTCAACTACCCATGACAGTTTCTGCCCTAAACAGGGTCTTGCTCAGCACACTCCAGATTACCCGATCTCAAAGGTTACCCTGTATCCCAGCAGAAGCAAAAATAGCAGCAAAGAAACTGGGCTCTTCAGTGGCCTGAACATTCTATTGATGGTGTCCTTAACTAACCCTTTCAGACTTAGTAAGTAAACCTGAGGGTCCCAGGAAGCACCAAAGAAGACCATTTCTAGAGAAAAATGAACTTTTTAAAATACTGGGATGGAGACAAAAGCCATATTCATGTAACAGAAAATGTGTTACACATACTACTGTATACTAATCTAATGAGATAGATGTATACAGCAGTTTGTTTCGTATCGATGTTGTTACAGGTTAGGGCAGCGATTTCTGTGTGCTTCAAGAATTTTTAAAACATGCAATACCTGACTGTTTAGTCAAGGGCACTGACCTCTTTTCCTTTAAACTGTCCAATTAAAAAAATGACAACAGCCCACACAACAACAGCTGTCCAGTGTGATTGTATTGTCTTGAACCATAAATACATAGATCATATGCATCTTACTGGTCACATCATATAATAAGGTTATATCTGATTGGTTAATTCTTGGTGTCAGAAATCTTTATTTTTTAAAAAGTCACTTTGGAGCAAAAAGGGTAGATAATTACTATTATTTTTTATAAATTCATCAAAATTATGCCTATTTTTTTGATGTGCTGCAGAATTTTAGTAATTAGTTTATGTGTGCCATGAGATGAAAAATCACTGGGTTAGGGAGATGAGGGTTTTTTTTTAACAAACATCTTCAATCCAACCACCCAGAATCAAGCACTGATAGCATTTTAGGTTATATACTTTTAGAGATTCTTACGTAAATTAGATTTGAGGCTGTTAGTCCCCTGCAACATTAGAAAATACTATACAAATTGTTTTGTATTTTTTCCACCTAAAAAACCTATGTGAATAACAGTAACTTGCTACATCAAATATAGTCATTTATAATCACTTAGTTATATTCCATTGAATGGGTGTGCCATAATTTTTAATGAGTTCTATATTAAATAATTTCAATATTTTAAATTTTAAAATATTATAAATGGCATCATAGAGAACATCCATTATGCCTATTCCTTATTACCACTAACTTCGTTATCTCTTTCAGAACTTCATAAAGTATAATTTTATCTGGGGGGTTTTTTAAAGCTTTTATTGATTTACTTTTGGAGCGAGGGGAAGAGAGAGAAAAAGAGAAGGAGAGAAACATCAATGTGCAAAAGATACATTAACTGGTTGCCTGCCTCTCACGTGCCCTCTACTGAGGACCTGGCCCACAATCCAGGCATGTGCTCTGACTGGGAATCGAACTGGTGACCCTTTGGCTTGAAGGCCAGAGCTCAATCCACTGAGCCACACCAGCCAGGGCTGGTTTTTTTGTTGGTTTTTTTTTTAAGGAAGCCAAATTGTTAAAGCTTCCCATTTTCAATTTTGGTTCAAATTTTTAAAAAATTAAATAAGGGGAAGGGCCTAGTTAAAGTACAAGTATAAATGACCCAGGGACAACAGGGCAGGCAACAGGGGAAAATGGGACAACTGTAATAGAACATTAATCTACATACATACATACATACATACATACATACATAAATACAGATAAAAAGAAAATTGAGGACTGCTGGATTGTAACTTCTGACCCACATTTTCACCTGGCTTGGTCCCAAACAACTATTAGCTACTTCCCAAACCAAATTCACCCTCAAAGTTTAAAAAAAAAAAGTGTTGGCACATTTTCATAAGAATCTGACAGAAGTCTAGAGATAATCCTCATTTTGAACAATGACATCATTGGAATAAGGAACCTAGTGATGGCATTCAGTAAATGGCTGCTCAATAAATGAAAGAATAAAATAAACTAATAAATGAAACCTTAAATGGATTATAAATTCTGAATTATTTGCTTTTAAAAAATAAATTATATTCTCCAAAGCATAAATTAAGATGAGCGTATGGAAAACTATTCTAGAGGGACCTATTTCAGCTCTCAGAGCTATCCAAAGATGGCACCAGCTGCCTCGGAAGCTATGGATGGGGTTGTTAGCACAGGCTGTGGGGACACTTGACAGAAATATGTAAAGACAAGATGAAAAAGAGCAGCCATGTGGAGAAGCAGGAAAAAAATAAGCCCAGTCTTTCCAACTAGACAGATTTAGATTCTAATCCTGCCTCACCTCTTTTTAGCTGAATAACTTCGGGCTAGTTACTTAACCCACTGAGGCCAATTTCCTAAACTGTAAAACATCTTGAAAGGGTGTAGGGAATAAGATACTTTGATTCATTCAATAAATACTTACATGTATAGGCATTGTGCTAAGATCTGAGGATCCTCAACAAAACACAGCCCCTGTAAGCCTCAAGGAGATTAAAGTCTATTATAACAGAAAAATTAAAATAGCCAATCATAGCGCTGTTTAAGAGTTACAATAGGAGCAAATGCAAAGTACTGGAGAGAAGCTGATCACCTAACCCATGGCCTAACTCAATTTCAGGCTGGTGAGAGAAGGCTTCGTGGGAGATTTAAAATCCTAAGAATAGGAACCTACTTAGATAGATAAGCAAGCTGCAGGGACAAACACCTGGACCTGACAGAGAAGCATATTTCTGGAAGGGCCGTAGTTTGGTATGGCAGCAGCCCAAAGGCAAGAGGCTAGAAATTAGAAAAGTAAACGGGGCTGGACAAAGTTTTAAACACAGTCAGAATTACCCTTTTAAAAGATTATTTTGGGTGCCGGGTGAAGAAGGGCCCAGGGTGGGAGGATGGCAGCGTTCTAGACAGGTAACGGGAAACAGGACGCTGCAGTAATCCAGTTACTGGAAAATGCAGTAGTGGAGATGCTGAAACGCAGGTGAATGGGAAACATTAAGATAAAATCATTAAGACTAGTGGTTAATAAATGCATGCAGAATAACAACACTGTGCCTGATAATAGCAAGTGCTCCAAAAACTGGTAGCTGCTGCTATTACTATTGTTATTGAATTAGATGACCTTTGAACTCACATTCATCCCTAAGTCTACACAACTTTAGAGACACATCTTACATGCTCCCAGAAAAGTCCTTTCCCACTATTGGTCAAGCTATTCTACACAAAAGGGTTCATCTTTTTTATTCATAAACTCTACGCCAGAACTGCTCGACTGGGCTCCATACACACCAGTCTTAGCATGAAATGCTTATTAGGTCTTCTCACAAACAGGATTCCATGGCCACACTGAATAATGTTATCTTTCTTGTTTTCAAGGGTCATAAGGCACATGAGTACAAAAATTCTGACTACTTCTGCAGGAAAGAAATGCACATCACTTTGGGCATTACTTTGTAAAGAATCCCCTTCTCATTCCCAGAGGACACGTCTTCACATTGTTTAAGAACTATTTCAATGTTCAATGAAATAACAGTCTGGGAAATGCTGCTCTAAGGCAACCTACAAATTTCAGTGAAATGAAAAGAAGACTATAGATGACTATTCTGACCACCTTCCAAAAGGGTTTTACACACATTATAGCACTTACGTTTTCCATTTAACCCTACTGAAAGTGGCATTAAATATCACCATAAATGGCAATCCTCTGCCTCCCAAATTATTGCCAACCAAGTATGCTTTGTTTCTTTAAAAAGCCCTAACTTTGTCATCTGATAATGAGCAAATTCTAAATTAATTACCTTCCAGTTTCAGTATCAGTTTTTAGGACAATTAAAAATGGCAAAGATGTTCACCTGTGCACACAGCATGTACTTTCTCTTTTAAATGGACATATCATGACACTGGTGAGGGGTATGTTTTCCTAACACTGGACAAAGAATCTCACTTCATACTGATCAACGGATAATCTGCTGCTCCCGAGGACAGGGTTAACAATAAGTAGAAATTGTGAAAACCTTCAGCAATGCTAATAGATTTTAATCAACGACACAATACAAAATATTCTACATTCCAATTTATCTCCTATGAGTCACAGAAAGCATTTATTGAAGCACTGCTCCAGATCACTATTTATAGCTCATACCTATGAATGTATTTAGAATGATCCTTGGAACTTTTTTATAATGATATGGTTGATTTTAAATGGAAGCTATTCATTTATATAGGATAGCTTATACTATACCTTGGACATGGAGATCTGAAGCTTTTATTTAAATCTATACTACTGGAAACATTCAAATGCAAAGGTTAGACTAGTCCCCCTCTCTAAACTGCACCTGAAGGTTTTCATTAGAAAGCTTTTACTATACAACAGAAAAAACACTAGATTTAGAAGTAATCTGTCTACAAACAAAAAAGAACTTAAACCAAAATGAAAAACACAACTCCAGTACGAAAATGAGTACAGGTGTTGCCTCACTGCCATCAGGTCCATCACTGCTAAACATGGACAAGTGTGGGAAGAATGCGAATATTGCAACCTAGCAAAAATCTCTGCAGGCAGAGAGATTCTTTCCTGAACTATTCCACAATGTTGTCTTCCTGCTCATTTCAAAGAAAATGTGACCCAGATGACTATAAAACAAATTTACAGTCCTAACTTCCACTGACAATTTCTACAATTAGAAAATATGTTAAATTACTATAACGCAAATTTCTTTCTGCACAGAAGGATAAAAACAATTGTTCTGATTTTAATAATCATCGCTATTTGGTAAGTCTATGAAAGTTTTTATCTCATCAGAATCATTACTACTTGGCAACTGGGGATGAACAGAGGTGATCAGGAAACAACCTAACCCTAAAACAAACTCCTAAACCACAAGAGCACAACTAATTAGGTTATTTCTTTCATGTCAAGTGGTTGCTGCCCATGTAGAAATCTTACTGTACATAACAGAGTAGATAATTACAAAAGGCCTCCTCATTAGGGAAGCTGTCGGGATAGATTTTATGCTATTGTAAAAAGAAAGGTCCACTCAGTGACAGTTATTTATTACATGCTCTTATATTCATTTCTCATAATCACTCTGTAAGATAGGTATTATTACCACTACTTTACACAGCAAGAAACTAAAGCTCAAGCAGGTTAAGAATCTGAACCCCAGCTAACACAGAGAATAAACGCACTGCAGAGACAAATTCTTTCCCAGGCCTGACTCCAATGTCAGCAGCTACACTGCTACCTCCGAAGGGCACTTTTTGGCCAATATATTTTAAATCCATTTCCTCCTACAATTAATCTACTTACATTATGTGAGGTGCTTTGAACCCCTGTGGAAAAACATTAAAATGACCTTGTAGTCTTCCTAACTAGTCACAGTGCATGCATGAAAAACTGAATAAACAAAATGAAAAAGACTGTAAGACATCAGATAACTCAGTTTGCTTGAGCACAAGAAATAGAATGGAAAAGAACAACTTGCTGGCTAAGGAATGTTCTTCCTAGGTTGTATGCCTGAGGCTACAATGAACCTCAAGGTCACTTGTGAACCTAATAATGTCCTCTGCCATTCTTCCTCCTGTGAATGAGGCAAACTTGTCAAAACACAAAAGTTGCCTTAGAGACATCTCTGCCATCAAGTCAATGCTGCCACAGGAGAAGCAATGCTGTCCAGCAGAATGCGCACTGGTCTGGGACTCCACTGTACTTGCCTAGACTTGGCTCTGTCCTTGCATAGCTAAGTGACCTTGTCAAGGTCATCATACTACTTAGGGCCTCACTACACAGGACATTTCTTCAAAGAATCAAAGGTCATTTCCTGAGCTAAGATGCAAGAATTTTTCTTTTCTCACAATATTCTATGGTCAAGAGGACACAGTATTTCAGAGTAAGGGCTCCATGAATTGCACAAGAATTAACAGTTACAGATCTATGTTTGAATCTGGGCTCTGCCACTTACTGGCAATATGACCTTGAGCAAATTACTTTGAGGCTGAATAGTAAGAAGCTAGGAAAATTCCTTGGCACACGGAATGGGGAAACTGAGACAGACAGCTAACCACACTGGCTGAGCAATTTACAACCAGATACCGATCACCAGGGCAGAAAGCTCCAGGTGCCTAGCAATGGGCAAGACTGGTGCCAGACCTCTCCTCCAGGGTGGCCTTTCCTCCCTTGGCATATCACTCACTGGTCATGTAGTTTAGGACCCTCTCATCTTTCTTCCCTAGAGATAACACCTAGGCCTCAGCTGTATTGAGTATTTCGGCTCCAGGCCCAGAAAAGCAGCAAAACCAGGTGGGAAATGCCAGGATCAGCTGGAATGACTCATAATCCTCTGCCCAGTCGCTGGCTAATCAGTGGAGACCACAGCCCTAATAGGGCACACCTGAAAAAGTTGATGAACATTCTATTGAGATCCTTCCCTAAGACCTCCCCTAAGTTCCAGCCTTTAAAACTCTCAAAATGAAGATCCCAGCGCAAGCTCACCCTCCAGGGAGCATACCCGTGCCTTGCCTTCCCTTTCCCCCTCTCCTTTCTCCACAGCATCCATCTCCTAAACTCGAAGGGACCCCTAGATGATACAATGTAAGCAAGCAATAAAAGGCAGTAACTAGCCCTGGCTGGTATGGCTCAGTGGACTGAGTGCCGGCCTGTGAAGGGGTTGCTGGTTCCATTCCCAGTCAAGGCACATGTCTAGGTTGTGGGCCAGGTCCCCAGTAGGGGGTGCACGGGAGGCAACCACACGTTGCTGTTCCTCTTCTTCTCCTTCTCTATGTCTTCCCCTCTAAAAGTAAATAAATTAAAAACTTTTTTTTTAAGCAGTAGCTATATTATTCCTGAGTATCTTTAGTAGCTCAGTACCTATGAACTAAAAAATAAGAGATGTGAATTTAAAAATTGTCTCAGCACACCTGATGGCTCCTCATGCCTCCATTTCTCTGTGAATGGGTTAAGAAACCTCGTATCTTTTCTGGTGCAAGTGAAAAACGTGTAAGCATAAATGAGATGTTAGGGTTATTTGTTATAAAGATTAAATAAGATGACATGGACCGTCTGCAAAGTATAAAACATTAGTGTGATTTCTGCTGATGTCCACAAGTTTTTAATATAAACTTTGACCTACTCAGACTTCCTGAGAGTTCAGGGTTTCCAGGATGGTCAATTCCAAATGATTTCAAGGCCCAGCCAGCAGCCATGCGCATAACGAGCTAATGTGGAATGAAGGCGGTCCCTGCTGTTGAAGAGCAGGTAGTCAAGAAATGCTTGCTGAATAAAAATTATATATATATGTATATGAATGTTTTTGTATTCTTGTCCAGACTTACTAAAAAAGAAACTAAGCTTTGGATGTCATAAACTTCTTCTTACTTGGTTAACTTAATGACGGAGCCAAATGAAGCCAAGATGAGCAATGAACAAAATGCTCGCCAAACCCTACTTCTCTCTGACTTTGACCCTATCTTCTACACTGCGGTGTAACTGCAAATAAAAGGAACACTCTCACCTAATCACATCAAGAAACAAAGCAATTAAGACTTCCCCCTTGAAACCTGAATTACTTAAAGATTTCCATGCAATGTTGGGAACCGCAAATATTTTGTTGTATCGTTTTCAATATTAAACGTCATTTGGGACCAGTACAGCCTAGAACCATTACTCCACAGTTTGGAGAAGGCGCTAGGCTTCTGGACAGATCCTGATGTCTGGGGACAAACACCCTAAGAACAGTGGTGTTTTAAAGAGCTCCCTAGTGAGCCCTTTTACACTACACACTTGGTAGTTCCTCACTGCTGGGCATTAATAACATCCATAAATAGAAAGACTGTGTCAGCAATATTCTGAAGCCTGATTCTAAAGAATGCGGATTCTTAAACTTTCTGTACATACTTTTTAACCATGAACGACCTGGGTCTGGGAAAACTTCAGTTTACTTTGTCAATCTTCCCCTTCACATTAGAAACCAAGGGTAAGATTTAAATACCTAGTTGAAGAACCCATATTCAAATGGTTACCACTCTGTGGTCTAAATCTTTGAAACACTACTACAAATTCTTTCTTAAATATATTTTATTGATTATGCTATTATAGTTGTCCCAACATTTCCCCCTTAGCCCCCCTCCACCTGGTACCCCTCATTCCTCTGACAATTCCCCCCTTAATTCATGTCCATGGGACATACATACAAGTTCTTTGGCTACTCCATTTCCTATACTGTTCTTAACATCCCCAGTCTATTCTGTACCTACCAATTTGTACTTCTTAATCCCTACATATTTTCCCCCATACCCCCCCTTCCCTCTCCCAACTAATAACCCTCCAAATGATCTCCATATCTATGATTCTGTTTCTGTTCTGCTTGTTTGCTTAGTTTGTTTTTTACATTCAATTGTTGATCGTTGTGAATTTATTGCCATTTTAACATTTTATAGTTTTGATCTTTTTCTTAAATAAGTCCCTTTAACATTTCATATAATAATGGTTTGGTGATGATGAACTCCTTTAGCTTTACCTTGTCTGGGAAGCACTTTATCTGTCCTTCCATTCTAAATGATAGCTTTGCTGGATAGAGTAATCTAGGTTGCAGGTCCTTGCATTTCATCCCTTTGAATACTTCTTGCCAGTCCCTTCTTGCCTGCAAAGTTTCTTTTGAGAAATCAGCTGACGACCTCATGGGAACTCCTTTGTAGATAGCTCTCTGCTTTTCTTACTGTTTGTAAGATTCTCTCTTCAGCCCTAGCTGGTATGGCTGTGTGGACTGAGTGCCAGCCTGTGAACCAAATGGTCGCTGGTTCAATTCCCAGTCTAGGGCACATGCCTGGGTTGCAGGCCAGGTCCCCAGAAGGGGACATGCAAGAGGCAACTACCACTGATGTTTCTCTCCCTCTCTTTCTCCCTCCCTTACCCTCTAAAAAAATAAATAAAAATCTTTTAAAAAAAGATTCCCTCTTTATCTTTAACCTTTGGCATTTTAATTATGATGTGTTTTGGTGTGGTCCTCTTTGTGTCCATCTTGTTTGGGACTCTCTGTGCTTCCTGAACTTCTATGTCTATTTCCTTCACCAAATTAGGGAAGTTTTCTTTCATTATTTTTTCAAATAAGTTTTCAATTTCTTAATCTTTCTCTCCTCCTTCTGGCACCCCCATGAATTGAATGTTGGTACTTTTGAAGTTTTCCCAGAGGCTCCTTAGCCTATCCTTGTTTTTTTTTTGGATTCTTTTTTCTTCTTGCTGTTCTGATTGAATGCTTTTTTCTTCCTTATGTTCCAAATTATTGATTTGATTCTCGGCTTCATCCACTCTACTGTTGGTTCCCTGTAAATTTTTCTTTATTTCACTTATTGTAACCTTTACTTCTGCCTGGGTCTTTTTTATGCTATTGAAGTAACCAATGAATTCTTTGAGCAGCCTAATACCAGTGTTTTGAATTCTGCATCTGATAGATTGCTTATCTCCATTTTATTTAGTTCCTTCGCTGGAGTTTTGTTCTGTTCTTTCATTTGGGCCATATTTCTTTGTCCCCTCATTTTGGCAGCCTCCCTGTGTTTGTTTCTATGTGTTGGGTAGAGCTGCTCTGACTCCATCTTTAGTAGTGTGGCCAGTTGTAGAAAAGAGCACCCATACGATGGATGGAGCAGAGCCTTAGGTAATCGCCAAGATGAGGCAACCCGTGTGAATTAGGTTGGTGGAGTCTCTGATATAATGTCACAGCTCTGTGGCTCTGTGTGGGGGAGGGCTCAGAGAGAGGACAATGCCACTGCCTGGCCTCTGAAGTTTTGTCTGGGAAGAAGGTGTCCCCAGGCACTCACCCTGATGCCAGACACTTCAATTTTTCCCTATATGCCATTGGGGCCCTTCCAGCTGCTGCCCCAGTGCTAAGGCCCAGAGGGAGTGAGTCTGCATTAAGTCTTAGGTCTGCAGGGCCTTTAAGAGGAGACTCCTGAGAATCCCACCGTTTCTTCCACAGCAGCAACCCCCACTGTTTTCTACAGCCAGAAGTTATGGGGGCTTATCTTTCTGGCACTGGAACCCTGGGCTAGGTGGTCTGGTGTGCGGCTAAGATCCCTCACTCCCAAGGAATCCTTCCCAATTTTTATCCACCACACACAGGCATAGGACTGCCCATTCTGCATCTGTCTCCGCACCTAGCCGTTTCTCTGCCCCTCCTACCCACCTAGATCAATGTGACATCTTTAATTCCTTGGTTGTCAGGCTTCCACACAGCTCAATTTTCTGACGATTCTGGGTGATAGTTGTTTTGTAGTTTAGTTGTAATTTTTGCTGTGGTTGTGCAAGGAGGTGAGCAGTGTTTGCCTATGCCTCCATCTTGACTAGAAGTCCTAAAGTAAGATCTACAAATTCTTTATTAGTTATATTCTCCCACTCAATATACTCCTAACACCCAGAAATCAAAGAAAGATGATCCACTTTAAAATACAGAACTACCTGGGAGTTTGACTAGTCAGGTTTATGTTGGTAGCATAATGTAGCAGATAAAACCACAGGCTTTGGCATCAGGTGACTTGAATTTGAATCCCAGTTCAACCACTAAGTGACACTGCACATGCTACTTAATTAAACCTCTCTGATCTTCAACTTCCTCATCTGTCCTACCTACCAGGAATGTTGTATTAAATATGACCCAAAGTGTCAATTCCCTTCCTTTACCCCTGGAAAGTACTATTTCTCTCCCAAAAAATTTAAGTGCATTCACATAAAAAGTAACCAAATCTGAAAACCATGAGAATTTCTTGAAACTGACATGAAAACAGAAGTATAATACCTATCTAAAGCCAGAAAGAACCACCTAAGGTAGACAAGGAAAAACAAATTAGGAAAACAAAGAGGTTTAACACAAAATGTTTTTCCCTGATCCCCAAACCTTGGAAGACACAAATGTAAAACAATCCAAATCATTACCATTCAATGGAAAAGGAATGTATACCCAACAAGCTGACTGACAACTCTTAATTACAACAAAAACTTTTTGAAACATGAACCAGAAAATGCTGACAAGTGCTGTTACTTAAGACAAGATGCAAGAAGCTATGAACTAATTTATTTTTGTTCTGGGCTGCTTATTTTTTAAATAATTTTTTTAAATGCATAAGACAGTGGGTGTATTTTTAGGCATATACAAAAGGAAGTACATGAGCCAAGATCCAGGATCTCTGTCAAACTCTCTTCTGCTAAAGAGAAACCTAACATATCTATCCTTCTACAGCAAGAAAGCATCATAGAGAACATCTCAAAAGTAGCTGCATGGTCCTGAGCTCCAATAACCTATAATTGCTTACTTACTATATATAATTCCCAAGTCTGAAAATGTACCCCAAACTTTGTAAAGGGTTGGCCAAAAATTCCATTTAGTTTTTTTCTGTAAAATAAAAGACACATTTTTCATTTTCACCAGTAACTTTATTGATCTGGATATTTTGAGTATGTCGGCTATCTCCCACGTGGTATAACACTGATTGCTCTCAATGTCTCAATTTGATCGCTATCAACTTCAACTGGTCTACCCGGCTGTGAGCATCGTACAGAGAGAAGTCTCCAGCACAAAACTTCACAAATCACTTTTCACATTTTCGATCAGTCACAGTACCTTCTCCACACACTGCACAAACTTTTTTTGCATTTCAGTTGCATTTTTGCCTTTTTTGAAAGAATAAGGCATAGTATGCCGGAAATGTTGCATACTTTCTTCCATCCTCAATATTAAAATGGCTACACAAAAATTTACCAATTTTGGTAAGTTTTTTTTTAATGGACGCTGATATGACAGCTGTCACAATAGAATCTAACAAAACTGTTTCGAATGAAGTTAAAGACAACTAAGCCCTACTTGAGCCATCTTAGGGGAAAAAAAACAAACAAACTTTTTGGCCAACCCAATACTTTCTCGCTCCTATAGATCTGACACTACTTAATGCTGTGCCTCCTAGGCTTGGCATTCAGTTATTAAGACCAGCACACCTATCCAATGTGATCTCTCCCTCAGGCTGAGTCTGTTTACTTCCTCCTCATATCACATCCCAGGTCTGGTAACTTTGATCTCCAGGCCTTCACCTAAACCGCAGTGTTTCAATACTGGTACGGTGTAGCAAAATCCCTGATCTGCTCCTAACTTTCCCATATGTCCCTAGGGGCCTGAAGCCCTTTCCTCTTGTACCACGCTCTCAGACCTGGTATCCACGGACGTTAGAGTCACTTCTGAACTGTGTTACACTGTAGGTTTAGCATCCCTGGATCTTAAACCTCTCGGCCTGTAACTTGGGTTTCAGTGTTTCCAAGTCGGTGACCCTTGGGGCTTTCATGCCCCTATCCTAGACCTCCCACTCCTGGCCATGCACAAGCTACTCCAAAGCACCTGGCAGACCATTATCCTCTCTTCCCCCTTAAGGCCTTTAGGTTCGTCCCAGCCTCCACCCCACGCCTGCGCCGTAAGGGGTCATCGCCCTGCAGCACCGGCCCAAGGCGCGCACATCTCTGCAGCCTCCCATTCCTTCATCACCCCCCAGGCCGGAGCCAGCGCGACCAATAAGGTGCCAGGTCCGCGGCCTCCCCGCCACCAACCAATCACGAGCGAGCCCCCCCGCCGTCGCCTTCCGCCAATGGGAGAAAGCCCGCGGGCCGGGCCGGCGAGGCACACGGACCCCACGAGCGCGGCAGCGGCGACAGCGGCAGCCCCGGAGAGAACACAACATGGCGGCGGGCAGGCCGGACAGAACTACAGCAGCGACCGTGCGAGGGAAGTGAGGTCGCAGCCGAAGGCGGGAAGCGCTGCCCCTCCCCCCACCGTTGCCGCTCACCTCACACCCTCCCTCCCACAGAGCTCCCGCACACTTACACGCCTCCGCTCAAGAGTCCAGGGAAAAGCGGGAGCAGCCCCCGCGCTCCAGCGGAGTAGAGCAAGGCAGGGGCCTGGGCACCGCGGAGGGGAGGGGAAGCGTGCGTCACGGAGAGCGGAACGCGCGCGAAGCGGGGGTGCAAACAAGATGGCGGCCACGCCGTTTGCACCGTCCCCCCCCTTCCCCTCCCTTCCCCTCCCCCTCCCTTGGCGCCTCGACTCCCAGTATCTTGTAATACGCAGAAGCTGAATCGCTTGAAGTCTCGCGAGAATTGGGAAGAGCCGCCGACATTGTGAGGCAGAAAGAGATCTGACCTTCTGACTCCGCCCTTTTCTAGGGTATCCGGCGGCGTTTCCTGGTGACCTCCCTGGGGCGTTTCGTACTTGTGGATCTCTGTTGTGCTACGCTCAGTTTTGGGTTTTAAAGAATAAGTTGTATATATGTGTTCATTTTTGATTTTGGAAAAACGAGCTGGGGGACGAAGGACGACATGGGGATTCCAAGTTAAGTGCGCCGTTGAAGAAGAAGACAGGTACCAGTACTGTAAAAGAGAAGATTTAACACCAAAACTGTAAAATGATATACTCCAGAATAAAGAACAGCACTGCCCAAGAGTGGTCAGCTTGTAGTCTTAGAGCGACATAGACATTGTTTTTCTTATTTGAATGCGGAGTTTAAAACTTCACGAAAGGTTGGAAACCACAGCTACAATGAGCATTACCACATCTTTTTAATACTTTTTAATCTCCACGAGTTAGTTCTAGGACATTAGTATTACTTTTATTTTACAGATGACAAAACTGAAGCTCAAAGGGATAAGTAACTTGCTCAGGTTCCACAGCTAGTGTCAAAACTCAATTTAAATACCTCCAAAACCTGTGGATAAATTCATTAAATATGTATTGAATGGAATTATCTACAGTGAGACTGTTAGTGCTTAGGTAGCAAGCACAGAGAGAAATGAGATTGCTCCTGCTAGTGGTTACCTTGAGTTTTACAAATGACCTTGGAGCCTTCTGAGACTCCAAGGGGGGGAGGGGGATCTTCAACATTAGAATCAACAGACTGTTACTGTTTCCTTCCTTCGAGTTCATGGCCCTGGTGATAACATAGTTGTGAATAGTGGAATAAACCCTTAACTTGAATTCAGGAAAATTGTTTTTAAATCCAACCTTAACAGATCTAAGTTTAGGTACTCAATATTTGATGAATGAATGAATGAATGAAACTTAACTAGCTATAAGACACCTGACTTCACTGAGTCTCAATTTCATCATCTGTAAAATGATCTAATTCCTACCTCCTGGGAGTGCTGGGGAGATTGAATGAAATGGTGTAAGGGAGAGTGCTTTGTAAATTGCAAATGTGTTCTAAAGAAGTTAGTGATGATATTTTCAAACATGAGAAATGGTATAAAAATTAATGAAGATTCAAAATAGTATGTTGAGATAGTAGAGATAAGTTTAGCTAATGGGAAAGAGGTCTTTCTACAAATATTCACTGAGCATTATTGCATGTGCTATGTTTGCAAAAGATGTCAAAATGTGTAGAAAGCAACACAAATATTATTATTATTATTATCAACAGCATATAGGAGTTGCAGTGAGTTTCCCTCTGAGAGCCTAGAAATCAGGCTGCACTCAGAATTAAACTAATAATAAAAATTTACATAGCAGAGGAAATTAGCCAAGGGAAGTACTAAACATATTTAACCACAGGTAGTGCTCAAGCATTGACCTAGTAAGTTTGGCGTCCTGGAGCTACCTTTCTGCACTAGATGTTAACCCCTCAGGCTAGTTTGTGAATAGGGGAGTCTTAGGGGATGGGGGTTGTCAGGAGGCTTGGGACAGCAGCTATTTACCAGCTAGTATGGGAGTATTTTAATAGTCAATATTATAACTAACAATCATAGGTAATATTAACCCTTGTTGTAGACTATTATCAATATTCTTTGCCCCTCCCTTTCTTAAACCTTCCTTCCCTATCTGGCCTGTTTATATGAGATTATACTTTTTACCCTAATGTAATCAAGTTTAGCCTTCTTTTAATCAATGAAATATGAGTAGAAATGGCATGAGCCACTTCTGAGCAGAAATGTGGGGCATTTCATGATTCTCCCATGTTATTTTTCGTCTGCCACGAGAGCAGCATGTCCCAAATAGAAGTACTTAGCTTTGGTCCCAGAATGAAGATGTGCATCGCCACGTGACATGTAAGAAATAAAAGCTTTGTTGTAAGTCACTGAGATTGTTTTAGTTGTTTGTTACTGCCGCATAACCTAGCTAGCCTAAACTGACTAATACAGCCCTGAAATTAGCTGTCGTGTAGGGGTAAGCCAAGAGCTTGTCCACAAACACGGTGAGAAAACAAACCGCATTGTAATACAGGTCATGTAGGAGGAATCAGCAAGACAGATGTGATTGTCACTTAATAAAAGAAACTTTAATCAATCTTGTCAACTAATTGTTCTGTATCCCGTTTGAAGAGAGTCTGTGAACCAAAGGGCTTAATTAGCCATGACAGCCAAAAACAAGGCAGTCACAGAGACAAGTACAAGCGTTGCCCCTCTAAGCCCTGTCTCAGTCAAGCCAACCTGAGCACTGCAGTTTCCTTGTCCATGTCAGCCCTGTAGTGTGTGAGAATATTTCAGGCTGCCTCAGCTAAGAAAGGCTTCAGTATACTTTCCTGGTGTGATTCTAAGCTCACTCAGCAAATATCTTAACCAGAGGGACAGAATTTAGTGATCTGCCACCTAGAGGATTCCATTCTTTTGATAGCTGCATTTTTCATATAAATTAGTCTATTGGATTGTTTTATATAACTATCAGTTTCTGTAAACTTCATGAATACAAGAACCCCCTGGAGAGATGGTTCCACTCCGCTATTATCAATCAGGCTTATTGAGCCCTGGTCAGGTGGCTCAGCTGGTTGGGAACATCCTGTGCAACAAAAGGTTGTGGGTTCGATTCTCATCAGGGCACACACCTACACTGCAAGTTTGATCTCCAGTCAGGGTGAGTATGGGAAACAGCGAACCATGTTTTTCTCACATCAACGTTTCTCTGTCTTCCTTCCTCTCTCTCTCAAATCAATAAACAGATCCTCCGGTGAGGATAAAAAAAAGTGTGATGAGTTAGCCAGCCAGACCAGCAATTACCTGTCTTTTAGACATAAGCTAAGTTTCTTCTGGAGGGGGATCCCAGGTAAGGAGAGAAGGAACACAAAATCTCTTCATCCTGGTGGCCACACGGAGAGCTGAGAATCCAAAGGCACTTCCTGAGTTATAGCTCTAAGGTAAAGCCAGAAGAGCAGAATCAGAAACACTGTCAGTTGCAGGGTCTGGTGCCAAAGATGGGATTGCCTAAGACCTAGGAAGCCATGAGGAAAGAACATCCCACATCCCTACCCTCACTACGCAGCATTTACTGTGACTGGTAAATTCAAGGTTTAGAGTCTTGTTCACCTTGGTATTCCCAGCATCTAGGAAATTACTGGCACCATAATAAGTGCTTAATTAACATCTGTAGAATGAATGAATGAATGAATGAATGAATGTAATCCAGTTGACTCCCTGGTACATAGTATTCACTCTGTAAATGTTAAGGTATTAGAGGGAAAAAGTTCTGCAGTGAAAAGGTGCCAGGGAAGCCTTGGCTTGGAAACTGTAAGGTCCTTAGCATACTGCCTGGCACCAGGGAATTGCTAAACAAGTGGTCACTATGCTAATTATTATTAGTGCGGAAGTAAGATTTTGTACAAGGATGGGGGAAGGCCTTGATAATAACGAGAGCTGTGTTGATCTCATTTAATCCCTAAGCCCAGTTGATGAGATAGGTTTTAATTAGACTCATTTTACAGGTGAGAAAACTTAAAGAAGAAATGTGATTTATCTAAAGTTAGCCAGCTCAGAAATGGCAAGCTGGTGTTGAACTTGAACTTAGCTGTTACCAATGTCCAGGCTCCAGCAACAAAGATTTGGAGCCAGGCAGCAGGACTCTCAAAATGGGAGTTGAAGGAAAATAGTTCTAGGGTCGAATCACCACTGATCTCTATCCATTCATACAAACATCGGTGCCTTCTCCCTTTCATACCCACTACTTGTCTTCTCGCCAAGATTCTCATCCATCCTACTGAGTTCAGCTCTAGGCTGCCCATTCAACCGTGTCTACTCTGGTTTGGCTCAAGGAAGTGGGGTTGAAATGGGGTCAAAGAGAGCTTTTTGATTGTTGGTTTGTTTTTGGTTTTAAGAAGAGAGACTCTAGAGCAATTTTGTAAACTAAATATTCCAATAGAAAAGCAGAATTTGACAATGCAAAAAAAGAGAATATGTCCAGATGTAAGTTCTCAGGGCCCTCAGCACAGGTTGGGCAAAGGTTCACCTCGGATAGGCACTGGGGCTTTTCTTCAGAACAAAGGAAGATAGAGAGTGTGCTTTGTACAGAAGCAGGAAAATTAGTTAAGGGTAGGATGCTTAACACCAAGTTAAGTTTCATAGCAATTGATGATGGCATGGTATACATAGGGCAGTGTTTTTCGAACTGCAAGTTATAACCCTTTACTAGATCATTAAATCATTTAGAAGTTTGCAACCAGCTTTACTTTTTTTTATAATTAAAAAAAAATTCTTACCCAAGGACATTCATTTATTGCTTTTTAGAGAGAGGAAGGGAGAGAGAGAAACATCAATGAGAGAGAGAAACATAAGTTTGTTGCCTCCCATACATGCCTGGACTGGGGACCAAATCCGCAACCTAGGTATGTGTCCTGCTCAGGAATCAAACCCGCAACCCTTTGGTGACAGAATGATGCTCCAACCAACTGAGCCACACAGGCTAGGGCACTGGCACCAGCTTCATTTTTTAAAATGGAGTAGAATACAATTAAAATTTTAAATGAATTGCACATGGCAAGGGTAAATACTATGAAAACTATTGTGAAACTTGTGTTTGAGTTATATATACAGCTATGTGTATACTGGTCACACTGTAACATTTATTTTTTATTGAGGGTACAGTAAAAAAATATTTAAAAGCCCTAGTCTAGGAGGTGACCATGGGAAAAGTAGCTGATTCCTAGAACTTTCTCTTCCAGAGTTTTCCATGATGCTTGTAAATTGGTCTTGTTTTATGACGAACAGTAGGCACCCCAAGGAATATAAGTCTGATCAACTACACCAGAGCTTCCTAAGCAGTGGCTACAGGTTGTGGGTTCCATATGTGCCCCAAATTAACTTCCTAGTCTTCAGGGCTACTCTTTCTTCCTGGCTTCTGCTCCCCTTATTGTCGCAACAGGACTGCCATGAGATCCCGGGGGCTGCATACCTCCTTATTCGTGGTTAGCAAGGAAGAGAGTCTATGCGCCAGCCTTTTCGGCAAAAAATCCTGAGAGTCCCACCTGATGGGACTGGCTGAGTTCATAGGACGGCCCTGAACCAATCATTCTGGTCAGTGGGATTGACTGACTCAGCCCTGCTCTGCCCAGGTGCAGTCTGCTTCCTGGAAACACATGGATCCTGGAAAAGAACTCAGAGGTGGTTGGAAGGTGGGAAATGAGAAATGAGGTAACCACCTAATGTCCAATATGTATGGCCTCTAAAGTGCCAAAACTAGTTGAAAGGGTTTTTTCATCTTCACTTGAGGATCTATCTGCTGATTTCAGAGAGGGGGGAAGGGAGAAGGGAGGGTGGGCAGGGACCGACGGGGGACGAAGCTGCGATCCACAACCCACTGGTGAACTGCCTGGCCAGGGCCGATTGAAAGCTTTGTTTTTGTTTTTTAAAGATTTTATCTATTTATTTTTCAAGAGAGGGGAAGGGAGGGAGAAAGAGAGGGAGAGAAACATCAATGTGCGCTTGCCTCTCACACGCCTCCCACTGGGGACCTGGCCTGCCACCCAGGCATGTGCCCTGACTGGTAATGATCCTGTGACCTTGGGGTTCACACGCCATTTCTCAGTCCACTGAGCCACACCAGCCAGGGCTAACTGAAAGTTTTAATAGCATTTGTCTGGTCATTTGCCTATTCTAACCTTTCCATGCTCTGCTTTGTACTGAAGAGTTCTGGATCCTGAAAACTACATTTCCCAGACTCCTCTTGCCAGCTGGCCTCCTGTCAGATTCAGCTAATGGGAAGTACAGGTGGGAAACCGTGTGGCCGGAGATGGGGTGGTGACAGGAGAGGCGAAGCCAGTGTTCTCTCTTCATCTACCTGACACTCTGGCAGCCGCTGGTAGTCATGACTCAGAGACCTTCAGAGCTTCTGGCAGTGGTGGGCTACTGCCACAGGCTCCCGCAGTGTCAGTGTACTGGAGGGGCAGCAGTGGGTAGCTGGAGGCTCCAGTGACCTCTGTCACTTCTGCCAGCAGCATCATTTCAAAAACAGCACTCCTGAGGTGTCAGCAGCAAGTGCACTTCTGGGTCTAGTAACACCCTTCCATTTGATTGTCCAGGCCTACGGGTGGTGGAAGCTTCCTACAGCGGCTAATCTCTAGATTGTCTGCCTTATCATTTTGCTCCTTCAAGCTGACATGTTTCTAGCCAGTTCTCTGAAATAAATTCTCTCTGTCTGAAATTCCAGGCACATTTTCTGTTTTCTTGGCTTCCCCTTGGCTGACACAGTGTTGCCCTGACCATGGGATAGGCTAACTGCCATGACTAATTTCCCAGTGCTGCTGGGTGATGCCCCAAGAGAAGCATACTAAGCTCTCCTCTGGGACATTGGGAAAGGAGCAGAGGTGGACCCTGAGAAAGCACAGATAAAGCCTCCTACTCCTTTTCGTTCCTTGCCTCCCCCTAACTATTGGGACTATGTGATGGAGAACTCACTGCTTGCCTCCCAAGGTAGCTTGACCTCATGCCGTGACTGGAAGGGATGGGCTCCGGAATGACTGGGTGGTAATGAGGCCATGAGTGCAACTGGCAAGGGGGCCCAAAACAGAGGAGCCAGGAAAGGTTGTCCTAGCTGCAGAGTATAGTTTCGGAAGGGAGGAGGGACAGGGACTATCCCTTCTGCTTCCTCCCCTTTAGAGGTGCTGATGGAGGGAATGACTGATGATTCTCTACCTTTCCTGCCTGACCTTCCACCAAGCACTCTAATCAAAACAAGAAAACTGACCCTTCCAGTGGCATTTACCTTTGCCAGTTCCTGAAGAACTGTTACCCAATCCTCACGTCTAACCTGGCCTACTTCTGTGGGCTCTTGGTACTACCCAAGCTACTAGGGGGTAGCCACATCTCTGTGGGGACTGAAGGGGTAAGATTGTGAATGGCTTCTGGAGGCCTCAAAGGGGCAGCGGTGGCAAGAATACCATTTCAATCAGAGATACCTTGCCATGGTCAATAGTGTTTTGCAAGGTGATCTTAGGCAAGTCCTGCTTAAGTGGGATCCACAGTTAGAAACCATCTAGATCCAACTCAGTCATTACCTTGCTCTGTGATTTTGGGCAAGTCACTTCACCAAGCTCAGTCTCAATATTTCCATCTGTTTTAAAAAGAGCAGAGAGATAATTTCTCTAACTTCTTTGAAAATAAATTGTTTTAAGGGGGTGAATGGGATAGAAGAAATGATAGGTATTATCCTCCATCCTTCCTTCTTGCCTGTTCTCCCTCGTTTCTGTATCAAATAAGATAATATGCATTAAAATGCTCTGAAAAGTACAAAGCACTCACTATACAAAAGCAAGAGTGTATTATTATCAACATAGTTTTTAGCTTAGAAGGATGAAGGCAGGGCACAGGCCCAGAGCCAAACAGCTGGAAGGCAGGAGAGCTTAACACCAAAGAAGGAAACTTTCTTTGTTCAAGTTCTTCCCGGAGGGGCACTTTCTTTGGAGCAGACCTGGCACTGGTAACCTCTGAAATGCTGACGTGGGTCCAGGAAAGTGTTAAGAAGGTAGGTAGGCATTCAGCAGCCAAAAGACCCTGGACCAACACCAGCCCTGGCTCCTCAGTTCCTCTGTGCTTCATCAAAGGATGCAATGGAAGGCGGATTGTAGCAGCAGGGCTCAGGTTCAAAGCCAGGGGTATGTAGGATCCTCCCATAGGCTCTTTAACCAGCTACCAAACTATTTTGGGAGCCAAGATGTCGTGACACTCTGTAACTAATACTGAATTTAGTTGCCAACAACGTGAAAATCATTTTCCGTGTGTGGTGTTCAAAGAGAACATTGATTTGGAGAAGACCTTAGAGATGGCCTAGTCAAACTGAGGCCCAGAGAGGGACAGAGACTCACCAAGATAACAAGTAGAGTTAGTCTCTTTGAGCTGCAAGGAACAGAAACCTACTCAATCCAGCGCAAATAAAAAGGAGTTTCTTGCAAGGGCTGACATTGAAACACCAGCTGGAACGAGGCAGGTCTAGGACCCACGTCAGCCTCCCTCTCCTCACACCCTCCCCGTCTCTGCACAGGATGGCTCCTTCCTCCTCGACCCGCCAAGGTTTCTGCTTACTCTTGGTCTCTGCTCCCTCTTATCTTGGTTTGCACATGCTTTTACTGGCTAAGGCTCACTTGTTTCTGACCTCCCTGTTTTAATTCCCTCTGCCATCTCCTAAGTTCTTTCTGTTCCTTCCTTCACGAGAGCTTCTCATTGGCCTGTCTCAGATTGTTGTGCCAAGCCATACCAGCTAATATGTGAAAGGGTAACCCTTGGCTCTGGTGCTGGCCCTGTCCATCTGCTCTAGTCCAGAGACTGGAGGGGCCAGGTGGCCCCAAGTATGACCCCAACAGGGTTTGTGGTCTGGGCAGCTTTTCTTCAAAGTGAATGTGAGGTAGGCAGGCCCTGTGCCATCACTGGGACCATGTGACTGGAGTCCAAGACTCCAGGTTTTCTACCCAGAACTTTTCCTATGGAATTTATTATTTCTTTATTTGTGCTGCAGACATGTCTTAATGCCCATTAAATGTCATCAGTAAAGATCTTCTTCCTCTTCTTCCTCCTCCTCCCTGCCCTGAGGAACTTACAGTAGAGTGAAGATAAAGGCAGGAAATAATTTGAATATCTGAGTGCTGTAGAAGAGGTATAAAAAAAGGAATAATAACTACCATTCATTGAGTGCCCTCATTGAGTGTACTAATCACTGCTGATCACTTTACACACATTTCCTCATTTAATCTTTATGGTGCTGACAAGTCAGCAACACCACACTGTACACACGTGGAAACAGGCTCAGAGAGCGCACAGATGATGAAAAGCACAGCAGGACTCTGGCGCCAAGGCCTTCCCCCTTAACCACTGTGCTCTGCAGCCGGAGCACAGAGGCCCGTGTGGGCCTAGGGAGGAGGCAGGGACAACTGGGAAGAGCCGTGGGCTTCCAGGAGGAAGTGATAACTGAGCTGAGCCTTGGAGCAGTGCTAGCTTTTACCAGGCAACTGCCAGTAGGGACTGAACAGCAATATGGGAGCACAGAGGAGCACCGTGAAAGTCTGGAGTGGGGACACAAGCAGGGAGCGGGGACAGGAGCACATTGCATGCCCAAGAGAGCTCTCTAAATCTGTGCCCTAGGTGCCTCATCTGCCCCACCCTTATCCAAGCCCTGGCACAGAGTGTGGAGATGAGGTCATGAGGAGCAAAGCGGACAAGGATCTAGAAGACATTAACAGAGCTTAAGAAATTCAACTACTATTGTTTGGGCCTTTGTACCCAAAATGGACTGGAGGTAGAGGGGTGGGGTCCAGAGTGAAAAATTCAAGAGGGATGAAGATCTTTAGAATAACCACACGAACAGCAGTAACACTGACAACCCTCCCAGGCCCAGGTTCCTCATACAGCTTGCTTCTGCCTGACTTCCAGGTCTTGTCTTGGATGTTGCTTCTTCTGGGAAGCATCCCTTGGTCTGGGCACTTGGCTTACTATAGTCACATGCTACGTAAGGAAGACTTTGGTTAACAGCCTAGTGGTTCAGGAGGAGTATTTTTCCCTGATGGGATCACTACCTGAGCACTTGGCAGTAGACTCCCTCTCACTCACAGCGCCTCAATCACCAGTGCACAGGTGACATCCCAGTCATCGGTCTGTTTCAGCAGAGGAGCCTGTCCCCTCCGTGCTTACAGCCCTCCCAGATCTACCTTGATGGTCTTCAGAGTACGTTGCTGTGAGTTCTCTGTTAAAGATCACAGATCCTGTGCAAGGACACAGGTCTACAGGGACTTCCTTAACAGGTGTGAAGTGTCGCTGCCACGTTAGTAAAGGGTTTCTGTGGCAGTGTGGAGCCAGCCTGTCCCTCCCTGTACTTTGGAAATATTTTCAGGTTGTAATGATGTAAAGTAGTGATTTTCAACCCTTTTCATCTTGTGGCACACATAAACTAATTACTAAAATTCTGCAACACACCAAAAAATATATTTTTGCCAAACTGACAAAAATAGTTACAATTGTGATTGATTTGCATCATCATCATCATAATTACCGACTCTTTTTACTCCAAAGTGACTTTTAAAAAATACCAGGTGACTGTACTTGCACATAAATAAGATTTCTGATACCAAGAACTAACTAATCAGATACAACCTTATTATGCAGCATGACCAATAAGATGCAACTCTATTTATTATATGACCTACATGTTTATGGTTTAAGACAGGGCAGTCACACCAGATGGCTATTGGGTTGGCTGTTGTCATGTTTTTATTTGACAATCTAAGGGAAAAGAGGTCAGTGCCCTTGACTAAATAGTCAGATATTATATGTTTTAAAAATTCAGGCGGCCCATCGGTTGCAAATCACTGATGTAAAGCATAGATAAGTTTTATTTCTTTCATCTTTTTAAAGCCAGAGAGAAAGAACCCTTTGTGCAAGATAGGGTCAAGAAGCCCAAAACAAATTTCCAAAGTCAAAATATTGAGTCCTCAGTTCTATACCCTCTTTATGTAAAACACAATCTAGCTCAAATACAAAGGAGTGGTTTTTTTCCCCCATAAATACTACAAATTTCCTTAATCGGTCCACTGCTCCAACGTACAACAGCCAAAACTACATCACCACGACAATCCCCTATGTTCCTGAATTGTTGCATCTGGATTTCTTATCCCTGCTGATCCTCAGGCCACCTTTCACTCCCTCGCAGTCAATATGATGATGTATGCCTTACCCAGCCAGGTCCTCCTCCCGATAATTGCAATCAATCCAGGCCACATCGCTGTTCAGTGAGCAGCACTGACAGCTTCTTTGATGTTCTATTTCTGACCCTGTCGGAAGGAAGCAGGAGGATGCTTTTTGGGCGGTGTTTGGAAAGTCTACAGTAGTGTTCATTGACGTCCTAGGCCTTCACAGTCACCCACCACTCACTCAGAGCAACTGCCAGTCTTGCAAGTTCCATTCATGGTAAATGCCCTGTACAGGTGTGCCATTTTTTATGTGCCATTCCTGTACTTTTTCTATGTTTAAATATGTTTAGGCACACAAATACATATCCTTGTGTTACAATTGCCTACAGTATTCAGTGCAGTAACATGCTGTGCAGGTTTGTAGCCGAGGAGCAGTAGGCTATGCCATACAGTCTAGGCGTATAGTAGGCTATACCATTTAGGTTTGTGTAAGTACACTCTGTGATGTTCCTATAATGACAAAATCACCTGATGACCCATTTTTCAGAATGTATCTCCACTGTTGAGTGGCCCATGACTGTATTTTATAATTGCCCTTTGCCTTGTTTGTCTCCCCACCAGGCTGTGAATACCCTGACTGCAAGGGCTGGGTCTTGTTCACCTTTGTATCTACAGAAGACCATGTGGCTTATAGTAGCTGCTCAGTGAAAGACAGTCAGATGAAAGAGTGAAAAATAACCTCTAATGAGTCTTTGCCAAGTGTTTTAGGCCACATGGGTTTTTTTCTTTTTCTTTTTTTGGTCTGTCTCTTGGGTCCTACCATCTTCAACACTTGGACACGTACACATTTTGGAGCCAGAAGAAACCTTAAAAAATCATTTAGCTATCTCCTTTCTTCTACCATTTCACAGATCAGATGATTGAGGTCCAATGTTCATGTATTGGCCAACAATCTCAATTTAATCTCTCCAGCTATAATTTTCACTCTGAACTCAAGACCTAATCAGCTGCTACTGCAGGCCCTCATCCAGGAGGTCCTACAGTTCCTATATCTGAACATGTCCAAGACTGGACTCAGCATCTCCCTCAGGCCTGGTCCTCCCCAGGGTTCCCTGACCTGGTGGAGAACATCACCACCCACCCTGCTGCTGGGGCCAAAATGTTGGGAGTCCCCTCACCACCTCCTACCGCCTCCCATCACCAGTCAGACACCGAGGCCAGTTACGTCCTCTCTGCCTCCTTAGGGTAAATGCCCCACAGCTCTTAATGGATCCCTGTAAGAGTCTTCTCATTAGTTCCCCTGAATCTAGTCTTTCCTTGTTCCTATCCATGCTCCTCACTGCAGCCAAAGCAACTTTTAAAAAATCCTACTTTGTCATTTAACTTCTTTGCTGATAGGTCTTCAATGGCTCTCTGCTTTAACAAATTAATAAATAATAATAATAATAATAATAATAATAATAATAATAGTTGTTGTTGTTATTATACCTAACACTTATGGAAAATTTTATTATGTCCCAGGACCTGTTCTAAGGACTTTATACGTATTAACTCATTTAATCCTCGCAACTATAAATATCCCCATTATACAGGTGAGGAAACAGACTCAGAAAAGCACCTTCAGGGCTTTTGCATAAGCTCTTATCCAATCCTCAACTCTTTGATCTGGCTGACTGCCATTCAATCTTCAGATGGGATACCTTGAGGAGCGTTCTGTGACCTCCCTTACTGAGTCAGGCCCCTCTAGGCAAGAATCCCAGTTTGTAATTGCACATTATTTGGGGAGGAGGTTATTTGATATATGCCACTCCAACAGGCTTTAAATTCCATGCTTTGCTCAATAGTACTCAACATGTAACAAACGCTTGCTCGATATTTGTTGAATGAATCAATGAAAAGGGTTTTTAATAGGAGAGGAGTCGTGATCAAATCTGCTTTAGAAGGATTTCTCTTGTGTAAAAGTGTGGGAGTGGTGAGAAGGCAGTCTGAATGGAGAGCAGGAAGGAACCTGGGGAATATTTAGCAGGTAGACTGGGCAGACCCTGATAATTAACAGGATAGAGGCAAGGACAAGGGAGGACTCGATGGTGACTCCCAGGTTTCTGGCTTAGGCAACTGGTACCTTGAACCTAGATGAGGAGCATCTGGAGGGAAAGCGGCAGGTTGGGTTGGCAGCAAAGGTGGCCACTACACCAAGTGAACCGAAACACAGAAAAAGCTCTCAGAATCTTTATGTTCAAAACCCTCTGTGCCCAAATTCTAACTCGGTTCTAGCGTCCAACCTCATTTCCAACTTACCGCAGCCAGAAGGCACGTTGACCACCGCTCCCGCCCAACGACCCCTTTTCCTCCACCCAGGCTTGGGAGAGCCGCACGCTCCTTCACCCCTCCCTCAAACCCCACGTGACGCAGCTTCAAACACACTTCTGGGATTCCTCCCCACTGCCCCCACCCCTTCCTGGGGTTAACAAGTCCTCTGTGGTCTCCAGGATTCACTGTATCACAATTGTTTCTTTTTACCTGTGTCGCCTAATGGCTTCGAAATCCCCCGCACCTGGGACAAGGCCTGGATCAAGATTAACCTCAAAAAAATTTTCTTGAATTCCCCCAAGGGCTTGGCTTTCTTACATTAAGAATGGGGCCAGGAGTCAGACATTGAATCCGGAGGCCACCACTTAGAGATCGGACAAGTCACTTTTTTCAAATCCCGTTTCCTTGATAATACAGTGCACCCACCTGGGAGAGCTGTTTTGAGTATCAAATGAAATACTCTACCTTAAGTGTTTAACACAATGCCTAGAACATTTTTCGCTCCTTCAAACTTTCGGATGTTTTTTATTTTGAGAAAAAAATTGCCGCCTGAACGCGGGGAAGCGGCCTGAGCTGAAACCGAGGACTGCAGTTCCCAGGATGGCCACACGAGAGAAGTGGCGAGCAGCCTCGGGGCGGACTCTGGCTCCGCGCGCGAAGGCACCTGCTGCGGAGCCAGATGGCCTAGCGGGGATTTCCGGGACTTCCTTTCCCCTGAACAGGTGGGCACTGGCCGGGGTGCCCGGGGAGAAGCCGCAGAGATGTGCTCAGCCTCAGTCCTCACAACCGTCCCTCCAGCTTGACCCCTTCTTGGTTTGGGAGAAGGATTGATGGGCCTGAGGGGGCAAGAGGGGATGTCAGCTGGGGTTTATCCCCTCTGGGTTTGTCATTTGTCTTTCAGACCTGGGTGCGATCACTCCTTCTCTCTGGACGTTTTCAGAGACAAATTTATTGATGTTCTCCCTTTGGCTTCTAGGTTTCATTATGCTTAGAAGTTTTTTTACTTCCAAGATTATTAAAACATTGAGTATGTTTTCTTCTGGTACATCATGGTGTTTTTTAAGTATACACTCCACCGGGAATTTATTTCCTTCCCTGTAGGAAAAGGACACAGCATTCTTTTATTTCCCCCAAATGACTTGCCAGTTATTTCGTCCATGTGTCGAAAGGCCCATATTTCCCCCACTTACCTGAGTGCTATCTTCATCACACACGGCACTCCTTTGTGTGGCTGGCCATTTCTGGGCTCCACTTTGTCCCACTGATGCCTCTCGGCCTGCTTCAATAGCACACTGCTTTCAATATGCTGACTTTATAATATACCTTAATGTCAGTAAGGTGAATCCTTGTCCATTACTCTTTTTAAAGATTTTTAAATTCCTGCATGTTCATTCTTCTATATGCACTTAAGAATCAACCTCTACCACTACCCACCCTCCAATGCTTCTGGAAGCCAATATGGAGCTTTGGAGCCCCTGAAATTAAATGGGAAGTGTCTATCTGCACATTTCTCCAGAGGGAAAATCCAAGTTTCCATCAGGTGTGCAAAGGGACCATGATTCCAAAGGGAGCCCCCGGTTGACATGTATCTGTGATGGGCTGCCTGGGAGGAGCACAGAGGAATCTTGGTTCCTCCCTTCTCTCCCACATCTTCACAGGCTCTCCTCTTGGGTTCTCCATATCCTTTACCTCCACCATTGTCCCAGCTATTCCCTGGTCTCATTCCCTCCCCCCTCCCCCCGCCCCAATCTAATCCTCCTTGCTGTTCCAGAGCAATCATTCTACAACACAGACCTATTTCTAGGCCCAGTGTGGATTAGATGATAACAAAAGTTTGGTTAATAAGTGAATAGAAGGGTGAGTCCCAGCCCCACCACTGACCAGCTGTGGGACCCAGCTTCGGGCTCTCCACATTGTTGGGTCTCAGTTTTCCTTTCTCACAGACCAGGTGAGAAGGGGTGAGATAGTGAGAAGTATGTAGAATATAGAGCTCGCTATCTCAGGAGGGCCGTTTAACTCCAATCATTTCCCTTTCCCCACACCTTTCCACTCCCCATTCACATTTTAATCCATGCCCTCAGCAGGGAATTCTATTTGCCTTGCCTGCCTCCAGCAAACAGTTAGGAAGGCAAATACTAATAATATTGTCTCCTCTGTAAATGAGTGGAATTAAGAACACTGGAGCCCAAAAGTGGAACTGACCAGTTGAGCAAGGTTAAAAATGGCAAGCTGGGCCCCAGGTTGGTGTGGCTCAATGGATTGAGCGCCAGACTGCGAGGCAAAAGGTCCCCAGTTGGATTCCCAGTCAGAGCACATGCCTGGGTTGTGGGCCAGGTCCCCAGTAGGGGGCGTGCTAGAGGCAACCACACATTGATGTTTCTCTCCTTCTCTGTCTCCCTCCCTTGTCCTCTCTATAAAAATAAATAAAATGGTAAGATGGGGGCACCCCAGAAGACACTTTATACAGCATCCTCAAATTCCCGGCTGCCAGGGAGTCCACTTGGAAGTTCATTTAAGCGAACACCAGGTCCTGGAGCAGGTCTTCTCAGTCTTGGCATCACTGATACTTCGGCCCGCTAGTTTTTTGGCATGGGGCTGTCGTGTGCATCGCGGGATGCTTAGCAGCATGCCTCCTCTCTTCTTACTAGATGCTCGTAGCAACCCCCCGCTGTGAAAACTGAAGATGTCTCTAGACATTGCCAAATGTTCCCAGAAACGGAAGTGGAGGCAAAATCACCTCAAGTTGAAAACACTGCTCTAGGAGAAGAAGAGAGGGCAGGGGAGGGAGGTTAACTTGGGTCTCAAAGCAGGAAACCCTACAACTTTACCCTCTGTCTGGAAGAGACACCATAAAGCATTTTTCCTCATAGCAAGCACTTTGGCAAGTCTTTTCTGGGCTCCAGTTTTTCCATCTATATATTGGATTTGGTGTTTGTAAGTCATTTTCCCCTTCTCTTATCATCTGACACTCCTCGATCTGGTCCAGGGTGAAAGAGGGATACCGTGATGCCATTGAGGTGCCCCAAAGAAAAGAAAGGCTAAAAAAGAACAAATAGAGGTTGTGGAGCGGAGGTAAGGTATGAGGAAGGAAGGTCCTAGGGATGTGGAGAAGTTTGAGGCACCTTCTAGACCCCTCCTCCTTCGAGGCCTTATCAGTGTAGGTCGCCCCCAATCTAGCAAACCCACGCTCTTCGGATTCCACCAGGCCCCGCCCCAATAAAAGACCCAGCCCCTGGTCCCGCCCACCTTGTGGCCCCTCCCGCCTTAGGCCCCGCCCCCAGCAGGCCCCGCCTCCCTCTTCGCCTCCCGCCAGCCCGGGCTTGTGCTTTGCACCCCGCGGCTGCTGAGAATCGTGGCGGCTGCGGAGCCGGCAGCGCAGGCGAACCGAGTGGAGCCGCCTGGCCCGGTGGCGGGCGATGCCCCCGTGAGCTTCTCTCGCCGCCCCTCCCCGCCCCGCGCCCCTACCTCATCGGAGTCCGCCGCCCGCCTGGGACCGGGCCGCGCCTACCGCCGGGTCTGCGGGGCGGGGTCCCGGGGCAGCACCTGCCCCGCCTTGCAGAGTCGCCTGGGCCAACCGAGACCCCTCCCTATCTGGACCCTGGCCCCACCCCAGGTAAGTCGGTAGGCCTTGTTCGCCTAGGAGCAGACCTGGGAAGAGAGCTGCGGAGGTCTAAGGGACCACCCGGGGAGGGGAGGGGAGCTCCGGCCGGTAGGCGCCACGTAGGGATCTGAGCGTGCAGTGTCTGAGGGGCGGGAGCTGGGGCATGGGGGGAGATGAGCACAGTGTGTGTGATGGCTCTGGGGTGGGGGCTAAGGTATAAGAAGGGAACATGGCATGTTTGGGGGAGCCTGGAAAATGGGGTAGGGGGCTCTAGAGTCTTGACTGCTTTGCTGAAGCTCAGAGCATCTGGGGTCCTGGTCTTCAAAGGCATTGCCTCACATGGCATTTTTGGAAAGTGCTTAAAATTCCTCCTGGAAAGAGAGCTGGAAGGCAGCCTGCCTTCCTCTCTCCTGCCTGTGCCCTGGTTGACAAGCGGCCGCTCTTTCCTCCCAATGAGACACCACTGTGGTGCCTAGAAGAACCCCCCACTCTGTGAAAGAAGAGGGGTAGTGCTCACTCCAGCCCTAGGGTGGAAAGAGGGGGGCTTCTGGGAAGCTGGGAGAGGCTGTTGGTCAACCCATGGTGGGGAGTCCAGAGTTCAGGGAAGCTTGGCAAGACCCTTGGTGAGCAACCTGGGCACCCTCTCATTCAGGGGAAGGTGTCTTCACTGGCTGGCCTCCAGGCTGCACGGACTCATGCCCAGATCACTTTCTCTGGACAATGCAGCCTTGAGGAGTGGGTTTCTTCCCAGTACGCTGGGCCCGGAAACCCCACGAGAGCTCATGGCTCCTGTGGTTCTGGATGAGGTGGGCAATGCTGTACCCAAAGCCAGAGAACAAGGGGTGCTGGCTGACACTGCCACCTGGGGGCTGTTCGGATGTGGTCCTATGGGGCTGGGGAGACTATGTAAATGTCAACGTCCGACCGCTGCTCCTGGTGTGTTGTCTGGGTGTGGTGAGAAAGGCTGCTGTCCCTTTGGTCTTGTCCTCTGCCCATGATGACTTAAGTCTAGAGTCCTTGGGTTTGGGGCCTGAAGTGGTGGGGAGAGGGCCTTTCTGGGCTAGGCCTGGTCACCAAGGGGTTAACTAGCCAACCCCACAGTTGCTGCCAGCCACCACCAATTAGTCTATAATCAGGCAGATGCCAATTGTCTCTGGGGGTACGTGAGCAACCTAATGGGGCAGGGGTTAGGGAAGGGGGTCTGTGAAACCTGTGTTTAAACCAAGCACCATGCCTGATTTCAGAGTCTGTTTAGGAGCCACAGACCCC
Organism: Macrotus californicus; assembly: GCA_007922815.1. NCBI lineage: Eukaryota > Metazoa > Chordata > Mammalia > Chiroptera > Phyllostomidae > Macrotus > Macrotus californicus. The sequence continues at coordinate 313,460 of VMDR010000172.1, forward strand.
TTCCCTGCCCTTTGTGCCAGGCTACCTGGCTTAGGGATCTCCAGCCCTAGGGTTTAAACCCTACCTGACCCTCTGCAGGACATGAAGCCCAGAGTTGGGCAAACTTGGCTTCAAACCCAGGCTCTGCCACTTTCTGGCTCTGCACTTTTAAGGAAATCACTTCCTTTCTCTGAGCCTCCTTTATAAAACAAACCTACCTTCTAGGTCTGCTGGGAGGAGTAAATAAAATGGTGGATTTGAGCTACTGAGCACAGTCCCTGGAACTCAGAGGAGCTCAGTAAGATAACTGCTGAACTCAGGAGCAACTCTTTTGCCAAGGACTTGACGGGACAGGCAGGCAGGAGTCAGGTGCTGAGGACCCAGCAGAGACCAAGGTCTCTCCCTCGGGGCATGTGTTCTCCTGAGCCAAGCACCGTCTCTTATTATCTTTCCCTCCCTTCTTGCTCACAGACACTTCTGGCCTCTGGACATTAATTGGATTTTACTCTGCAGAACTCAGGACTGAGCTGCTCCTTTCTGGGTCCCCTTGCCCCTAACCAGGTGCCAAGCTCTATGGGGTCTGTCTGGGGTCGAGGTGATGTCTGCAGCTGCAACAGCATCTGGCCCTTTAAGGAGGGAAGAAAACAATTATCTGGCCTGGGCATTGCATCAGCTGGAGCCTGGAGGGTCCCTGGGGAGCCTTGTGGGGTGGGGGGGCGGGCTGGTGGTTGATTTCATTAGTGCCATGCGAGAACTCTCACCCTAGGCTGCCCCACTCCCCAGCCGCAGCCTTCTCCCCCAGGCAGCAATAGCAGCTCCAGCTACGTTGCCTGCCCACACCCCAGGAGCACCACCTCGGAGGACTCTATCTGTGCACCCCTGGCCTATGTCATGGGCCCAGGCAGACCGGGGTACAGGGAATTGCCTCTCACACTGGCCTTTTGTTGACTGGGGGTGCATGGTGTGCCTCCTATACCTGCACTTTGCTGACAATGGGGGTGTCTCCCCCATTAGTGTTTGGCTGACTTGGGGGTACATCTCCCACATTGGCATTTTGTTTTCCCAGGGGAGGAGTGATTCCTATGCTGGCCTCTACACTGGTGTTTTGCTGACCCAACAGAGGAGCTGAACTGCCTGGGGCGTGTGTGAACTGAGGGCAGGGGTGGGAGATAGCTGCTCTCTGGCTGGAGGTGAGCTGGCTGGAAACAGTGAGTCACAGGGGCAGCGAGGACACCACTGAGTGTTTAGGCAGCAGACAGACCTGGGGTCAAATGCCATGTCCTCCTCTTCCAGACTCTTTTATCATTCCAGGCAGGTGGTCTCAGACACCTCTGGAAAATAGGAATAATTTACACTCAGCCTGTCCCACCCCCATCTAGAAGGTTCTTGAGGGATTAAACATACTAACTGGATGTACAGCAGCCAGCCCAGCGCTGCATCCTGTATGATGATTCTCTTCCGTCTGCAAATTTGAGCTCCTCACACCTGGGGCTTAAGATACCCGGACAAGAAAAGGACGGTTGGGGAGGAGTGGAGAGAGGGCAGGGCCCCCTGCCTCTGTTGCAGGGGGATGCTTTCAGATACCTGATGTACCAAGTGCTGTGAGCCAGGAGCCCTTGCCTCCAGGAGCCTACATTCTAGCCAGGAGAGGGCCCAGAGCAGGTGACGTGTGTTGAAAGGAGGGATTGGGGGAACCTAGGATGACAAGGAGTTGAGGAGGCAAAGAGGAGATGAGGAAAGGGAACATGTACACTCCAGCCTTGGTGATGGTAGGACCAGGGCTGGGGTGGTGGGGGAGCACAGCAGTGGAGAGAGGGCAAAAAGTGGGCAGGCGTCAGCACAGCCACACCAGAACTCCCTGGTCTAGCAGGATGCTGAAGACTTGGGAATTATCCTGAGGCCAACGGCAGCCCCTAAACCCTTTTGAGCAGAGGAGGCAGGGTCTGATTTCCAAAGAGCGTGCATGGGCTGGGGTCTATGGCCCTCAGGCAAAACCTTCTCAGGAGTGACCTTTTGCCCTCTCCTACCCCTTTCCCTGTGCAGCAGCCCTGGTGCCCAGGGGGCTGGTTGTTTACGTTGCTCCTCCCAGGAGGGAGGGGGCCAGTCTCAGTCCCTCCAGCTCCCTCTCTCTGGGCCTTGTTGACGAAGTTCATCCCTTGGGGTCAGGTTCTCCTGACTTCCCTGTGGAGCCAGAGGGCACCAGGCATGGCTTTCGGGCCAACTGGCCTATGTTCACATTCCAGCGGGAAGGCACACCCCGTCTTTGAACCTCGGTGTCCTCAACTGTAAAACGGGGTCGATGTTATTTCTCTGTGGGAAGGATAAAATGAAATTCCAGATGGAAATCACAAAACCCTCTCTCAATTGTCGGCGGCCATTTTTTCTCTGTTGCATGGAAGTTGACACCTACCTGGGCCAGGCCTAGGCCCAGCGCTGGCTGGGGGCGAGGACAGGGAGTCCTGCATGAGTCTGTGGTCGCACAGGACCCTCCACGTAGAAGGATCCTGTGCTTGGTTTAATATTCTGCTGTCACCATCTTGAAATTCTTAATCATTTTGAACAAGGGGTCCCGCACTTTCGTTTAGCACTGGGCCCTGCCTATCATATAACCCCACAAATTGGGGAGGGGTAGGAAGAGGCAGGGAGACACACAGACCTGCAAACAGTTCCTCAGTGGAGGAGGTATAAGGTGGACGACATGACTAACTGTCCCACGGTGGGTGGGGTGTTAATAATAGTAACATTTATTTAGTGCTGACTGTGTGCTAGGTTCTCTGCCAAGCACTCTGAGTATTCATCGTCAAACAGCCCTGTGACAGGGGTACCATTATTATTTCCATTGCATAGATGAGGAAAGTGAGGTTCAGTATCCTGGCCAAAGTGACACAGCCTTCGAGTGGCAGCGCTGGGATTCAAACCCAGGTTGTTAAACTGCAGAGCACGAGCCTAAACCAGGGAAGTCTTCAACTAGGAGGAAGGGCCCCTGTGCTGGGTCTGAAGGAGAGCTTGGAGTTTGCCAAGGAGGAAGGTGTTATGGGGAAGGGAGGACCGTCTCAGCTGGGAAGTGCCCATGCCGAGGCATCACGCTTGGCCAGGAAAGGTGGGGCCAGAGCCACATGCCTCCCAGGGCTGAGCTAAGTACCCTTTGGGTTTCGTGGTTCTGATTTTCCAAGCTCAGAGCTCCTGGCCACTCTGCCCCCGGGGCCTGCTGCTACCCTGATTTCTCAGAGCTGCCCTGGTCTCTTTTCTTACTCCGTTGCACGCTCTTCCCCACCACCAGGTGAACTCACTTACTAGTTTGACTGTTGCTTCTGGGCTCAAGACCTGCAGGTATAACTGCTTTAGATGTCTCACAATCAACCTCAGGTCCAAACCCCAGCTCCGCCCGCAGGCACCTGCTCTGCCTCTGATGTCCGCAGCTCTTCTCTGCCACCGCCATCCACCCACTTGCTCAAGCTGGAAAGCTGGAAGTTCTCCTGGACACCTCACCCCCACATCTCACAGCCAATCCTCAGCAAGCCCTGTTCGTTCTCCTGAATATCTTAGGAATCTGTCATCCCTCCCCCTGCCCACCGCCCCATTCTAGATCGCTATTAGCCCTTACCTGGACCGCTGCGACAGCCTCCTACACTGATCTCGTTATGTTTCTGTTCTTGCTTCACTTCACTTTTCACACTGTGATCTTCTAAACATAAATGTTTATATCATTTCCATGCTTCAGAACCTTCCAAGACTTCTTGGAAAAAAAGCCCAACTCTGACGTCATCTACAAGGCCCTGTGTGACCTGGTCCTTGCCCATCTTTTTGTATCATCTGGCACCATTCTCCCTCCCCCTCAGCTGCAGGACTTCAAACCCGTTCCCTCAGCCTGAAATATAATCCTCCTCCTGGTGCCCCGTGAACCCCTCCTTATCCTGTGGACAGATACCAGCTCAAACATCATTTCCACAGCAAAGCCTGAAAACCGGACACTAAACGCCACCCCCCTCCACAGGACTTTGTACTTCTTCGTGACACTCATCACATTTGAATTGCCTTTTCCTTGCCTCTTTCTGGCTAGACTGTAAACTCCGTGGGGTCAGGAATACCAGTTTGCCTAGCCCCCCAGCACATAGTAGGTACGCAGCGAGTTGTTTAGTGAATGAAGAAATTGACGAATCATTGCTTAGCATCCTCGCTGGCCTCCCTGCCTCCCTCTCTGCCTGCCTTCTCCAGTCCCTTCTCATTATGGCCCCGGAGCCATTTTTCTGAAACACAGAACTGACCCTGTCACCCCCTGCTACTTAAAATACTTCAGTAGCTCCCCATTGCTGACAGGGAAGGCTTCAGTTTCTCAGCATGGTATTTAAAGCCCTTTGTGATCTGCGTGACTGTGACTGCCTCTCCAGGCTCGTCTCCCCTGCCCCCCTCCCACCTCACTTTGAACTCCTGGCGGTTCCTCTAACGTGTCAGGCTGTTCTGGACCTCTGGGCCTCAGCACTTGCTGTTCCTTCTCCCTATAATGCCTCCCCACCCCTGCTTTGTTTCCGAGAAGGTCCTTTCTTCTTCAAAATCAGCTCAGCTGCCACCTTTGCTGTGAAACCTCTGAGGAGCCCTCCCAGCCCCGGGCTGGGCTCAGCTCACCTCCCTCGGCCACGTCTGCACTGAGTCCACATCTCTTCCTTGTCTCCTGTTAAACTGAGCAAGCACGGCGACTGTTCTTCTCCAGGATTGTTCCTCTTTGAGTCTCCAGCTCCCAGTTTCTCCCTTCCTTAATTAGGTCTTTGCTTGTATACAGAAGCCCGCTCAAGCCAGCTTCAGTCATACAGAAGGGTTTAGTGTGAGGACATAAGGGATTCTTGGAGACTGATGAGCAGAAAAGGCCCTAGCCTCTGGGAAGTGAGACTTGTAGGCCAGGAGAAATTGAAGCAACCTTACTGGCCGTTTTTACCTTTCTGTCTCTCAGACTAGGTTTTGTCTGCTTTTCCAGACAAGCCACCTATAGTTCCTATATTGTATCCCTCAGTTGCAGCCACATCCAGAGATAAAACCCAGGGCTTAACAGATCCAAGTTCAAACTTCCAGAAGAAGATCTGATTGGCTCCAAGTGGGTCAGGTGCCCATCCTGGTCCAATCAACTGCAGCCTGCTGGGAAGGCTCACAAAGTCAGACATGCAAACATGGCTCTTGACATCCTTGGATAAAGCAGGGCTCTTGGTGAGCAGGGCAAGTACTTCAAAAGACATCTGCTAAAACCCTTAGAGCACTGGGTTGGGTCTGGCCTCCAACCCCTCCATCTGGACAGCACCTGGGGGAAAGAGACTGGGCATTGTGACTTACTGGGGAATCTTTACCTGGGGCAGCAGTGCCCAGGGCAGGCTCTGAAGAACATGTCAAATGTCATTTAGAGGTCTGATCAGAGAGATAGGGAGAGGAGACCTTGAATTTCGGAGTGGCGAGAGATGGAGGAGGGCATGAGCAGTCAGAAGAGTTCCAATCAAAATCATATTTATCCTCTAAGACTTAAATCATTTCCTTTCCTCAGTGAAAAACCATGCCACACCTACTCTCCCTTTCCCCGATCCCTTATTCCCTATCTGCAGTAGTTCTATTCTTTGTACTTCCCTAGCAATAGTTTTGAGCCCTTTGTGCTAGACATTATGTACATGTCCTGTAAGAGAGGTAGTATTATATCCATTTTACAGACAATAAAACTGAGGTTCAGAGAGGTGACATTTGCAGGCTAGGAACACACAGCAGTGTTATTCCAGAGTAAAAGCTCTTAATATCTCTTAACCTCAACTACTTACTCACTTGCCTGTTTGCCTTTCGGGATTGTGAGAGCCTCAGTACCAGGCAGGCACCAGGACCCCATTCTTCCTCTTCGACACCCAGCACAGGTCAGCCCAGAGCAAGGGCTCCTGACCGTGGGACAGATGGATGCAGGGGGAGCAGAAGAGGCATCTGGATGGAAGTGGAGGTCTCCTACTCATGGACCTACCCTGTGTAGCTGTGTGACTCTGGACAAGTCTCAACCTTCGAGAGCCTTGGTTTTCTCATGAAAAAGTGGGGATAACTCCTTCCGTGAGTCTAGTATTCAATGTGGGTGTAAGGACAGTTTGTAATAGGAAAGAACTGAGCAGTTTCTAAGGCTTGTCATGACCAGAAAGGACTGTGGCCACAGGGTGCCAGTTGGCCACTGTGCCCAGACTCCTGCAGGAGGCAGGCGACCCTAGAGCTTCCCGACGTGGGGAGCGATACCTTCAGTGAGACCTGAGATGACTTTCGGTGGCTTGTGGACCTGCCATCACACAGCATTGCTCACGTGGTGAGAAAGCTGGTTACCTTTTAACTTTATCAAGTCCAAGGCTGTCTCAGGGAGAAAGTGCCCGCGTAGGGCTAGCGTGTCTGCACCAGCTTCCCAGTGCTTGCTGCCCTAGCCTTCTTAACAGGGAGATCTCTACTGGCAGCTCCAGGTAGCTAAACTTTAATGACACAGCTTTGTTAGTGCTGTATGTACTTTACTGTATTTTCTAGTTATTAAAAGTGATATTGACTTTCTGTTTATAGTAGTAACACAAAGTTTCTAACTAAAGTAAATGCTTTTAAGTTAAAAGTGTGAATTTGAAGAAAATAATAATGAGCGCCTCTGGAGTATGTAGACTTGGCGGATACCACTGAGTGGGCACCTAGTGTTATAGAGATAATTTAAAATTGGGACATGGTGCAGAAATGCCAGAGGTGTGGACCATTGGCCTAGATTATCCTGAAGGCCCCTTCCACCTACCTAGAAAATGTAAGGGTCTCTTCCTGTTGTGCCGGCTTGCATCCCTCTCCTTATCTTGTGCTCCGGCTTGGCTTTCTTTCAGAGAATCCTGCCATGATTGCGCCTGCGGACAGGAGAATTTGTGCCACCGTTCCCTCAGCCTGCTGGGGGGTCTCTTGGAGTTGGGGTGTCGGGGTGCGGGTAGGATGCCCCCTTGTCTCTGAGTCAGGTCTTGAGCACTCCTGGGGGACCAGGAGCTGCAGGCTGCACAGTTCTCCTGGTATTCATGCACAACACAGGTGTCGGGGCCGCCCAGAGGCCTGGAGTCCCAGGGAGCACTGAGGCGGTCCCCAGAGCCTCTGCCCCAGAACTTGGGGCCTAGGGACAGAGAAGCCAGGAGGATTTGGGGTCTCAAAGGTCTCCTTTAACTTGGTCCCCCGTTTCCCACCTGTTTGTGCTGCTGACTGCCTGCCTGCTCCTGGGGATTGGGCATCAACCCCAGGAGGCCTTAGAGCATACAGGATTTATCCACAGAGCCCAAGACCTGCCCGTCCCCACCCCAGTCCCATGTCCATAGTTGGAGGGCAGGCCCAGGTTCCGGGAGGGTGGGAGGCCTAGATAGTGTGGAGCATGTGCTATATATCCAGGGTGAGGGTCCGAGGGTTTCTGTGAAGGTATATTGTATGTGTTTGTATGTGTGAGAGGGTTTAATTTTGCATGAATGTGTGCATGCAATGTGTGTGTGTCTGTGGTGAATGTGGCTCTGGGCGACATGTCTGGGGTCTCTCTGAGAGTATGTTGTGTGTGTGTGCATTTGCATGTCTGCGCGGGCTGTGTGAGTATGTGTCTATGGTAGGGGCATCTTTGTGTCACATGTGTGAGGTTCTCTGTGAGGGAGTTTTTGTACCGTGTGTGTGGCAGTGTGTCTCCTGTGTCTGTGTGTGATGTGCATGTGGGTGTATGGTGAGTGCAGCTCCACGTAGTGTCTGTGAGGCCTGTGGCGTGTGTGCATGTGTGTGCATGTGTGTGTGTCCAGGTGGCTTGCTTGCTGGGTGTGGTGTGTGCCTGTTGTTTTGTGCATATCTTCATCTTTGTACAGCACGTATCTGGCTACGTGGTGTGTCTGAGTGGCTGCGTGAAGGTGTGTGCTGTGCACGCGGGTCTTTGTGCCCTGTTAAGGGACGGAGTGGGAGGGGCCGAGAGGTTTTCGGGGAATGCGGAGTGCATTGAGGGCGGTGTCTGTGTGGCTGGGGCTGCGGGTGTGCTGAGTTCCCGAAGAAGGTCCCTAGAGCTGGTGGCAGGCGCAGGCGGCGCCTTCCGGCTTGGCGCGGAGATGGTAACCCGAGCCCCTATCCCCATGAAATATTGATCAGGCCTAGCGGCGGCCCTGACAAAAAAAAAAAAAAAAGGCTGGGCGGGCAGGAAGCCACCGCGGCCGGCCGCTGTCCTTGGTACTGCTGCGTCTCCCCCGGACGGGGGGCGATGGTGCTCAGTCCCGGGTGAGGCTGGGAGGGGGAGAGACTTCCCCATCCACCAGCACCCTCAGCGGATGAGCTAGTCTATCCCTACCACCTGTTTGTTAGTTCCACCACCTCATCTAGGGGGAACAGGGGCCAAATGGGTATTTTTATTGAGATCTAGTATTTCCCAGGGCTAGGGTGACCACACAGCTGGATTTGCCTGGGATAGTCCTAATTTACACCTGTGGCCCCTGTGTGGTTGTTAGTAGTGTCCCTGCTCACTCTCAGAAAAGTCCCAGTGCAATGACAAATTATGTGCTCCCCAGCAATAAGGCTTTAGTCCAAAGACCTCTTCCCCCACCTTCTCTACTCTGCCCCCTCATGGAGGGGGAGGAAGAGGGGTTCTGTAGTGTCGTGTGTGTGTGTCGTGTGTGTGTTGTGTGTGTGTGTATACGCGTGTGTGTGCAGGGATTGGCCTTCCTGACCTTGGGCTGAGCCAGAATAAGTGCTTGGGAGCCCCAGAACCCTCAGGATCCTGCTACAGGCTAGACCCTACTCAGGGAATCTCACCCTCTTCTCTGACCCAAGTCTGCTTTCCTTTCAAGCTGTGCTCTTTGCAGACCTGGGCTCCCCTTGCCCCCTGGGAGAGAGTCAGGGTGCTCCCCAACCTCCCACCTGCATCCTGTGCTGCTCAGGCCTTGGTCTCCATGTCAGAGTGTGGTAGGGTCTCCAGGTGGACCATCTGTGTACTCCTGGCACCTTCTCTGAGTTCTCCCACTTTTAACCACTGATTCTTCACCCCTCAGTGGATTCCATTGTCCTCCTTCCCCTAACTATGAGCATCACGTATTGCCCCTTCTGCACTCTATGCTCTGGGCATTCTCCTTCCTCTCCATATCCCACTTTCCCCCTGGGGAGCACACCCAAATCCTGCCCACTCACATTGCTCTTCTGAGCTCCAGTGAATCTGCTCACCTGCCCAACACCTCCATGTGGGAGTCGCAGTATCATTTCTAAAATGAGGATTCATCTTCCTCCTAGGCTGACTTTCTCCTCTAGGACTTCAGGCTCTACTGATGGCACCTCTCAGTCCCCCCGCCCCCCCTGTAAATCACTTTGGATTCTGTTTTTTCTTCCCTCTCCCCAGCTTTGTCCCATCACTAACTCTAGGCAGTGGCCACAAGCCTTGACTCCAGGTCAGCTCTTCCTCCATACCTGCACCATGTGAGGCAGTGCAGCCCTTCCTACCTGCCCTCTGACTGATCCTCCTGCTGTCAGTCTTTCTTCTGATTCTGCACTCAGTATCAGATTGATTTCTGTAGCGCATTGCATCTAAGTCATGTCGGATTTCACTCCCTTTGGGATTAAAGCCAAGCCTCAGCCCTCATTTGTAGCCCTCCATTGGCTGTCCCCAGCCTCCCTTCCCAGCCCTCCCTTCCCAGCTGTACTTACCTCCTGCTCCAATCGTGCTGCTCTATCCCCCAGGCTCTGAACGTAAAGTTTTCTCTCCTGGCCTTCACATGTAGTTCTCACCTCTTTCCTGACACCTCAACTTTTCCAAATCCCTTCTCTTTTTGAGGTGTTCTGCAGTGCTTTTCCCCATGATGACTTCTCTGGTCTCCCCATCCTGAAGAGTTCAGTCCTTCTGCAGAACAACCAGAGTTTTCCTTTATCTCTCAATGCCTTGGGTGGTCCACGGACCAGCAGCACAAAAGACTGTAAGAAATGCAGATCTCAGACTCCACCTGGGACCCAGGGAATCACAATCTACATTTCAACAATATGCCTGGGTGTGCACATTTAAGTTTGAGAAGCACTGGACAGTGCACCTACAGAGGACAGGAGCTTGCTTTTTTAAGGAATGGTCTTTGGCCAGGACTGGTGGTGTTCTTATGTGTCAAGTCAAGTGACAGGTGCCACATCTGGCCAGATCCCATGAGCTTTGAGAGGCACTGGATAGTAGAGATGGCTGACAGGCATGCCTACTCCACCTGGACCCTTCCCGCCTGGATTCTATGTTCCACAAGGCCCCAGAGCCCACACTCTGTAAATCTGACTCCGGAAGGCTCTCTGGCAACACGAGGAGGAATCAATGAATCAATAAAAAAGCAGTTATCAAGCATACAGCAGAACATTTCCCTCTTCACAAAACACACAGTGGTTAAAAGTATCTGTTATTTTAATGTATGTTTTGCAAAGAAAAATACGTACTTAGTGTTTTCTTTGTGATGACATCAGTACAGTTTCTAAAAAGGTAACTTTAGAAAACACAATATGTCGCATGAAGAATATAAAAACAACTCACAGTTCTACTCCCCAGCTATAAATGCTATTAATTTCACATTTATTATAGATCTCCATTCATTCACTCATCAAACATTGACAGAGCCCTACTACGTGCCAGACCTGTGCCAGGCACTGGGGATTCGGGGTGGAGAAGACAACATGGCTCCTGCTTCCAAGCAGCTCACACCCAGGCCTGCGGTGTGGGAGGCAGGCACTGAACACGTCAGGAATGGCAGTGTATCCGTTTCCTAGGGCAACCGTAACAAAGCGCAGCAGACTCGATGGCTTACACAACATACGTTGATTTTCTCACAGTCCTGGAGGCTGGAAGTCCAAAGTCTCGGTGTTGGCAAGGTTGGTTCCTTCCGAGAGCTCTGAGGGAGACTCTGTTCCGTGGTGTCTCCTGGATGCTGGTGACAGCTGGCTGCCTTTGGCATCCCTGGGCTTGTTGTCCCGTCACTCTCATCTCCACCTCCATCGTCACGTGGAGTTCTCCCTGTGTGTCTCTGCCTTCACATGGCCAGCTTCTTAGGAGGACATCAGTCATAGTGGATCAAGGACCCACTCTACTCCAGAGTGACCTCAACTTCACTGAGAAGGTCTGCAATGACCCTATTCTGAGGTCATATTCTGGGGTACCAGGGTTAGGGCCTCGACATGTCTTCTGTGTGGGGACACAACAGAAGCCAGAACAGGCAGAGACAGCAGAGTCTGGAAGACATCCCAGATGGCATTCAAGCTGAGACTGAGTAATGCATAGGGATCGGCCAGGCAAAGGTGTCACAGCACACATCGGGGCCTCAGGACATGAGTGTGGAGGCAGGCTGCAGAAGGGCATTCCAGGCAGACAGTTGACAAAGTGGCACTTTTGAGGAAATGAAAAGGCCAGTGAGACTGGAATACGGAGGAGGGGCAAGAGCATGGAGTGAGCTGTGTCACTTGCCCTGTGGGCCTTGGTGAGGGGTTTTTACTCTCTCCCGCGGGCAATGGGGAGCTACGGGACGCTGTCACTCAGGAGTGATTCATTCTCCTTTGTGAGATGTCTCTTCACAAGACTGTGCTGTCTGAGGACTGTGTTGTTCCTCTCTGTCCCCAGTTTGGAGGGAAGGCGCATGGTCACATTCTCAGGAGCCCCCTGGCTCAGAGCAGACACGTGGCAGCCCCATCCAAGGAATGAAGGCACAGCCACGCCCCCAGCAGCCCCTAGTCCAAGGTGGGGGGTGGAGAAGCCCTGCCCTCAGGAACCTCATCCTGAACAGGACACAGGGCTCTCCCAGCTCTGTGACACAGGTTTGGGCCTGGCCACCCTACCCCCACCCTGTTGTGAGGACTGTGTCTGAGCGTGTGTGCAGGGCAAGCACATGACCTGCGTGGGTGTGTGAGGCCAGAGGCCCCAACGCTGGCGAAGACCAGGGCTTAGGTCTTGCAGGGGACCTCTCTTCAGCACCCTGCTCTCCCCAAGGGATACCCGGATATTGCCCTCCTAGACAGGACGCAGCCTCTCTGATGCTCAGCCCATCCCTTCCCACACCCTCAGGCTGCCCCTTTACTGTGTGATGGGAGTGAGTGGCCCTGGTACCCAAAGCTGCCTGTCCGCCCTTGCCTGGGCTGGGTGGGCCAGGCTGGGTGGAGGAGAAGTGGGTCAGCTCGGTAGCCATGGTGACAGTCGCTGCTCCCTGCCAGCCTGCTCATCTCGCCACAAACCTCACCCATGAACTCCTTTGTCCAGCCTGCTGGGATGGGGGCCAGGAGGGTGAGATCGGGGGCTGGAGTGTGTATGGGTGTGTGTGTTCCAGCTCGCACAAGCGCCTGCTCAGAGATGGTGTGTGTGTGTTGGCCAAGGGAACCCAGGGACACAGGTGAGACACTTCCCGGTTCCCTGGCCACTAAAGAGATGGGGGTCTTCCTGCCTCTCTGGGCTGGACAGGGCTAAGGGAGGGGTGTGTGTGCGAAGGCCTGTGGCTGTCAGTGGGGCTGCCTCTGTGTGGCTGAATATCTCAAAAGTGCGTGTGCGTATCTGTATGCATGTGAGTGTGTCTTTAAGTGTGTATCATCTGTATGGATCTGTGTGGTGTGCGATCACACATTTGAAACACTGTGCCCTGTGTCTCCACTTGTGTGTGAAGTGTGTATGAGCCTGGTTTGGGGGAGATAAAGGTTACACCATCAGGAGAGGAGCTGGCACCGTGTTCCACACTCAGGCTAGTGTGCCCCTTTGGCCCAGCCTACCTCTCCCACCACATGCCAGCCTTGTCACGCACCAGTACATCTCTGAGGGGGAAAAGGAAATTCTAGAAACAAGGGAACTCCTCTCCTCGTCTGTGGATGCCAGCACTGGCCTCTGACAGGGGCACAGCCTGGCACAGGTGATGTGGTGGGCAGCCTTGGTGCTGGATCGGGGTTGGGACAGGGATCTCAAATGCCAGGCCCAGCATCCAGTGATGGGCCAGGAGCTGAGACGCTGGCAAAAGAGAGCATAGCCTCACATGGCAGCTCCCAGCTGAGAGGTGCGGGGACCCAGATCCCACACTGGTCCTGGGCTCTGGGTGGAAGCACCTGGAGCTCGAGTGGGAGGTGAGCCTGTTGGTCTCTGAGCTTTCTCACGAGGTGGTTGCACCTGGTATGTAATCCAGCCCAATAAGCACTGACACCTGTACAGTCCTCTACCATTTTCAAAAGGCACTGCTCTGAGTAGTGATAATGCAATTGCCCAAGTGAGCAGTTAGCACGTATCAATCCTTATTTTGTAATATTTCATCTAAGAATTCAAAGGCTATCTTTATTATTCCCACTTTAGAGATGAGGAATGGTAGGCTCAGGGGGGTTGTTAGGGCAATGTCCCTGTGTCACACAGCTTATAAGTGGCAGATCTTGACGTAAGTCTGTCTGCCTCCAAAGCCTAGGTTTTTAATCACTATACTCTTCAGCTCTTCATCATCTTACCTGCTCCCCAGTCCGGCCTGGAGCATCCAGCTGGTCCAAGGTGCCAGTAGGTGCGTTTTATAGAAGAGGAGACGGAGGTTCAGAGAAGCTCAGTGACTTGCTTGGGGTCACATGGCTGGGGGTGGAGCCAGGAGCCCACCCCATCCCACCTACCCCCAACACTCCTGAGTGCTGGGCATGTCTCGGCATCTGGGGAAGGACACAGACCCCATTAGTCAGGGGGAGCCTGAAAGAAGAATGGTGTCTAGGGCCGATTAGCATTTGGATGTAGATGAGTCCTTCAGGTGTTAAAAGTCTTAAAGTTGTAGGCGGAGCTTCAGCACCAGCAGCTTGAAGTTAAAAGGCCCCACGGGGGACTCAGGAGTTTGGACAATGTAATGTAGGAGGAAACAGAATAAGAGAGTTGAAATGATTTGCTCAAGTCACATTGCTATGTCCAAAGTCTGTCTTTTTACTCCATAAGCTACTGGAAGCCCTTGAGGACAGATGTCTTCTCTAGCCCCTCCTCTAAACTCTCCTCTTTCCTTCCAGAGTCTTATCACATCACCTCCTCCTGGGAGCTACCCTGATTGCCTTCACCTCCTTTCTTGACAACTGGTGTCTCAGAAGTTAACGGAAGCCTATGCTGATGCCCTAGGGCTGCTGTTGGGAGGGGCACAGCCCCTGTGATGCGGAGCACCACGCTCAGGTTCATCAGTTCGGTGGGTTTGGGTTTTCTTGAAGGTGAGAAGTGAGGAGGAAGCATCTGACAGGCGATATGGAGTCTAGGAGTTGGGAGAATCGGGTTGGAGCCCTGATTTTTTCACCAACTTTCTATGTGACCCTGGGAGTGTCTCCCATGCCGGGCCTTGATTTCCTAACCTGAAAACAGAAAGGCTCAGGCTGGAATAAGGATGGCAAATCAGTTTTAACTCCGGAGCTGGTTCTCATCAGTTGGGTCTGGAGCACAGTGTAGAAAGGGATTCTGAGGTTAAACCTGCCTCCATGGGAAAGGGATGGATTAGTGATGTCTGCTGTGGGCGGAGGGTTAGGAAAGGTGGTAAGAGCCTCAGGTATTTGCCATCTCTTTCAGACTAACAGCCTATCATCCTGTGACGGATTCCTTGGTCTTTCCTGTTGAAGGGTGGGGTGGCTATGTTTATCTTGGATGGTCTCATTGACTCTCAAAAAAAAAAAGAAGAAGCTTATTATCTGGTTAGACATATGGTTAAAGGGACCGAGGGGCCCAGGGTGGCTTGGCAGAGCCCTGAGACCTGCTGTTGTCAGGACTCAGAAGCGGGCTGGGGGAGCCCTGAGGGTACTGAGAGCTCAGGGTAGAGGCCAAACTTCAAGGACCGGAAAGAAAAGATTTGTTCCTTGGGGAGCTCGGAAGGTGTCTGCTGGTATGGAGCTTTGGCAGGAGTCGGGCAGCAGCCAGGGCGGCCGCTTCCTCCCCAGAGGGCAGATCTGAGCTGCGCTTGTAGATGCTGCTGCAGCCGTGGAGCAGGGGCAGCAGGAGAGCTTGGCAGTGAGGCCCCCAGGACCCAAGGAGATCGGGGGAGACTTCCCTTCCTCGGGGTGCCCCGAACTGGGCCGGGAAAGGGACGGTCCTGCTCAGAGGCAGGAAACGGTTGAAGGATTTTTATGGAAAGGCCGTCATTCCTTTGGCCACCAATCTTTGAGAGCCGCCAGAATGCGAGGTGCTGTGTTCTTGGGTCCTGCTGGCCCCTCTCCACCTCCTGCTCCTTTCCTGTCCCGTGGTCTGATGGCTCAGGGGTTGCTATGTAGTAGGACTTTCCTCCTCAGAGGGGCCAGGTGGCCAGCTCTGTCTGTCTTTCTGTCTTGTCATTTTTTAGCTAGACTGGCTGCCAGAGCAGCAAGTGGAGCCCCAGTTCTGAGCCTGCCAGTGCACATGTTTTTCACAGACTCTGCTCTCCCAGCCAAGGGACTTTTAGAGATCACCCAGTCCAGTCCCTTTGTTTTGCACACAGATGAGGAAACCAAGGCCAGGAGAAGGTAATACAAGGAATCTATACATTCTAATCCCACCTCCTGATTCTTTTTTTTTTTTTTTAAGATTTTATTACTTTATTGTTATTCAATTACAGTTGTCTGCATTTCCCCCTCCCCCCACTCCCCCCCCCACCTCCTGATTCTTAATCCTCTTGGCTGCCTACCCAGGACTGGTGTCCTGGGGGTCAGGCCCTATGACCTCGGGCCCAGTGCTTTGGGCCTGGCTCCTCCCATCCCCTTAGGGATGGCAGGCCTGACTGGCCCTCCCAGGCTCCCTGGGTAGTTAAAGATGAGAGTGGCCCTGGATGGTGCCGAGTCCTGGATGTCAAGCCATCCGCTTGTTGGTGCTATTTATTATTCATGAGGAAATATGAGTCCCTGGGTTGGCAGGGTCAGGAATTTTGTCCCTTACCCTCTTTCCTTCTCATCCCCTGGGAACAATGTTCTTGAACTTCCTATAGTCTGGCTGCTCTGGGGCAGCTTTCTCAAAGAGCCCAGAGACTCAGGGCCAAGTGTGAGCAGGAGGGTTGGGCCCACATCTTTGGGTGGGTTCTGGGTTGGAAGGGCAGGGGCTGCAGAGTGTGGGTGTCTGTTTGCCGAAACAGGAGACGTGAGTTTGAGTGCAGGCCTTGCTACCTCTTAGCTGAATAGAATGGGCAAGGCCTTGATGTCTTTGCGACTCAGTGTCCTCATCTGTGACATGGAAATAACTACACACCTGACAGAAATACTTTCAAGAGCAAGTGAGGCTTATGCTGTAGCAGATTCAAAGGATCAGATAAGCTCTCTCCCACCATCCACCAGAAGACCATGCAGATGCCCCAAAAACACACCAACTGGCACTAGAATTGGAAAGTAAAGAGAAGAGATCATCATAGGCCCAAATCCAGGGGACTTTCCATTAGCTACAAGGTTGATGGGGGGTGGATGGAGAAATATAATCCGGGGCTCTGCACACATCACAGGGTGAGCGAGAACAGTCCAGACAGCCACAAAGAAGGCAAGACATGGCTGTGACTCATCCCCACTGTCAGCCCTAATTCTCCAGCCCAGCGGGAGCCACCCTGACCAGGAGTTCAGGCTGCATTGTCAGCTGTCTGGGGACTGTCCTGCTCATTAGCTGGAGGGGTGCCTTCCCTTTCCCACCTCTATTTACCCATCCATTTCTTTGTCCTTTTGAAAAGCTGGGCTTCCTCAAGGTGACAGGCCTGAGGGCAGAGGGTCAAGCAAAGTGCCCCTGAGCCCTGGGAAGGGGAGCTGCCCAGGCAAAACACCGTGGGCCGGGACAGAGCCAGGAAGGGCTGGGTGCAGAGCATGCTGGAGTGGCCTTCTCTCTGATATGTGGCCTGAGCATCACACTTTCAGCCAAGTTGAAGGCTGATAGCCAAAGATTCTACTTCTGTATACAGAGCCACCAATGCCTGCTGCCTGACTCCCCCAGAGTGGCTCCCAGTGCCACTGTCCTCTTCCCTAACACTCATCGGAACCATCATTAAATATTTCATCACGTAACTAGTTACTTACTGTCTCTCTTCCTCCTGGACTGGAGGCTTGAGGAGGGCAGGATAAAGATGGACTGGCTCACTACCATGTCTTTGGCACTCAACACGGGCCTTGGAATTTTAGGGGCTTAAATATTTGTTGAATGCAGCTAATGGGGAGAGTCCATTTGTATACTTTGGAAAGAAATTTGGCAATACATTCCAAGAATCAAAAAAATGTTTAGGCCCTTGGTATCCGGTAGGATGCTTTTGGATGTAACAGGGAACCCTGACTCACACCGGCTGACAATGTCCCACATAACGGGAAGACCAGAGAAAGGCAGGCTCCAGGGGGCCCAAGGTCCTTTCTGTCTCTGTGCTGTGCTGCCTTCAGCAACACTGGCTTCATCCTAGGGCTGGGCCCTCCCTGGGGGAAGAGTTGAGAGACAGACAGACAGACAGACAGACACCTCTGCCTCTCTCGTAAACATGGAATCCAAATCTTTTCCTGAAGTTGGATTGGGCCAACTTTGTCGCAGGCTCACTCTTGGACGAGTAAGGGTTACCAAGGTGAATGACACTCACTGACTAGCTGAAACTAGTCAGGATGGGGTGGTACTGGATGGAACCAGTGCTCTGTTAGGAAGCAGGGAGAGAGGATGGATGTTGGGGAAGCTGCCAGCAGTGTCCACACCCTGTTAAGCCAGTCACTCTATTAATGGGAATCAAGCGTAAGGAAATAAGCAGATAAAATCAGTGAAGAAAGATGTTTATTGAAGTATTATTTAAGACAGGAGGGAGATGGAGAGACAGACCTGATCTAAGAGGTAACTAACTGTATTGAAATATTTAAATCAAGTATGCTATTTCCATACAATGGAATATTCTGGTGGCATCAAAACTTTTATACAAAGTGTTAATGACATTGGGAAGTGTTTGTGATAGAATGTTAAATGAAAAATACCAGGATGTAACACCAATCCAAAAGAACCCATGCACCCCAATGTTCATAGCAGCACAATTGACAATAGCCAAGTGCTGGAAGCAACCTAAGTGCCCATCAGTCAATGAGTGGATCAAAAACTGTGGTACATTTACACAATGGAATTCTACGCAGCAGAGAGAAGGAAGGAGATCCTACCCTTTGCAACAGCATGGATGGAACTGGAGAGCATGATGCTAAGTGAAGTAAGCCAGGCAGTGAGAGACAAATACCATATGATCTCACCTATAAGTGGAACCTAATCAAAAAAATAAGCAAAATATAACCAGAGGCATTGAAATAAAGAACAAATGGACAATAACAAGAGGGGAGGGCGGAGGGGGGGTAATGAGAGAAAGAAGGGAAAGGGCCATCAAGGAGCATGTATAAAGGACCCATGGACGAAGCCAAAGTAGGGTAGGATTGAAGGTGGGAGTGGGTGGGGCAGGGGAAAGTAGTGGTGGGAAAATGGAGACAACTGTACTCAAACAACAGTAAAAAAAAAAAAGAAAAGAAAAGAAAAAAATAGGATATAAAGGTATATTTGCAGAATGAGTTCAATTATTTTTAAAATGCATAGAAAACAGATTGGAAGGAAACAGGTTAAAATGCTTATAGGGCTGCCTCTCAGGAGTGCAATTAAGGGCAACTTTGACCCTCTTCTTTAGGCTTTTCTGTACCACCCCCTCCAGCAGGTGGGCCTCTTCCACAGCCTGCAGGGCGGAGCCAGTTTCGTTCCCCCTGTTCTTAGTATGGCTGTGGAAGAGCAACCGCTAACCCTAATCGCACGTTGACTCTGGGCCTGACGTTGTGCTAGGCTCTTTCACACGCACTGACTCGATCCCTACAACACTCCCATGAGGCAAGCGCTTGTATTTCTTGTTTTGCTGAAGTGTTCACTGAAAGCCCAGGATGTTGGGTCACAGGGTCCCACAGTGAGTGTGCAAAGGCCTTAGCAATTCAAGAACGGGCCACTTGATGCCCCAGCCGCTGCCTTTACCACCAAACCCGGTCACTTGCCAGGGGGGCCATGTGCTAATAAAAATGGTTCCATCTACTGAGCTAGACACTGCACCCACTCTGGGAATCCTCCCAGCCTCAGGGAGGCCCAGTGACTTGCCCAAGGTCACACAGCTGCGAAGTGGTGGCAGCAGTAGACTGGCCCGGTGTCTGATGTGGGACCCTTTGTCTCCTCTCTCTCCCACAGAGTTGCCTGAGGCCCTGCCGCCCCTTCGGACCATGTTTAACGGGGAGCCAGGCCCGGCCTCGGCCACAGGCTCCAGGAATGTGGTTCGGAGCTCCAGCATCAGCGGTGAAATCTGTGGATCTCAGCAGGCAGGGGGCGGGACCGGGACCACCGCCAAGAAGCGGCGTAGCAGCCTCGGCGCCAAGATGGTGGCCATTGTGGGCCTGACCCAGTGGAGCAAGAGCGCACTGCAGCTCCCCCAGCCAGGTGAGGGGGTGCGGGGCACCGAGGGCCACCGTGGGTCACCTTCCGCCCAGGAACTGTCCTCGGGGATGTATACACCCATACCCACAGACAGACACTCAGGTAGCCCTTACCACATACCAGGCGCTACTCTGGGTCCAGTACCTATCCTGACTCCTCGAATTCTCCTGTAACTCTATGAGGCCAGTGCTGAAGCACAGAGAAGGGAAGTGAGATGCCCCAAACTACATAGCTAGTAGGGGGTGGAGCCCACATTCAAACCCCAGCAGTGGGGCTTAGGAGTTCCTGCTCCTAACCATTACCCCCTGCTGCCTCCAGGCACAAACATGCGCAGTATTCAGGAACTGTTTATTAAACAGCCACCGCGTCCCTGGCCCTGTGCTAAGTAACTTCACAGACACACATCCACAAGTTCAGTCTCACCAATAATCTCCGAGTTTCCTTAGCACTACAAAGAGCCACACAAATACATTACGAAGTCACAAGAGAGACATACCCACACACACAGACACCTTGCATAGTTATATAATTAGCATGCTCAGTTGCTTAGGTGAGCCGCTACCCTACTTCCAGGAAAGGACAATATAGTTATTCATACTGTGCACGGTCACAAATAAAGCCAGTCCTGCTATTCACACAAGCACAGCCCTTGGATACTGACAGATGCAGATCACAGAAGCACTGTCCTCTCTCCCTCTCTCTCTCTGTCTCTCTCTCTCACACACACAGTGGCCGATGGTCACAGAAACATGTCACACATGTGTATGCACATATCTCACAAAACCCCACGTTCACACACCTTCTGAGCTGCATCCTGACAAGTACATTACACTTTCTCAGACATCTGGTTATGGAATCCCAGCTGTGCTCAGAGTGGTGGGCGACCCACCTTATCACACACAGTCACCTGGACCCTACCTCACAGACCCCCCAACCCAGACCTCCTCACTGTGGCATCAGCCCAAACACCAGCTGGTTGTGTATTAAAATCTCTTCCTGCTTGTTTTGCTCAGAGTAACAACTTCCCCAAGAATCCTTCAAATAGGCAGCTGGATGGGGGTGGTGAGGGGGCGGGGGTGCCGGAGGATCTGGGGAGAATGCTCATCAAGAGTCCCAGTTGGGGCTGGGGGTGGGGGACTTTTCCAGGCCTTAAAATAGCTTTTTACAAAGCCCTCCCCAGGAGCACGTGGGATGGCCTTTCCCAGCACTCAAGCTGCGTGTGGTTTCTGGCTCGGGGAAATGCTAAGTGAGGAGGGGGCATGCAGTAATCGGTGCCCCAGGGTGGGCACGGCTACTGTGAATACACAGTGTAGGCCTGACATGAAGCAGTCAGGAAGATGGGGACCTGGAGATCCAGGAGTTGGGTTGGGAAGGACCAGGGTGGCATTAGGGTTAGGAGGTCGAAGAGATGTTGGGCCCCAGGAGTCTGACCTTGGGACACCAAGCCCTGCTGCTGACCTTCAGCGGAGTTAGCTTCTGGGCCAATGGCTTCTTCATGTCCAAAGCGATTTGGAGGAAGAGTTTTTCAAGGCCAGGGCAGGGGCTCAAGTCACTGGGAGATGTTCCAGTGATCTGCCTGGGGCTGCCCACCTACTTGCACCACCAGTCAGCAGGCAGGGATTGGAGTGGATGCCAAGGAGACCTGCAGCCTCAAGGGAGATGAGTGAGGATGGGGCTTCTGACGGCTTATCTCTGCGGCGTGTGAGGGCATGGCTGACGACTGGGGCCTGAGCCAGGGGATCACACAGATGCCCTTCCAGCTGAAGGTCCCTATGACTCATCAATCACCAGATGTCAGAGCAGGAAGAGCCCCTTGAGATCATCTGGTCCGATGCATTCATTTTATTGATGAAGCATCGGAGCCTGAAGAGGGGAAGGCATTTTCCCGAAAACAATTTCAAAGTGGTCTATAGGGCCACACCCTGTCATTTACAAGCTGGGTGACTCAGGCAAGTTACTTCGCCTCTGTGCTCACCTCCTCGTTTGTAGAACAAGGACAACCATCCGTACCTTGCAGAGTTGTCCAAGGGATTTAATGGCACAGGTGATGCAAAGGCACCAGCCTTGTACCTGGTAGGCACTTAGGTACTATGTCAGTGTTATTGTTATTACCCAGAGTCCAAGAGTAGGGCCAAGAAATAAGAGTTCTCTGGCCCTCACAGCTCTGCCCCTTGCTTGTAGCGTACCCCTCTCCCAGCCATAATTCCTTGTCCCTGTTTTTTCTCCCAAGCCTTGAGGTTGCCAGTGCACCAGCTTGGAACCCCATCCTGGGTGGGACAGTCTGGCTCCAGGGGAATGTGTGAGGCTGGCTCAACTTGGGAATGGGCCCTGGAAACTCTTCTGGGAAGAGATCCCAGGAGAGTGTTCCCGGTTGCCCCCAGGTGGGATGGCCTAGTTCCTTGCAGGGTCAGGCTGTGTGAAGTTGCAAGGAACCCCTCTCCTGGACCCAGTCTTCTGGGCTCTGGGTCTACCTTCCCAGGGGTCTCCTCCCTCCTAGCTTATCCATACTCTGCATTGGCTTGAGCTCCACCTCTTTGTTTCAAAGCCTGGACTGTTACACCAGCCTTCCCTTTAGTTCCCCTGCCTCCTGCCTCCCCCTTTCACATTGCCCTAAGGTGGCTTCCAAAGACTGGTCTTGGCTCTAACTCCTCACGGGACCTTGGGAAAGTGACCTTCCCTTTGGGCCTGTTTCCTCTGTAAAATGGAGCTAAAAACTCTCTCCCAGCTTTCTTCTAGATATAAAATTCTCCAAGTTGTGGGGGCAGTGAGATGGGTGGGGTAAGAATTTTGGAGTCCCAGGACACATGTGGGGTCTGGTCTAGCCTTAGACTGGGTCCACATAAGGCCATCCCGGGCTGCCCCAGACCCTGGCCAAATGAAGCTCCTCTTTTCAGCACCAAGGACAGCAGCCCCTCCCTCCTGGGCTCAGGGCTCTGGGTCAGGTGGGAAAGAGGGCTCAGCATCATTCCAGGAGATGCCATGGCAGTGCTGTGGGGAGCTGTAACTGCCTCTCCCTCATAGATGCTGAGACAAATGGGATGGTCCCTGGAGTCTTTTGGTCTCCAGGGACCACAAAATTATTGCAAGGAACTTGGCTGGGTTCTCTGAAGAAAGGGGCTGCCTAAAGTTACTCCCCAGATCCTCAGGGTTCAGAGACTGGATAGCTATAAAACAGTAGAGGAATTTTCTCTGAGGTCGCAAGACCTTTCTCCCCACACGGAAGACATGGAACTTAGTCTCTGCTGAGTCACATCTCCAACCCTGTGGAGTTGGTGGGGAAGAGTGAGGAGTAGCGCGCCAGTAGACTGGGCGTCAGCCTGGGCCTTGTGGGCGCCTGGACCTCAGGCCCCCCATCTGCAAAATGGCAGGGGGAGGGGGCTGGCTGAGGTGTCCAACATTTTAGAGTTCTGGGATTCCCCTACCAGGGGGTCACAGTGGGTCTGGCAGGTCTGATCAAAGATGGTAAATTTTCTCCCAAATGGGCCAAAGCTTTGAGCTCTAGACAAAAGGGACTGGGCTCATGTGGTGAGGCTCTGGCTTCAGCTCAGGATGTGTGTTAGGGGGGGTTCGAGGAGAGGGAGGGTAAAGTGCAGATCCCATAGACCTACCTGTCTTCTAACCAGGTTAGGGGGCGTTGGCAGTTAGGAGCCAGGGCCAGGGTGAGTCCCTCGACACCCACCATTATTGCTCAGCCCCTCTGTGTGTGGTGGGTCACACACCATTTCTGAGTTTGTGCCCGTATATGGGATTGAGTGGATAGTGTTACGGTATGAAGATCACACTTATGTGTCAGAGTATGTCATGTGTATGTATGATTAAGACCTGGCAGGGCCATTTGTTACTGTTGTATGAACATATACATGACCTTGCATGTGAGACCACTGTCTTCATAAATGTGATTGTCAGCACTTGTGTGTGCCTGCCCATGCCTGTCAGCATGAAAGAGGTATGAACGAGCTAACGTGACTGTGTGTGTAAGACAGAGAGAGAGAGAGATTCCTGGATAGTTAGCTGTTCCAGTATCCCAGAAACTGTGATGGTTTCAAAGAGGACATTCCTCCTCACCACCTCCCACTCCCAGCCCCCATCCTGTGTGCCGGTGATGCGAACCCTCTTAGCCTTCCCTCTCCCAGTGGGACTTCCTGAAAGACAACCAGGACAAAGCGAGAAGAATAAAGTCCCCCTTTTCCAGAGCCATGGTCTTGAATAGCCAGCTCCCCCACCCCAGTGCTTTTGGGGTGCTGCACTGCCTGTCCCACCCCCAGCCTCTCCCCGACCCTATAGGTAACTTCACTCTAATTTGCCTAGATCTCTAACCAGTGATAGCAAATGGCTCCTTTGGTACAGTCCCTACCTGAGCGCTGCTTCTCTTCCCATCGGACTACTCAGGCAGCCAAGCTTCAGCGGGGGAAGTCCTTGTAAACCCTCAACCCATCTTCTGTGCCCTCCACCCCCACCCCAGGAGGAAAGGGTGTCTAGAGGACCACACTGCAATGCTGAGGAGGTTGCCATGGAAACCCAGGCAGGATGGTGCGCTGCTAGGAGCAGCAAAGTGCCCCATGTTCCCTGCAAGGCTGAGCATGGGGCAGGGTAGAGGCAGGGGGCCCTGCGAACAGAAGGCACAGAGGCATAGACCAAGCCCTCACTACACAGCATCTAGGGTACATCTGTAGACCTCTCTCTCAAAGCCAAGGTCAATTCAGGCCAACCTAGCTGCCCCTCTCTGTCTTGTTTCCTTAATCACCTCTTGTTAGTTGGAGAGTGGCCAGCCTTCACAAGGGCTTTTATAGGACCTGTGAAGGTATCAGTTGGGCTGTGAGACCCGAGCAAGATAAGGTACATGAGGGAGAGCAAATGTGGCAAAAGGCAAACTTTCCAGAAGACAGAGGCAGGAACACAACCTTTCAGAGCAAGGGCTGAAATTGAGTGGGAAGGTAGCCGTCAGGGCTGGGGCTGAGGGCAGAGGGCTGCAGGCCAGGGACCCTACCTGTGACTCCACACCCCACACCCCGCCCTCATCATCCCGACTCTGCCTCCAGCCATCTTTCTCGTCTGCTTTGACTGGGTCACAGCCCTGAGCAGGGCCAGGGGGCAGGCTGCAAACCAGCTCTGGAGGTCATCTCAGCAATGCCCCTGCCTCCAGTCACAGCCCTGCCCAGCATGCCCCCTCCCCAGCAGGGTGACTTTGGGCTTGCTCTCAGAGAAGCCTCATTCCTGATCTGACCTCGTTCCCTTTCTGTGCTTTGCGGGGGTCACAGAAGGAGCCACCAAGAAGCTGCGCAGCAACATCCGGCGGAGCACAGAGACAGGCATTGCCGTGGAGATGCGGAGTCGGGTCACACGCCAGGGCAGCCGGGAGTCCACTGACGGGAGCACCAACAGCAACAGCTCAGACGGCACGTGCGTGCGGCCCACCCCACTGTGGTCCTCCCCATCCTCAGGGTGGGAAAATCCCTGGTTGGGTTTTCAGGCCAGATATCTGGGACCCTCTGTCCCTGCCTTCCTCCATTCCCCTCCCCAGTGTCAGCTGCCTGGGCCCCATCTTCCTATCGCTCCAGGCTGCTGGCTTTCATCCCTTCTGTTTATTTTCATGCCTCTGCCTCCCAGCACCTGCACACTGTCTCACTCCAGGGGAGAGGGTTCAAAAGGAAAATGTGATTCGAAAATCCTTTAAATTTAAAAGCATTGTCGTGGCTCAGAGAAAATGGAGTTCTCACGAGCGGCCTTGCTTGGGGCTTAGGGAAGGCGGTCGGGCTGGAGTCGTGTTTGTCAAACTGAGTGGTGACACACAGGCAGGACATCAGCTTCGTTTAGTGGGGTAAAACCAGCATTAGAAAAAGAAACAAATTTAATTGTATCTTAAGAAGCAAGGATGAATTACCTTGTGAACTTGGGTTTTAGTTAGTTTTTTAATTAATATTTATTACTTTTTAAAATTACTTTATTGTTGTTCCATTACAGTTGTCTGCACTTCCCCTCCACCACTCCCAGGTTTTTTTTGACGTATGGATGCTCATAGGTCGATGACACAAGTTTCTGACATTTGCATGTGGGTTGCAGTCAAAAATCTGACAGCCCCTCAGACCTCCTCTAAGTCATGAAGCTGTGGTTATGCCACTGAGATTCCCTGGCTTGGCCTCCCCAGGGCGCCACGACTGCAGGGGTCCCAGCCCTGCTGTGAGAGTCTGACTGTGCGTCTCACTCACTGCTACGCCTGCGTCCGTGACCGCGAGTGGCCACGAGCACTTTGTCTTATACACAGGGTGTCACCAGGCACTCCAGGTCAGTGCTTTCTGTCCTGGGATCTACCCACCCCTCTCAGAGCGAAACAGTCTCATTTAACACTCACAACAGTCCTGAGGGGTGTCTGCGCTCCCTTCAAAGCCAAGACGGCGGAGGAGGGCGAGGTACCCAGCCCAAGGTCGTGGCTATTAAGTGGCGATGGGTCAGGGTTTGAATTAAGGCCACTTGACTTTATGACCTTTGCTCACGCTCCCTGCACTCTCTACACCAGGCTCCTGAAGTTCGGCGGCCTCCAGAGTAGATTTCTCTCTCTAACCTCAGAGCCTGTTGTCCTCAGGTGCGACATTGGGCCATCGCTGACTGTGGCCAGTAGGAGTGGGTGACCCTCAAAGCCTCTTCCTGGGGAGTGGAGGAGAGACACGCAGGTCCTCTCTGACAAGCACATGCAGCCTGTCTCCCTTCCTGCCCATCACTGGCCCAGGGGCACTGAAGGCCAAGCTGTCCCATAGGGGATTTGTTCTGGGACAAACTTTGATCTCTCTAGCCAGCAGCCTGAGCGGTTTCAGATCTTAGGGCTTTCTCTGGTCCATTGTAGCCCATGAGTGGACCTAGGCCAGCCCTCCCTCATCTGTCCTTTCTCTGCTGGCACACCCAGAACACCTAGGCTTGAGGACATGAAGAGGTAGCACTTTCCCTCCGGATAACAATGGCACCAATAACCACCGTGTATTGTTTTGTTTGTCTGAAACTTCACGCACCATCTGTCCTAGCTCTCACCATAAAGCTGCCTGAGTCGGACGTCCCCGCGGTTTCGTGGGCAAGTGTCTAACACCATGAGCCCTGTTTCCTCTTCTGTAAGACGGGGGGGTAGTTCCCGCCACACAATCTTTGTGAGAATTAAGTTGCATGATGCAAGTGGAGTGTTCAGTGCGCTGTCGGTGCCTGGCCAACCTCCCAGGACTGTCAGCCCTCCCTGTCACTGTGCCCCGGCCCCCACAAGCACGGCACACCATTCACCGTCATCGGTTGTGTTGTTTGGGACTCGGTTGCTGCTTTGGCCGCCACCTCGTGTTATTGACTTGATTTCAAACTTAGGGTCACCTCAACCTCAGGTCTTGAAACTTGCTACAGGCATTACATTTCTGTCCTGTGTCTCTGGTTCTTGACATTCACATCCCCTGGTGAGGACACAGGTGTTCAGCAAGGCCTGCCTTTTAAGAGTCACCTTAGAGCCCTGACCAGTGTGGCTCAGATGGCTAGGTGCCATCCCACAACGCAGAAGGTCTCCGGTTGGATTCCTGGTCATCAGTCCCTGGTCGGGGCACGTGCGAGAGTCAACCAATCTGCTAATCGAGGTTTCTCTCTCGCATCAATGTTTCTCTCCCTCTTTTTCTCCCTTTCCCTCTCTCTAAAAGCAAATAAATAAAATCTTTTTAAAAAAGTCACCTATTGTTATGTTAGGTGCATTAGTCTCTATTCTCAAGTAATATCAAAGTATTTTCTTCAATGTACAGAGATGAAGAGTTCTCTGTCCCCAGCGAAAGTAGTGCACCCACCTATGTAGAGGGGAGATCGAGGCACAGAGTGCCCAGTGCCTCAGAGGCAGAGCCTGCGTTCCCCCAGCCAGATGCCCTCATGTGAGCCTCTGTCTTCTTCCCCAGGTTCATCTTCCCCACCACGCGGCTCGGGGCCGAGAGCCAGTTCAGCGATTTCCTGGATGGGCTGGGACCAGCCCAGATTGTGGGGCGACAGACGCTGGCAACTCCACCAATGGGTGAGTGTTTTGAGAGTGGGGCGAGTGGGGTGATGGCAGCCACACAGCAGAAAGGGTGAGCTCAGTGGGGGCCCCGCGTGACCCCAGCAGCAGAAAGGAGCCCCCACTCAGGCTTCTGAGAAGGAGTGAGCCCGGCACTTGTGCACCCCTCCCTCTCAGAGGAAGGCCGCCTGCCACGGCCTCGCCAGCACATTCCCTCCCTCACTTCACCACACTGTGTGTACCCGCACCGCCACGTGCTGGGTGTAAATGGTGGATGGAAACCATCGTGAGGTTGACTTTCACGAGGTCTGTTCCGTCACCAGTTCTCTGGTGGCCTTGGGGAGGTCCCTTCTTTGAGCCTGTTTCCTCATCTGTAAAATGGGAATGAAGATGCCTGCCTTCTTTCTGCTGTCTATTTATTTAGTTTTGTTTGTTTGTTTTGATGCTCTGCATGAGGTATTCCACTGACTGCTTAGGAACCATGTCTCAGTTGACTTGTTACTCCTGACAGCGTCTGGCCCCTAGAGTCTTCCAGTAATTTTCTCATCCCCTTTCCTGATGCAGGAAGGACTTCCTGAAGTCTGCACTTGGTCCTCTTAGCTGCGGTTCTGGCTCCCTCCTCTCTCTCCCTTAGATACTGGATGCGTTGGCTTCAAGCAGCCCCTCCCAGTCCCAGCTTCCCCAGAGATGCTGCCTCACTTCCACCCTCTTCCCATTAGTCTGACTTAAGCAGTGTCTGACCCAGACATCTGCACTGACCTCACAGCAAATGGGGAAGCTGAGTGCAGACGGTGCCCCGCCGTGAGCCCTACAGTGAGCTGGGTTTCATCCTAGGCCAGGACTCTTCCCACTGCACTGCCCTGTCCTCCTCGATGTGCTCACACAGGGGCCTCTGTCTGCTGGAAGAGGGGTCCATGGAGACCCTCAGAGGGTGAGCATCAGCTCACACCTGGCCCAGGGGTTAGATCTGGCTAATTGTCAGCCCTGGCTTTCAGACTCTTAAGGGCCTGGGGAGTCTGCTTTTCCCAGCCCGTGGCCCAGGCTGGGAGAGGAGTCAATCACTTCCAAAAGCCAAATGCGCCATCACAGCCTAGAACTGTGTGTGTGGTGCCCTCTGGTGTCCCAAATGGGAAGTGACAGTTTTGCGCTTGCCCATCTTGGGGACGTTATAGTGAGACTGCGAAATCAGTTCCTGAAACATCCCCTCCCACTTCCCTGTGGGAGGTCAGGGGCAGTTGGAAGGAGGGGGATGAATTCAAGAATGTCTTCGTTTGTATTTGTGTCTTCCCAAGTATCCAAAAACAAACAATAGCATAATGGCTCAGAGAATCTAAAATAGGTGGCCGAACCCACAGTCTGGCCTATTTTAATTTTTCTGTACCAGGCATATGAGTCTGCACTCCCTTGAAGGATGTTCCAAGTGACTAATGCATAATTTCAAATTCCAGCAGAATTTGAACAAAGCCAAGAGTTCTAGAAATCAGATAACTGACAAGACTCCGCCATAGAACTTGCCACAGCTGGATGATCTTTTTTGTGGAGCACAGTGAGGAGTTCTTAGTCCCCTGCTCCTGGGAAAAACCTGCTGGCCTTCCCCTCATCCTTCAGCAAGGACACAAGCAGGCCCTCGTTCCCAGGGAGCGCCTCGTGTCCTGGACAGGCTCATATCTCAGCACCTCTGCAAGCTGATGTTCTTTGTTTATTTGTTTGGCTTCTGTTCAGGGGAGTGGCTGAGGGCTGCTGTGGAGGTCAATAGGAGCCACTGAGCCCACGGCCTACCTCTGTTCTCCTGACACAGGAAGCTCTGGCCCCAGACTTGCCTGTTCTGCTCAGTGAAACAGAAGCCCCTCGGTTAACCGGACTTAGATGGGGGTTTGGCACTCATTTTTGGTCCCCAAGCATGTCCCCTGAGGGTCATGCCCCTGCCCTACCTCAAGGGACCTTTTAGACTCAGAGCCTTCCTCAGCCGCTTTAAAGTGGTCTCCAGAGGACAGTTCTCACACATGCAGTTTCCTTCACCTCGTGCCCTGTCCAGGGTTATAGCATCCTCTGCAGACCGGCATCTGCACAGCAGCTGGCTGCTCTGCCCTGGTCTGGCTGTGCCTGGACTGTCCCTCTTCTCCCTTGCAGGGGACGTGCACGTTGCCATCATGGACCGGAGTGGCCAGCTGGAGGTGGAAGTGATCGAGGCTCGGGGCCTGACCCCCAAACCTGGTTCCAAATCCCTCCCAGGTGAGGCGGAGCAGCTGGGAGAAGGATTTGGAAATGGGGTCCTGCCAGGGAGGGGTGTGCAGCTGAGCTCTAGGTCTAATGAGACCTCAGTTCCCCAATGGCCGAAATCGGTCTTCTGGACCCCAGAGCCATGGCTCGCCTGGGAGGCCAGTGAGTAGGGGCGGGGGTAGGAGAGGACGGAGGAGTCAGTCTCTTTGACCGTCCACCCACTGGTCAGCCCGCCCTACTCACCTCCAGGGCCACCTGGAGGCTGGGGAGGGGGTGGGATATAGCAGTCTCTCCTGGACCCCTCCCCATCATGTTTTCTCCCATCCTCAGCCACCTACATCAAGGTTTACCTGCTTGAGAATGGGGCCTGCTTGGCCAAGAAGAAGACAAAGGTGGCCAAGAAGACCTGTGACCCCAGGTACCAGCAGGCTCTGCTCTTTGACGAGGGGCCGCAGGGCAAGGTGCTGCAGGTGAGTGTGACAGGGCAGCTCTCAAAGACTGCAAGTCATGATTTGAAATGTGTTCCATTTACGATTCATCCTGTGCCAGCTGCCTTGATACGCATTGGCCATTTATTGTCACACCAGTAAGGTGTTATTGCCCCTGGTTGATTCATAAGGACACCAAGGTTTGGAAGGTAACTCGATTGTCCCCAGCGGCACACCAGGCTAGGTGGTAGCTGCTTTCCATCTGTGACCTCGCTTCAGCCTCAAGATGACCCTGTGAAGCTGGTGTGATTCTCCCCATTTTACAGATGAGGAAGCGGTCTCAGAAAGATGAGGTGCCTTGCGTGAGGTTTCAGCTAGGGACTTTCTGGGCTGTGTCAAGCCCAGATCAGGGAAATGACTCTCACCCCAACTACGTGGGAGTGACAAACCCTTCACCATGGTCCTGGGAGGAAGGGGTCATCATTGCCTGTTTCATAGATGAAGTGACCAAGGCGGCGAGAGGTTACATGGGGGTAGAGCAGTCTTGGGTTCGGTCCTGAGTTCAAGTTCTAGCTTGATCGCTTACTGGCTGTAGTATGCTGTGAAGATACCGTGGAGGGCCCGCCGTGGTGCCTGGCACACAGACAGCTGCTCGCTAACTCTCAGCAGCTGCGGTGGGGCGGGGCCAGGGGTGGCTGTCGGCCGTGCCTGAGGCTGCGTAGGTGGCGAGGGGAGGCTTGCCCCCGGGACTGCCTGGGCTATGCGGCTTCTCCTCTTGGGCTGTTGCTGTGGGCTGAGGTGGTTCTTCAGCTGGGGTGCTTGGAGTTGCAAACAGGAGGAACTGATGAACCCCAGGGTTCTGTGGGGGAAGCTCCGTCTTGGCTGTTTGGTTTTTTTATATATGTTGGGATTCCATTTTGAGAAACAAATTCACCAATAAAAACACTTCAAAAATCACTGAGCTAACCTATTCCCCTCTCCCAGTTTTACGGATGAATGGGAACCCTGAGGTCCAGTGAGAGCAAAGGGCTTGTCCAGGCCCCACTGTGAGGCAGGGGCAGAGCGGGGCCGGTGGCCCAGGTCCTGGACTCTCAGTCTGCTCCTTCCCGGAGAACGCTGTCACCTGGGATGCTGGGAGGCTCCAGAAGTCAGATCCAAGGGACATTCCCAGCTGTGCCACCAATTACTGTGTATCTTTGGGTTCGTTAGTTAACCTCTCTGAGCAGCAGTTTCCTCTTCGTGGAAATAACACGTAGTACCTCTGCCCGGACAGTTGCCACAATCGAGATGATACATATAAAGTTCGTAGGCTGGAGCCTGGCACTCCGTAAGTGTGCAGTCGGTTGTTGCTTGAAATCAGTGAGCTGCAGCTCTCTCTGTCCCATCTGTGCCCTGGTGAGATGTGTCGGTCCCTGGGCCCACTGCCCCGCCCGGGAGTCGGGGAGGTGGCTCAGCTCCTCTCTGTTTCTCCCCACTGGCAGGTGATTGTCTGGGGAGACTACGGCCGCATGGACCACAAGTGCTTCATGGGCATGGCCCAGATCATGCTGGATGAGCTGGACCTGAGTGCCGCTGTCACCGGCTGGTACAAACTCTTCCCCACGTCCTCTGTGGCAGACTCCACCCTCGGATCCCTCACCAGGCGCCTCTCCCAGTCCTCCCTGGAGAGTGCCACCAGCCCCTCATGCTCCTAAGGACCTCAGGAAGAGGCTGGGATGCGGTGTGGGAAGGGGTGCCTGCTGGCGCCCCTCCTCCTCACCTGTACATAGTCTTCACGTCTTTCTGGCCCCCTCGCCCTGCTGCATGCCTGTTGGCTACTGGGCCCATCCCAGCTGGCAGTGGAGAGTGTAGTCTGTGTGTGTGCGTGTTTGTGTGTGTCCGTGTGTGACCATGTTATATCCGTTCATTTGTCTGGGTACAGTCAGTCTTGGTGACCACATGGGCTGAAATCCATGTCCCTCTGTGTCTCGTTGAAAAGAAACCCAAGTGAGTGTTGTGTGGACATGACTCCCCCTCAGGCCAGGGATGGAAGAGGGGGACGTGGCCATTGGTCCGCCCTGCCTGGTCCTGTGCTGGGGCAGAGCCCCCCTGCCCCCTTCCCTGCCTGTGCCTCTTGGTGGTCCCTGCTGAGTTTCCTGTCTTGTTCTTTGTTCCACCTTTGCCTCTCCCAGCACTGCTGCTTTTTTCTAGGACTGTAGCATCCCCTGCAGCTGGCCACACCGAGGCCCCTCTGGGAACCATGACACCCCTCGTCCCGCTCAGCGCTCTGGCAGCTTTCCCCACTGAGTGCACCTGCAGCATGGCATGCTCGCCTAGTGCCCTGGCCGGGGCCCAGGGAGCAGAGATGCCCGGGGAGCTGAGGGCTTGGAGATCGCTTCCTCCCTCAGGCTGGAGCCACCTCCTCCCTACAAGCGAAACAGGAGGAGGTCTTTGTTCCCAGGGTTGCTGGTCAGATACCTTAGAGGGTCGTTCCGCTACCTCCCTTAGCATTGCCCTTCACCTCTTATCGGCCTCGATGCCAGCTCAC
>VMDR010000172.1:346051-356890 GCA_007922815.1 Macrotus californicus
GGGGGGGGGGGGGGCGCTGTTTGCGGACAAGAAGGGCGGAGGCTGACTGGCTCTGAGCCACTGTTGAGAACTGTCCGACGTGTGGGCACTAGCTGCCTGAAGTTAATCATTTGGGGCTCTACTTTTTGTTCTTTTCTAGACCAGGGTCCCTGTCTGGGAGACTCGTGTGGGCCCTAGCGTCCTGGCTCCACGGACAGGCTGGCTCTGGACTCTAGACTGCCACTGTCACCAGCTCTGTATAAGCAATACTCACCCCTCTTGGCCTCCCTGCACTCTGCCACTGCCCCCTGGAGAGCGGCGGCCTAGGCACCCGCCCCCGCCTCTGCCTCTGCTTTCCTGCCACCCATCTGGTTGCTGTCTCAAAGCTGCTCAGACCCGGACTTGATCTGACAGCTGGGCCCTGTGGGTGGGACCAGTGCCTGGACTGGACCTTGGGAGATGTCTGCTGGGAACCCTGGCTGGAATGCTTCAATCTGTCCCTTTCCCCCCTTAGGTCTAGGGTGAAAGGTGAGAGGTTGCCCAGGAGATGGACATAGCAACCCTTGGGTCCATGCGGTGAGGGGCGAGCTCTGTCTCTTCCCCAGATGTCGTCCCCAGTGCTGCAGTGACTCTAACCAGGACACCCGCCAGAGGGGCTACCCAGGGAATGGCGCACAGTCTCAGAGCCTGAGGCTCTGAGCCATCTGTGACCAAAGCGGGACAGGCCTGGAGGTGGATCGTGGAGGGTGGGCTCTCTGGAGACACAGCCATCACCACCAAAGGGCCTCCTTTTGGGGCAGGATCCACATTAGGCTGAAGCCGGAGCCCAGTGCCTTTCCTCCAAACACCAAGGGGCAGAAACCGGGACCCGTCAGTCCCGCCCACAGACAGAGAGTAGGTGATCTGATGAGCTCCTGGCTTCCGCCCCCTGCCCGAGTCTCCCCACTCTTGCGTCAAAGACAAGAAGCGTTGTGTGCATGGAAGAGAGGGAGGGGCCGCAGGGCCCTTTTCTCTTTCTGCAGAAATTCTCTCCCACTGTTGCGACTGGCTGATGCGTGCATTTCTCATGTGTCTCGAGTGAAGCAAAGGGCTGTGTGCTCTTGGATCCGAGGGTGGGGCGAGGGAGGAAACTTGCTCACAGAAGGGCGTTTTGATGTCCTGTCTGTGACGCATTCACCTCCAGAGAGGTCACCCTCGGGAGGGTGTAAAAATACCCCCGGGGTGGTGGGATTATTAGTGACAGTGCAGACGTCAGCTGATGTAGCACTGAATGGTGACCCATGCAGCCACACCTGAGGGCTGGGGGAATACCACCCTCATTCCTCAAGGGTGCCCAGAAAGACCACGAGAGAAGGTGGGAGCTGCCTGCAGGAAAGCTGCCGCTGGGAAGCTGGAGGCTGGTACCCTTTGCCTGGTGGGGAAGGAGGTTGGCTAGCAGGGGGAAGTTCCAGCCAGAGGCAGAGAGTCATGGGATGCTAACTGAGTCTGAGCTGCCTACGGTTGGTCCCCAGCCACCAAAACTGCCCAGGGGTTGGGCCACTCCACAATTCCACCTCTAACAGGAATTTCCCTACAAATTGACCTTGGGAATGAGTCTATTTAACCCTTTGCACCAAATAAGTGACTAATCCCCACTGGGTTTTCCCCCATGAGGGTGACGTTGTGTGAGGCAGATGTAGGTGTGTGGTGTGGCTGGCTGGATGTGAGGGTCTGTTCCTCCGCATCCCGGATGCAGGGAGCCTGAGAAGCCGCTCTGGGAGAGGAGGGAGCTCCGGTGTCACTCCTGGCCATCCCTGGGGTGGGGAGCATCTCTCCTTTGAGGAAGGGATGGTGGGGGAGGAAGGAACATGACCTCCCAGAGTGCTCCCTAACCTGGGACCAACTCACTGCCAGGGACAGTATCTGGTCCAAACGCCCCCTTAGCCCAGGTGAAAACCAGAGCTGATTACAGACTGGGGCTCTGTCATTCCATCTTCCTCTGCTTGGGCAGGATTCGTGGAAGATGTGGCAGAGACAGAAATGGCCCTGCAGCAATGCTGGGCTGTGGGCAGGCCCTGTGACAATGATTCAGAGCATCTGTCTTCACATTTCTTCTCTGTTCAATCTGTCCCACTTCCTTCGTAGACTGCTTCCCTACAGGGAAGTCTGTGATGGGCCTTCGGTATGAATCAGGCTCCACTAAATGGGCCAGGTCTCAGTTTGACAAGGGGGATGTGATCCTTCAGGGAAGAATCATCTCCAGAACTGCTCCCCATGCGGTCTCCTCCACCCCCCAGCTCTCCCAGGGAAGGAACACTGAGGCTCTCGGTGTGCAGCAAGGCCCAGGTGTGCCCAGGACTGGCTGAGGCACAACCGGTGGAGCTAGGAGCTCCAGAGAGGGGGCACCTGTGTACCTCATCACTCATAGGATCACTGCCCCTTACAGCACTGAGGCCCGGCCCGTTCTCCCAGGGGCATCATGCCCACCAGAGCAGGCACACCTGAGCTCTTCTCCACTGCCAGCCTTGAGGAGAGCAGCAGCACCCTTTTTAAAGACGACAGGACACTCCAAGAGTACTTTGGAAATAAAATGTAGCACAATCTCAGACTGTGTTATAAGAGCCCTGGCACCCAACCAGGGCTCTTGCTCTTCGCCCCACTGCCCAGGAGACCTGTGCTCCTCCCCCCGCCGCCCCAGGCCTCCAGAGCTTCTAATACCTCTGATCCCCCATCTTCCTCTGCCCAGAAAGTAGCAGGGCTTCAGTAAGGCTGCTGCTCTGCTTCTCTGATTGCTCCCCGCACTGTGCAAACTCCGCAAAAAATTGCTGCCTTTGTTTGATATTGTAATGAGTTGTCCTTCACCTGGGCGGAGAGAGATGGCACATCATTCAAGGCCAGGGGTGGTCCTGCAGTATTTCTGCAGCGGCCGCAAGGACATGGAAAAGAAGAGGCCCGCTGCCTGCTGACCCCTACCTTTCTCTTCCTCTCCTCGCTGTTTTCTCCACTATCCTGACTGACATGTAAACAGGGCCTGTAACGCGCTGCTTCCTGTACTGCATTATCTTTCACTGGATGATCAGGGAGGAGATGGGAATGTGGACCGTTGTCCCCCTGCCATCTCCCTCTAGTCTGCCTTCACTCAGGTCAGAAGAGATTGGGGCAAAACAAAGCAATCACGATTCAAGGGCAGGGGAGTGCCTCCTGATCAGGCCAGGCCTGACCTGGTCTGGCTGGGAAAGGGTCATTCTGAAAGTGTGCCTGAGCATCTCAGAGCAATGTCAGTGATGCCAAAGAGAGCAACTTGGCCTCCTTGGGCACCAGCTCCGTGTTGGCCTGCCTGAGGATAGGGCCTTGTTCTCTGACAAAGGGCTTAATCTTTCCATGTAGCAAAGCAACTCCCCCTCCCCCCAACCCTGAGCTCGGGCTTTTGTGGGCCCAGCGTGGCTGTGCCTGTGAGGGAAACCACACCAGAGGGAGAAACTGGCATTCTCTCGGGCTAGACAGGCCAGGGGTGAGTGCTCATTGAAAAGCATAACTGCCTTGGCAAAACCTTCCAGTGCTCTGGTTGGCCACTTGGCCAGTGAGGACGGGGTCTTGGGCCTCCCAAGGAGCTCACCCCAATGCCAGGAAGGGCCCCTGGGACTGGGTTCTAGAGAACCTGGCTAACAGAAATGAGCCCTGGGAATCCCAAGGTCAACAGCATCCACCCCATTGGTCAATGGCCTGGACAGCTGGTGATGGACCATCAAAGGCTGTTATGTACAGTTTGCCAGAAACCGTGCCCATGTGCAAGACTCCTCATTCTTCTGCCTCTGCTTTCTCAGCTGCAAAGTCAGCGCATTTGCTAGTGGTTCCATGGTTCCCTCCAGGTTTTAAAAGTCTGATCTGGAGCTGATGAGGGTTGTGAGCCTGGTGCACCTGGCACCCGGTTCCATGGGCTGGTTTCTTCCAGCCCTGGGTGTCACGCTGGGTGCAGGTCCTCATCCGTCCATGCCCAATGCTGCTTCTGACAAGAACTCTCGGAATCCTAACAAATGCTCCCACCTCTTCGTGGTTTATTCTCTTATTCTTGTGTACTGATGAGAAATAATTAAGAGGTGTCTACAATGGACCATTTTCAAGGTGCTGATGTGATGTTACAACCTCAGCTGCATCCTGTGTAGGTCAGCATCCCCACCAGCAGATGAGGCTGGGCCGGTCCTCGATGCTTCTAGAATGACATCGGTGGGCAAGTCAGACACTGAAGGATTTTAAAGGAAATGCTCTCTGATGCATGGAGGGAGGGGATTTATTTCCCATTAAAGTGTTTGGCTTCTTGAAACCACTCTTCTCTCCAGAATGCCTTTTACCGGACGACATCTCAGCAGGCAGGGTGGCTGCTTCTGTAGCAAAAGTTGGCCTGATTGTTCTATCCACTCCTTTAGAATATAAATTCACAGGAGGCAGGAACCCTTTTTTTAGAATATCCAAAAGCATCCTGCAAAGAAAGAGATAGCTGATAGGGACTGACAAGTACACTGTTTAGGTAAGAAGCAATGAGCTTTTTATATCTGTGCTCTATACATTTTCTATGTGCAGCGTCTTTCCAAACTGGTTGTGGCCCCTGGGTGGCAGGTGGACAGCTGGGAAGGACTTGCCGGCCGTTCACACAATGTTCTTGCCAATTCCCTTGAGGAGAAAATTCTTCACATGGCTTCTGCATGTACAGTATTTGAGCAGCAAAAAAAAAAAAAATGATTAAAGTCAGTTTGAAAACGGTTTTGTTTGTTGCTTTCTGAAGACTGTCCTTAATGCTAGGAGGGAGAACACAGGGTTCCCGGTGACGAACACGAGGAGGAAGGGGTGCCTTGAGTGAGAGGCAGGAGAGAGCAGTGCATTTTGGGAAAAAGGCCTGAAAAACATACGACCTGGGCTTCCGACTCCAGCTTTGGAACTCTGTTGCCACAGTGATGGCCTGGGGCTAAGAAACCTGACTGGTACAGGCAGCTCCCAGGCTCTGCCTCCAAGGGTCCCTGTTTATAGGCCCTCAAAGCCTTCTTGTCCCACAGACCGCACAGGGGATGCCCAGAGCCAGACAGAGGGGAAGGCGAGATGGAGCTACGGGCACTGCTTAGGACCCACTCCCACTGTTCAGTCCTTTCTGAGCTCTTGTGTCTAGCAGCGCTGCTCAGGCTTGTGACTGGGGCCATCTCGCTTTGTTCATGCCTGAGACAAGTGGTAAACATAGCAGCTGACCTCCGATGCTGTGAACTGCATCCATCATTGACCCCTGGAGCACCCTTGCTTCGGGGAGGGACAGAAAGGTATGTTAACATGTAGCCACTTCTGGGCAGTGCCATTTCCTCCTCTGGTTGGGTATAGGGGTATAGGTGATGGGTAAAGGAAGTGCAGCAGTCAGAGCTCTTGTTTGCTAGGAAAAGGCTGGCATTCTCTGGCCCAGGAGCCCTCCAGCTGGCCTCCACTGCTGTGGCTCTGGCCCTTGGCTTTGTAGTTCCAGAGGGCACCGTCTCGAGGGAAGGCTCATGAGATCAATATATGAGCTCTGATGCTCCCCAAGGTTCTGTCTTTTCCTTCGTGTCCACGTTTGCTTTCTCCCTGAGACATCCTATACACTCTCGTGTGTTTAAGAGCTTCCAGGCTTCTAGACAGCAATGTTCTTCACCACCCCCCAAAAAGGGAAAAAGGTCAGACGACAAAAACAAACCCAGAGAAAAAAATTCTAAAGGATTTCTTTAGACAGAAAGAATACAGCACGTACTCCACAGGGTTACTGGGGGACTAAAATGAGAACATTTGAAAGTGCTCAGAACAGTAGCTGGCACATAGTAAATGCTCTTGGCTGTTATTTAGGGAAATGATCCTAGATGAGAGGGCTGAGGTGCACAAAGGAAAAGTGAGTAGG
This sequence comes from Macrotus californicus, assembly GCA_007922815.1. Lineage (NCBI taxonomy): Eukaryota > Metazoa > Chordata > Mammalia > Chiroptera > Phyllostomidae > Macrotus > Macrotus californicus. The sequence goes on from VMDR010000172.1 coordinate 351,912, forward strand.
GAAGTAGGTTTTTTAATGAGCAAATATTAACATGCTGATATTGTAAAACTATAATGTCTGATTTGTGAAATTAAAAAGTATAAGCGTGCACTAAAATGTCACACAGTGATAGCATGGAAGTTGGTCCTTGGAATGTTCTTGAGGAGAATAAAGACCCTGAATGACCTCAGTCTTCCTTACATATCCATTCTAAAGTCTAGAGCAAACACTAAGAAGAAAGAATCTAGTAGATGCACAGATCCTGTACACAGACTATGAAATCCAACAAGGTATTTAAAAAAACATGATAATGTGGTATTTATCTCAACGCAAGGATGGTTCTTTATTATCACAAAGTTTATTGCTGTGTTTCACCACATTAATAGACTAAAGGAGAAAAATCATTATTATCCTAATGTAGAAAGGCTTTCAATAAGGTCTAATCCTATTTGTAATAAAAACACTTAGCAAACAGAAGGTAACTTTCTTAATTTGATGAAAGTCATATACCAAAAAATCCACAGCAAACATTATATTAATGGAAACACTGTAAACATTATCTTTAAAGTTAAGATCATGTGGGGAGTCCCACAATCATCGCTACCACTTAGCACAGTTCTAGGATTCCTGTACGGAGCCATAAAGGGAAAAAGAAGAGGTGTAAGAACAAAGAGAAGAGATACAACTATAATTTATAGATAGTTTGATCACTGCCTAATTTTTAAAAAACAGCAAGGGTGCTGTATACAAAAGCACCTTACAAAAGTCAATTGGATTTTTCTATAACAGCTAATAAACTAATAAATAATACACAGCTATTATATGTAGTAGCAATTTTAAATTATTAAGTAGGGATTGTTTGAGACATATATAATCTCTATGGAGGAAATTTTCACTCTAATAACAGAGTTGACGATCTCTGTAATTAATAAATGAAGAGAATAAATGAAGAGACATTCCCCAATCTTGGGTGAGACAGTCCAAAATAAAGGTATTAACTCTCCCCAAATTAATCTATAAATTCCACATAATCTAAATAAAATGTTAATTTGTATGTTGAGAACTCTGTTAAACTTACTCTATAACTTATATGCAATAATATAAGCCCACTAATGCTTAAATCAACTTCTGTTGAAACAAAAGATGAGCAAGCTCACAGACTGACACGTGTCTATATGAGAAATTAATATGTGACAGAGGGGGCACCTTAAAACAATGGGGGAAATGGATTGTTTAAAATACGTATTAGGAAAACTGGTTCACTATCTGGACAAAAGAAAATCCCTATCTAAACCAAAATACAAAGATAAGTCCTAGGAATGGGGGGAGGAGGGTGGAGGAGAGGGGTGGGGAAAAATGCAGACAACTGTACTTGAACAACAATAAAGTTTTAAAAAAAAGAAAAGTAATAGATGGTTTATATAATCAAAAGGAAAGGTAAAATGTAAAATTAATGCAAAAGAATGTAAGAGAAATATTTTTGTGAACTAAGGGCAAGAAAAAACTTAGTATTTCAAAAGCACAAATCATACATTAAAAATTGTGTAATGTGATTACATTAAAAGTAAGGATTTATATTTAATGAATGGCATCATGAATAAAAGTTAATAAACAGATTACAGAATAGTAATTTACAAGGTCAAAAAATGGCAAGAGATTACCAGCTACAATATACAAAGTCATGCAAATCATCATAAAAAGACAGCAACTTCCATGGGAAAATGGACAAAGGAAAAGAATGAGCAAACTTCAAAAGCTAATAAGCACCTGAAAATAGCTTCAGAATCACAAATTCATATAATAATGAGATATCACTTTACACCTATACCAGGTTGGCAAAAATTAGAAGACTGAATGATGCTAAATGATGACAGGGACATGGAGATACAGTTGGTGCAGCCAGTTTGCAGATCAGTCTGAGGCTACCCGGTCCTATTATATGCAGACCCTGTACTCTGTTGCGGGAATGTAAATTGGTACACCCAATATGGAAAGCATTATGGAGGTTCCTCAAAAAAACAAATAGAGCTACCATATGATCCAGCAATTCCACTTCTGGGCATTTATCTGAAGAAAACAAAAACTAATTTGAACAGATATATGCACCCCCCACATTCATTGCAGCATTATTTACAAAAGCCAAGATATGGAGAGGACCTAAGTGTCCACTGATGGATGAGTGAACAAAGAAGAGACATAGTATGTACAATGAAATACTATTCACCCATTAAAAAGAATGGAGTCTTGCCACTTGTGACAACATGGATGGAGCTTGAGGACATTATGTTCAATGAAATATTCAGATAGAGAAAGTCAGATACCATATGATCTCACTTATATGTGAAATTAAAAAAAAACAAAACAAACAAACAAAAGGCAAAAACCAAGCCCACAGATACAGAGAACAAACTGGTGGTTGTCAGAGGGGTTGGGGCGGGAAGTCAGGGAATGGGGGGCAGGAAAAATGGGTGAAGGGGGTCAAAAATTCCAGTTATAAAATAAGTAATCATAGGGAAATAAGAGCATAATAATATAGCATGGTGACTATAATTAATAATGCCATATTGCATGTTTGAAAGTTGCGAAGAGAGTAAATCTTAAAAGTCTTCATCACAAGAAAAAAATATTTTTCTATTAACTATATATGGTGCTGGATGGTAACTAGACTTATTGTGCTGGTCATTTCACAGTGTATACAAATACTGAATCCTTACATTGTACACCTGAAACTAGTATAATGTTGTATGTCAATTATCCCTCAATAAAAAACACTAACTCTAAAATAAAAATAAAAAGATAAACTGGATTTCATCCAAATTCAAATTTCCTCTCTTTGGAAACTTCCAGCCAAGATGGAGGTGTAGGTAGGTACACTGTGCCTCCTCACACAACCAAAAGGACAAGTTTAAAACCAAAAAATAACCAGAACTGCCAGAAAATTGAATTGTATGGAAGTCCAACAACCAAGAAGTTAAAGAAGAAACACTCATCCAGACCGGTAGGAGGGGTGGAGACAGGCAGCCAGGGTGAAGAGGACTCAAGGCAAGGCGGCGGCTGGTGGAGCAGGCAGTCCCATATTTGCATGTGGATAAACCGGGAGGAACAACTGCGAAGCGAGAGAGACCACGCAACCCAGGGTTCCCATGCAGGGAAATAAAGCTTCAAAACCTCTGACTGTAAAACCTGTGGGGGTGGAGGCAGCGGCAGTGGGAGAAACTTTCAGCCTCACAGGAGAGCTCGTTGGAGAGACCCACAGGGTCCTAGAACATACTCAAACCCACCCATCTTGGAATCAGCACCAGAAGGGCCCAATTTGCTTCTGGGTAGTGGGGGAAGTGACTGAAAGCTGGCAGAGAGCTGAGAAAGTGTCATTGTTCCCTCTTGGACCCCTCCCCGACCTACAGCACCACAACTCAGCGACGTGGCTTCCCCCACCCTGGTGAACACCTAAGGCTCCGCCCCTTACTATGTAACAGGCCCGCCAAGACAATGAAATGTGGCCCAAATGAAAGAACAGATCGAAGCTCCAGAAAAAATACAACTAACTGACGAAGAGATAGCCAACCTATCAGACGCAGAGTTCAAAACACTGGCAATCAGGATGCTCACAGAAATGATTGAGTGTGGTCACAAAATAGAGGAAAAAATGAAGGCTATGAAAAGTGAAATAAAAGAAAATGTACAGGGAACCAACAGTGAAGGGAAGGAAACTGGGACTCAGATCAACAGTTTGGACCAGAAGGAAGAAAGAAACATTCAACCAGAGCAGAATGAAGAAATAAGAATTCAAAACTGGCCAAGATGGAGGCAAAGGTAGATACACTGTCTCCTCACACAACCAAAAGAAGGACAACAACAAACTTAAAAACAAAAAACAACCAGAACTGACAGAACATTGAACTGTACGGAAGTCCGACAACCAAGGAGTTAAAGAAGAAACATTCATCCAGACCGGTAGGAGGGGTAGAGACAGGCAACCAGGTGGAGAGGACTCGCAGCAAGGTGCAGGCTGAAGGACAAGGCAAGACGGAGGCTGGTAGAGCGGACGGTCCCACATTCACGTGCAGATAAACCGGGAGGAACAACGGGGGAGCAAGACAGACCACACAACCCAGGGTTCCAGCGCAAGGAAATAAAGCCTCAAAACCTCTGATTGAAAACACCTGTGGGGGTTCAGGGGGCAGGAGAAACTCCCAGCCTCAAGGGAGAGTTTGTTGTACAGACCCACAGGGTACTAGAACATACACAAACCACCTACCTGGGAATCAGCACCAGAAGGGCCCAATTTGCTTGTGGGTAGCAGAGGAAGTGACTGAGAGCCAGCAGAGAGTGGAGCAAGAGGCATTGTTCCCTCTCTGACCCCTCCCCCACAGACAGCGTCAGAACGCAGCAACGGTGTGGGCTGCCCCAACCTGGCCAATACCTAAGGCTCCGCCCCTTACGACGTAACAGGTGTGCCAAGACAACGAAATGTGGCCCGAATGAAAGAACAGATTAAAGCTCCAGAAAAAAATACAACTAAATGACGAAGAGATAGCCAACCTATCAGATACACAGTTCAAAACACTGGTAATCAGGATGCTCACAAAATTGGTTGGATATGGTTGCAAATTAGAGGAAAAAGTGAAGGCTATGAAAAGTGAAATAAAGGAAAATGTACAGGGAACCAACAGTGAAGGGAAGAAAAATGGGACTCAAATCAACGGTTTGGACCAGAAGGAAGAAAGAAACATTCAACCAGAACAGAATGAAGAAACAAGAACTCAAAAAAATGAGAGGCTCCTGGACAACTTTAAATGTTCCAACATCCGAATCATAGGGGTGCCAGAAGGAAAAGAGGAAGAGCAAGAAATTGAAAACTTATTTGAAAAAATAACGAAGGAGAACTTTCCCAAACTGGCAAAGGAAATAGATTTCCAGGGAGTCCAAGAAGCTCAGAGAGTCCCAAAGAAGTTGGACCCAAGGAGGAACACACCAAGGCACATCATAATTACATTATC